>CM039502.1:8220002-8482342 GCA_022432975.1 Begonia masoniana
CCCTGCCATGTTGGTCTCAGTTGCCTAAAAATTGGAACGAAGGCGCTGAGAATTTGCAGTCTGGGTGGCTATTTTTTGAAATGGGTCGGATTTTGAGCTTGTGGCTGTGTGTTTTCTTGGCTGGATTTGGGGTTCAAACGAAGGGATTTGAATACCCAGTTGAAGATCTGATTGTGAGATTGCCTGGTCAGCCTGAGGTTGGGTTTAAGCAGTTTTCTGGGTATGTTGATGTTGATTTGATAGCTGGGAGGAGTCTGTTTTACTATTTTGTTGAAGCAGACGAGAAAGCAGAGGAGAAACCACTCGCTCTTTGGCTCAATGGAGGTTGATTTCTCTCTCCTCTCTCTCTCTCTAGTTTTCTTTTTCCTTTTACTTGAGGTTGGAATTTTTTTTTACTGTTCTGTCGTGGTATCGTAGATATGAACAATGCTGCTGCTGTTTAATAATTATGCTTGAATAGGGTTTATCTCAGTTTCTTTTCTTACATCTGTTTTAAACCATATTTCGAAGAACCGATTGAAGTTTAATGCAATTAGAAGTGGGATTTGCTTTGAAAATGTACTCTTACCATGGTGGCTACGGAGTAAAATGTTCTTGTTGTCCAAACAGAAATTGTAAATTCACGTAGAACAATCTATGTTTACTTCTTTGAAAAATCAAATTCTGGGTTTTTACTAATCTCCAAGATCTTGGATCTTCAAACAAGACATAGAAGAAATCTGGAGGCAGAGCGTTGTAAATTGCAGATTGACTATGAAATATTTTCTTCTACTCCTTCAGGTCCGGGCTGTTCTTCCATTGGCGGTGGCGCCTTCACAGAGTTTGGTCCATTTTATCCGATAGGCAATGGCCGAGGACTTAGAAAAAATTCCATGTCATGGAACAGAGGTAAAGACACTAACCAAGCAAGATCTAGCTAATAAAATCAACTGAACCTTTGCTTCAATTCTATATCTTCTCTTATGGTGATGAAATTAACGTCAATTTAACACGTATCTATCGTCCTTCTAGCTGCGAATCTCCTCTTCGTTGAATCTCCTGCCGGAGTTGGATGGTCATACTCAAATACTACTTCGGATTATACCTGTGGCGATGCCTCCGCGGGTAAATCAAACAGAGCTCCTTCATTCAATCATTTCTTATAATTATGCTTATTTGATGATATTCTTCATTAGCTAAGGATATGCTTACATTCATGTCGAAATGGTTAGACAAGTTTCCACCTTACAAAACCAGACCTCTACTTCTCACTGGAGAAAGCTATGCAGGTTCTTGCTTTTCTTTCATAAAGTTCAATTTAAACTCAACATTAAAGAGGTTTAAAATGAGAACTCTGCTTAAACGTGTTTCATTTTTTGTCCAGGCCATTACATACCGCAGCTGGCGATCGCCATTCTGGACTATAACGAACAATCTAAAAGTTACAAGTTCAACCTAAAAGGAGTTGCTGTGAGAAAACTAGATTTCTGACTGAACGATTCATTCTAACTACTAAATCGGTAATTTTCTTGTTAGATTGGGAACCCGTTGCTTAGACTGGATCGAGATGTTCCAGCCACGTACGAATTCTTCTGGTCACACGGTATGATATCAGACGAAATCGGCCTCACAATCATGAACAAATGCGATTTCGATGACTACGTTTCTGCAAGTCCTCACAATATGACTGATGTATGCAACGATGCAATCTTGAAAGCGAATAAAATTGTGGGTGATTACATAAACAATTACGATGTTATAGTCGATGTTTGCTACCCGTCCATTGTTCAGCAAGAGCTGAGATTGAAGAAAATGGTATTTCATTATCCTCTTCGGTTTGAATTACGATCCAAATAACTGAAAAAACTTAAACAACTATTCGTTTTTTTATTCTTCCAGGCTACAAAGATAAGCCTTGGAGTCGATGTTTGTATGACTTACGAAAGGCGTTTCTATTTCAACCTTCCCGAGGTTCAAGCGGCACTTCATGCAAATCGTACCAAATTGCCTTATAGCTGGTCCATGTGCAGTGTGTAAGTTACTTATACATACCTACATACATACATATCAATTACTGAAATCATTAATTAAAGAAAGAGATACTGTGTATGAATTACTCATGTATTCTTCTGAATTATACGTATCGGCGAGATTAATTTGGAACACGGGTAGAGACACGCAAGAACAAACAAGTTTTATAGGAAACATCCCTCTAATGGACCATAACAACAAAATTGTAGTCTATTTTGACACCATAAAATAAGATTATGGGGGAAGGTTAGAACTAGAAATCAATAGAAAATGTATCGAAAAATCATGTTCTATCATTGTCCCGACTCCCATTTTTGAGGTCAAAATATGTGAATTTCGTATTAGTAGTGAGCTTTTTTTAAATGTTTTGAAACAGGGTACTAAATTACAGCGAAACAGACGGTGACATCAACATTCTTCCCCTGCTACAGAGGATAATTCAAAATCACATCCCGGTTTGGGTTTTCAGGTGATTTCCGTGTTCTCTTTTTTCGATAATGGATGTGATCAGTGATAATTGATTTCAACCCAATTTCAGCGGAGATCAAGATTCCGTTGTGCCGTTATTGGGTTCTCGAACGCTTGTCCGGGAACTTGCCCATGATCTTAAATTGACAGTGACGGTCCCTTATGGAGCTTGGTTTCACAAGGGCCAGGTAATTTTCCATCCATTTAACTTCATCTTATAGACTTGAACACACTCTTTTATTTGGTGACGCCCTTAAGTTGAAGGAGTACAATGATCTACTTGTTATTCACCTGGGAATTTGTTTATGGATGATGAATTATTGAATTCAGGTGGGAGGCTGGGCCACAGAATATGGAAATATACTGACATTTGCGACTGTGCGAGGAGCTGCTCATATGGTACCCTTTGCTCAGCCTTCAAGGGCTCTGCATTTGTTCTCTTCGTTTGTCAATGCCCGAAGACTTCCCAACACTACTCATTCTTCTTTGAATACTTAGAACTATAGATTGATTTCTTGTTTGGGAAGAAAGAAAAATGAAGTGTTTTCCAATGCAATCAAACTCATATCCTTGGAATGAGAGTCAAGTTTTTGTTATTTTTCATTAAAGATTGTTTGTTTTTCTTTTGCTTCACAAAATAGTTGATCCCCCCTACAAATACCCACCTGAATCTCTCTTGTTTCTTCACTCCAATTCCTCTGCTTTTCCTGCAACTTCGTAGCTTCCTCCAATGGCTGACTCCAATGGTTTCAACTTCCCCTACTTCCCTTCGCCTCCCCATCACCCTCCTCCACCGCCACTGCCACCGCCACAGGTCCTTCCTCCGCCCCCGCCTCACAATCCGATTGTTCCTCCGCTGCCACCCCACAAGCCGATTGCTCCACCTCCTAGCATTCACCCGCCGCCGCCCGCTGCTCCTCCGAGCAACCATTCGACGGTGATAGTGGCGGTATTCGTTTCAGTTGGCGGAGTATTCTTCCTTGCATTTCTCGCGGCGGCGCTTTGCTGCTTCATGAAGAAGAGGAAGAAGAAGGCGGTCCAAGAGATCGAAGTCATCCACTTCGACGAGCACAGAAAAGTAAAGGAAGGCATTGTTCCAGGCCCCCATGGAGCGAAAATGGTGGTGCTCTCCGTCGAAGACGACGTACATTTTGACGGAGAAATCAAGAAGAACGAGATCGGCCTGGAAAAGGGTTTGAATAGAAAGCACAGAAGGGAAGAACTAGAACTACCGTCCAGTTCTGGTGAGATTATAACAGCTCCAAACGCTTCGTCGTCTTCTTCCTCTGCAACTACTGCCTCCAAAGACAGCCATGTTCGACAAACTGTCTAAGTTGATTTATTAATTTGATATCCTCAATAATTTATTCTCGTACAATTTAAATTTGTACGAGAATCTTAGTATGAATTGTTATGAAACCCAGTACTCTCCCGATTTAAGTTTATTCCTTCTAATATAAAACTTTTGAAAAAGACGAAAATAGCCTTCAACATGCAAGGGTAAAACACGTACGCTCGTCGAGGAAACGAATGGGCTTTCCGTAGTTACGTTCAACCAGAAGCCCAAATATGTAAAACTCTCCTCCGGTGCGACTCTCCCACAACGTCATGCATGCGACTTAGGGGTGAGCAAAAAAACCAAGAACCGAAGAACTGGACCAGAACCGATAATTTGGTTCGGTTCTGCTCGGTTCTGAAAAGAAAAACAATTTCGGTTCTGTATTAACAAAAATCGAAAATCCCGGTCCGGTTGTCGGTTCTAATGAGTCAGCTCATTTAGAATTGACTCGGACCACATTGCCCTAAGTAACACATCGACTGTCGAGGGCTCGAGCTTCAGTTCTCACTTCTCTCTTCTCATCTTCGCAGAATCGCAAATCGCCGAAAGCTCGTCGTCGCCCAGTCGCCCTCGCCGAAAGCTGGCCGTCGTTGTCGCCGTCGCCCTCGCGCAGTCGCGCCCTCGCGCAGTCGCGCCCTCGCCCAGTCGCCCTCGCCGAAAGCTCGCCGTCGCCCAGTCGCGCCCTCGCCCAGTCGCCATCGCCGGTCGATCACTCATCCGACGAAGCTAAGCTTTTTTTGTCTTTGATTAGGGTTTATTTATCACTTCATCTAATCTTGTGATTTTCGCAATTCTTCCACCCAGACGAGTTTGCTGTTCAGTTTTTTGTTTCTTCCTTGGCGTTCGATCTTCGCTGTTGGGTCCTGTTTCAATCGAGGATCATCAAAATTCAAATCAAAAGTTTGGCTATGCTCTTTCTATTGTTATTGAATATTGATTCAATTTTGCTTATGTTTTGGAAAGATTTATTGCTAAAAAATGTTGCAAAGAAGCAGTGATTTCTATCCTAAACTGAGATCCAATAATCTGTTTTGATTTTTGAGTCCTAAAACCTGGGAGGACCAGAACCGAGACCAGAATTCTGTTCCGGTTCTGGTCTGGTTCTAAAATTTTTTTTGGGACTTATTGGCCCCAAAAATTAAAACCGAATTGAATGGTTTGGTCTTAATTTTTTAAAAAATCAGACCGAACCGGACCAACTCTTAAATTGCGACTCTCCCGCTTCGTGGGAGAACTCTATCTGACTTCTCTCTTCTCTCTCGCTCTCCATTTTAGTTAATGAAATTTGATAGAAAGAGAGGATTTGTTCGAAAGAGAAATTATAATCTGGCGTCGAAAAGTTAAAACCCAGCACCGGTAAACCACTTCATAGTCTGCCTGGTTTCTTTTTTCAGAAGGGCGGAACCCTCTACAAAGAGAGGCGGATAGAGACATTTGAGAAGAGATGAAGATTGATGAAGACAAGTTTTAATGTTAATTTAAGGTGGTCGCACGAAAACTCAATTTTTTATGACCACCTGCCAGATTGGTGAAGATAAATTTTAATATTAATTTAAGGTGTTCTGACCAAAACTCAATTTTTTATGACCACTTGGCAAATTGTTGTCAGAGTATACGTATTAGTTCAGTTTGGTAGAGTATACGTACAGTATTTAGTTAAGTTAGATTCTAATTTTTTTAATTTAGTTAGCACTCTATTTTTTGTCTCAATGTTTATGGTGAGTCCTATTGTATATACATGTGAAACAAGTTTCGATTATACAAGTTAACAGAGAAATCATCGTAACTTTCTCTCTCAGTGCCGCCAGTCTTCATCTTCACCTCCTTCGTCGTTTCAGCATTTCCTTTCACTACAGTAATCTTAAGTATTGGTTCTTAAAAACTTGATTTTTGAGGGTATTTTCATTGTGTTGTTCATAAATTAATTAACCCATTATTAATTTTAATTTTCTAAGATAAAGATGGATAAATATAGTATTTTATGAGATTAAAAAACTGGCAAAACCTGGTACTGAAATCCGTGGAAGAAAACCGGGAATGGTTTTAAGGTGGCCCCTTGTATGATAGTCACCTTCGACTTTTCTAGAGGAAGAATCGTTAAACCATCAACTATCCTCCATTTATTTGATATTTAGAACTTAACCAATCTGTCAGCTGTGAAGAGTATATATACCCTCGTCCAGTGCTAGCATTTTCCATCGACAGACGACAACTGAAGAACAACATTGATTCTTCTTTCATTATCAGAAGAAAGGAAGATCAGGAAGAAGCTATATGTCGAGCACTGCTGGTCAGGTTATACGTTGCAGAGGTAAATGAAAACTGTTGTAAATGTTCTCTCTCTCAACCTTCTTTGGATTTTCTGGCAATTTGAAAATGGGTTTTTCTGTGGGACAGCTGCTGTGGCGTGGGAAGCAGGGAAGCCATTGGCGATCGAGGAAGTGGAGGTGGCGCCGCCGCAGGCAAATGAAGTTCGTGTGAAAATACTCTACACTTCCCTTTGTCACACCGATGTCTACTTCTGGGAAGCCAAGGTAAATGTCTTCATATGCGAATCGTTTTAATGCAAGATAAAACTAAAACAAATTTGTCTGGAATTTTGTTTTCAACAGGGACAGAACCCTATGTTTCCAAGAATTTTGGGTCACGAAGCAGGAGGGTAAGTTAATTCACTCAAATTCTGATGAACTTTTCGTTAGTTCCTACGAAAGAGATTGATAGAAAATAAAATTGATTAGGATTGTTGAGAGTGTCGGAGAAGGAGTGACAGATTTGAAACCAGGCGATCATGTTCTTCCCGTCTTCACCGGAGAATGCTCGGAATGTGCTCACTGTAAGTCCTCAGAGAGCAACATGTGTGATTTGCTGAGAATTAACACAGACAGAGGAGTGATGATTAGCGATGGCAAATCAAGATTCTCCATTAATGGCCGACCAATTTACCATTTCGTCGGGACTTCCACTTTCAGCGAATACACTGTCGTTCATGTTGGATGCCTCGCCAAAATCAACCCGTCTGCGCCATTAGACAAAGTCTGTGTTCTTAGCTGTGGAATCTCCACTGGCTTTGGCGCCACAGGTTAATGTTGCCAAGCCAACCAAAGGCTCAACCGTAGCCATCTTTGGCCTTGGGGCTGTAGGCCTTGCAGTAAGTAGACCTTATTCAGCCTATATACATAAATCTATACTTAACTATATATATTATTGTAATCAATTTATATCATTGGTAGTGCTATTTATACATCCTTTGACAGTGTTTAGGCTGCCGAAGGGGCGAGAGTTTCGGGGGCTTCTAGGATAATCGGAGTTGATTTGAACTCTAGCAGATTTGAAGAAGGTAGATCATGAAAATGTTTTAGAGTTATAATTTCTAAAAGCTGGATATATTCTCCGTTTGTTTTAACTTTTCGACGATAAAATTGTTGTCCATATGCGCGGGTTTTACTAAATTTTGTATTAGTGTGGAATAATCTTTTGGAATTGAGCTCCTTGACGAGGCAGTTTTATATCGACGACTGAGTATTTTTCAACCATATTTTGAGAATTTGAGAGATTTTAACGTCTTTCCGAATTGTTTTTTATGAGTTTTTAGCGAGCAAAATTTATGGTTGAAAATACTCAATTCCTCGGTATAAAACCGAATCATCGCTTTTTAATTGTTTCATTTGTCCTTTTACTATTCTAAAATCATACACTTTGTTCAACACAGCTAAGAAATTTGGAGTGACTGAGTTTGTCAACCCAAAAGACCATAAAAAACCAGTTCAAGAGGTATGTTTCTAGATTTGGTCTACACATTGTTCGATCTTCACTGCTTTGCTCGATACAAGGTTCTTGCCGAGATGACGAACGGAGGTGTCGATCGAAGCGTTGAGTGCACTGGGAATATAGATGCCATGATTTCAGCATTTGAATGCGTTCACGATGTGAGCTTTCGACGAAAAGATCGTCGTGCTTTGTATTTTTTTTTTTTTTCTTGGGGAAAAACCAACCTGAAAATATAATGTTTTTTTGGCAGGGGTGGGGTGTGGCTGTTCTTGTGGGGGTACCTCACAAAGATGCTGTTTTCAAAACTCACCCCATGAATGTCCTGAATGAGAGGACTTTGAAGGGGACTTTCTTCGGAAACTACAAGCCTCGAACTGATCTTCCATCCGTCGTTGAAAAGTACATGAACAAGGTAAAGTCTTCCGGTTTTGTTGAAGATTACGATCTCCAAAGTAACGATTATCTTATTTTATCGAAAATTGTGATACGAGGATAGGAGCTTGAGTTGGAGAAGTTCATAACGCATCAAGTTCCGTTCGGAGAGATCAACAAGGCCTTTGATTACATGCTCAAGGGGGAGGGTCTAAGGTGTATTATTCGAATGGAAGACTGAAAGGTTGTTTCGATTGGCCCGGTCATTTTCCCGGAAATTGAAACAGTTTGTAGAGTTTTATGATGTTTCTGTGTTTGTTGCTTTGTTTCAATTTGCTCTACTGTGCGATGCAATGTACATGCAACTACTTTGAATAAATGTCATTTTTAATTATTAGTCGTCACCACCCTCTTCTTCACTCGCCTCTTGGACGGCTCGTACCCAGCCATAGCATAGCCCCAATTGAGCCCTTTTAGCCCAGCCCCAGCTCGTACCCTAACCCAGCCAAGGATTGCACCATTCCAGCCAAGCCCAGCCCAGACAACAACCCACGTTTTACATATATAAATATATATTAGCCGGTGGTGTTCTTCGTTTTACCGAGACAACGGGTGGGCCCACGAAACCTGATCTTCTGTTGAAAATATGGAAGTCGGTCCCACGTAACAGTTGAAGACAGTGGATCCCAAGAATTATGCCACGTGTAAATTTCTCCACGTGGATGACGGTTATTCGGTAAGTTTGGATGAGAATCGTCCCCACTTTCGAATACATGTTGATGACGTGGGCGTTGACCCCTAACAGAGAACGTTTCGTTGACATGTCCTGTTTCTAGGCTTCTAGCATTACTATTTAATTTATTAATATTGAAATTCTTAAAAAATCATATTAATTATTTAATACAAAAATAGAATTATCAAAAGAACTAATCTGATTTGAAGCACCAAAATGGGAATTGAATCGCATTCTAAATCTAGCAAGTATATGAGATTCATTGTTATTTTGCATAACCACTTTTTAACATGGGTGGGCGCGGTCCGTTACGGGATGGAACTAAAACCAGACCGTCAATTTTGGGACTTTTTTGTCGATCTCGAAACTGGCACTGAGAGGAATCGGTATCGAAATGGAATCAGACCAAAGCTTTCGGTCTGATTCCGGTTCCTCTCAAAAGTTTAAATTTTGTTTTCAAAAATAGTAGAAATAAATGGAAAAAAATAAAAAATAAAATTCACATATATTAAATTAAACTATCCAACATTAAAATTAAATCCAACAAACTCAATACAACATCCACAATAAATAAAAATACTTTAAAATCTAAATTAAATAGTATTTTCTAGATTTTTTTCGATTCTTCGAGATTTTTACATCCGGACCATGGACCGGGCCATATATCACGGGATTTGAGATGTGGGAACGGGTCTTGGATCGTGCAACTTGTAGAACCGACCGAATCCGGACCAAATCGTTCGGTCTGGTCTGGCCTCGCGGTCTCGATTCAGTTTTGTCCACCCCTACTTTTTAAGAATAGAGACGTACTTAATGGGACGGGCCAAGCACCAGCCCACATTCGTATTCCCACATGCGCATCATTATACGTGTATTTATTTCTTCCACCTCTGTGCAAATTAGGGGTGGTCACAGGCTGATTCAGTCTAGTTCTATCCTGAAACAAAACTGAAACGTGGTTCACAATTTTCAACTTTGAGAATTGAAAAAGTGAGTTTATGGAACCAAACCGCACCAAACGGTGAAATATGGTTTGGTCCTGTTTTGATTTCAAAATTTATTGAAATTATTCATATTTTTCATTGATTTTGGGTCATATTTTTAGAGTTTTGGTCAGATTTGATATCAATTTTTAGATCTAGGTCTTTTTTTTTTTGGAATTTTGAGCCGAGTTTTACCTAGTTTTCAGGTTGGATTTTTTATTCACAATTCGATTTTGTTTTCACGATTTTGACCCTAGAAAACGTGAACCAAACCGGTAACCGTAATTCTTGAAGTTGCACAAGAAGAACCAAACCGAACAGCACAGGTCGGTTAAGCCCACGAGTTCAGACTTGTTTTGTCCACCCTTGCTGTGAACCAATCCATTCATATCATTTTCACCCTAGTTTAGAGAAAGAATATCAATAAAAGAAAAATAATTAAATAATTATTTCCTGAATTTTCAGAAATTAAATAACATTATTGTTTCATTAATTAGTCTATTGGGTTTTGGGAAACATAAAATAATGTAGCCATAACATAGCTTAAATGCAGCCAAATTCTCTATTGTTTTTTATTCCAAAAATAAAAGAAGAACATAGGAACATAATATTTACTTGTTTTAATGTCATACCCAGAGGTTGAAAAGAAAGGAGTATGTCCTATAATAGGTCATATACTTCACTAGGAGACAAGGCAATGTTCCTTGTGCCTTTACCCTTTCTTTTAAGACCCTCCCCTTCCCATTAAGGCATTGACCTTTGTTAAGGGCACATACCCTTAAAAGCCTACCCCCTTCCTACTTTTTTTGGTATGTAAACTGTTTGCTAAAATGTAATCTTCTTTTGTCACACTCCATTTTCACGTCCACTTGTTTTATTAAATTTATGATGAACTGAAATTTAAACTCTGACGATTAATCTCATTTACAGATTAAACCTTAATTAGTTATTTTTCTTTGACAAATTGAACTTTTATATTTCAGCTATCTACAATTTGCATATTGTCGACAATTTAATCTAATACATACATACCATATTTTTCGATTTCGAATTTTGTGGACTCTAAATTTAACAGATAAATTAATAATAATATTTAAATTGTTACAGTCTGTCATGTGAAGGCAATGAGAGCTCAATGTGAGGTTTAAATTCATACTAGTGAGGGTGCACAATCTCATATCATTTTGAGAGAGTGAAAAATATATAGTTTATGAGTAAATTTTATTTTTTCTATCTAGTGCAATGCAATTTGAGTACACTAAGAACAAATCTGTGCAGACTCCGACTGAAAACAGACAATATTGTACTATAAGCACTGAGTGACATTACATAAAAACAAGATGTTCGATTTAAACTTCATGGTTTAATTTGTATACAAAGAAATAAAAAATATCCATAATTTATTGAAATTAATATGAAATTACGAAGATATAATCATATTAATTAATTATGTAAACAATTTTACTTTTCATTCGACCAAATTTAGAAAATGCAGGGGACCCAGTTCATAATTTGCACGTCCCTTTCCCCATCGGGTTGAAATAGTGTGCATAATCAACGGCTAAGAATAATTTGATATCCTGCTTCGAGAAACACTCAATCAAAACTCAAAAGTACCTTAGTTGTTTTTTTTTGGAGAAATAAGAGAATCCTTCTAATCAATCACTTACAACAAAACTTTCAAAGGACCGTTGAACCTTTTCCGTCAACATAAACGGTTTCCGTCAAACCCCCGTTTCCTCGCATGCCTAAGCTGTACTAACCCCCCCATCCATAGCATGGTCACGGATATGTCATCATCCATCATTGATCATACTTAATTCTCACATCATCCATGACTGCACACATACATGATACATTCACATCCTATTTTGTTTATTACATTTATAAATTAAAACTTTAAATTGCTTCAATTATTCATCATTTATAGGTACATTTATGTGCATATAATTTGAAACTTTACTATTTTTTAATATTAAAATGAAATAACTATAGATATTTAATAATTTTTACACCAACTTGTCATTTGTATTGAAATAAAGTTACATAATTTAATGTTATTTTACTTGGTCAAATAAAAATATTACTGCAGGATATTTGTGGAAGTGAAAATATGTACTGAATATCTAGACCATAGCATTCCTAATTTTTAGTAAGAACAACAGGAGATAACAAATTAAATACAGAAAGATCATCTAGTCTGATTTTTAGTCACTTTTTATCTTTCTAGTGGTACTATCAATAGTGTAATTTCAGGCTTATTTTATATTTCAACATCACGCTATGATGTAGTTCTTTACAGCGTCTCTCAGTGATCACAGTATAAAATTATCCGCTTTCAGTCGAAGATTTCATAATTTTGTTATTAAAATTAACAAAAATCCGTGCTGTACTATGTAGAAATAAAGACTCTACCTGTAACCCATGTACTTTTCACTCTCTCGATCAATGTGTGATTGTGCACCCTCACTGGAATGCCTGAGAGTTCATACTAAATTTTTATTACTTTCACATAACGCGGACTGTATACTCTTAATAAATTTATGATGATATAATATAAATAATTAAAATAATATATTATCAATATTAGAGTGTATATGTAAAATCTCTTGTTATAAATAATTTTGGGTAAAGTGCAATTTGGCCCCTACAACTAGTGAAATAGACAATTTACACCGTAAACTTGGGTAAAGTGCAATTTGGTCCCTACAACTAGGTGAAATGAGCAATTTACACCGTAAACTTGAATAATAGGTAAGAACAACCTTAATGTATTGATAATGGGCAATATGGCCCCTACCGTCATATTTTCCATCAAAAAGTAATATTTTTTTACTAATTCATTTTTTTCCCGAAATGCCCCTCACTGAACCGAACCGAACCGAACCGGACCGGTTCGACTAATTGTACTTCGGTTTTTTTTTTTAATTATATTCATCTGTCTTCTCTTTTCCGAGAAATAGTATTTAAAAAAAATAAATAAATAAAAGTGGAATTAGCTGAACCGGTCTGGTCCGGTTCGGTCCAGTGATGAGCATTTCGGAAAAAAAAATGAATAAGTGAAAAAATGTTATTTTTTGATAGAAAATATGACGGTAGGAGCCATATTGCCCATTATCAATACATTAAGGTTGTTCTTGCCTATTATTTAAGTTTACGGTGTAAATTGCCCATTTCACCTAGTTGTAGGGGCCAAATTACACTTTACCCAAGTTTACGGTGTAAATTGCCCATTTCACTTAGTTGTAAGGGCCAAATTGCACTTTACCCAATAATTTTTAATTTTTAATCTTTTTAAAATAATATAATATTATACATAAATTGTTCTCAGTAAAGTATATTAATTGATATATTTCCCTATCGCTAGGATGAAGAAGTGACCTACTATTTATTATTAATTAACTTTAAAATAAATTATTTATTTGTGGGATCTTGGGGTCGTTATCGTCAATTCAAAAAGTAGATTCATTCAGGGGTTGTGTGGGCTTACGTGTTTCATCATTGGAAATGATTCAGTCCAAATTCCGTAATCCCATTCTACCCCCCACGTTCATTTTACTTATTTTTTAAACAATTCCTTAATTCAATATAAAAATTAGGAAAATTATCGATTTGAACCTTGTATTATACACGTTTTTCCAATTCGGCCCCTGTACTAAAAAACCGGCAAACCGAACCCTGTACTTTGATTCTGTTATCAGTTTTGACCTTCTATCAACAATTTCATTAAATCCTCATTGAAAAAACTATCAAACGATCTTAGATTCAGTTGAAAGTTTTACCACATGTTCATTACTTAATGAAAAGATAATCTGAAAATTTTCGTGATTTTTTAACACATCTACTATTTATTATAATTTTATTTTATTATTTTTTTAAAATATTATAATAAATCATACAAGTTTTAACAAATTACGCAACTTTTTCTATTATCTACCCATAATATAGTGAACATCTGGAAAATGTTTCAAATAAATCCAATATCTTTTGGTATTTTTTAAAATTAATCTCAGTTTTTTCTTTACTTTATAAATTAATTTTTAAAAAAATAACAAAAAATATTTGATTTATTTGAAAACTTTTCCACATGTTCAACTTATCATTGGTAGATAGTAAAAACAGTTTCGTGATTTTCTAAAATTTTTCTGATTTATTATAATATTTTATAAAATACTAAAATAAAATTATAATAAATCTTACATGAGTTAAAAAATTACGAAACTTTTCAGATTATCTTCCCATTAAGTAGTAAACATGTGGTAAAAATTTCAACTGAATCCGAGATCGTTTGTTAGTTTTTTAAATGAGGGTTTAATGAAATTATTAATAGAAGGTCAAAACTGATAACAGAATCAAAGTACATGGTTCGGTTTGCCGGTTTTTTTAGTACAGGGGCCGAATTAAAAAAAACGTGTATAATACAAGGTTCAAATCGATAATTACCCTAAAAATTAACAATTTTTCCAACTTTGTGGCAAAATACAGACAAAAATCAAGGTAATATTGTGAATAAAGTGAAAAGGCAGTGTCATTTACATAAGCATGATACATAAATGCATGTATGTACGATGATGATGTGCATAATGATAATCGTAGGAATAGGATTTGACTTCATTTCTGGCGCAAAGAGAGAGAATGTAGAAAATTAAATCCATCGAATAAATCTTTGACGTCCGCAAGGACACATTCTCTCTCCTCAGCTTTCTTTCTCTAAGACCCAGCGAGGAACAGGTGGATACTGAAGAAGGAAACCCCCCTCCTTCACCACAACACAGACACACTGGAACACAGAAACCCTAGCCATAAATCTCCAGCTGGTGTATTTAGTTAAGATATTGCTTAAAGAAGTAACAAGAACGAGAACAATTGGAGGGAAAAGAAGAAGACGAGGGAGTTGGAGGAGAAGACTTGGATTCGTAGTGTTGTTGTTATCTTTTCGTTTTGATCGATTCTGTAAGAGAAGCCTTATGCGTATGAATCCTCGCAGGTTTATGTTTTCTCTGGCCTTCGAATTCTTTTTTTAATTTTTTGGAGATTTTTTTTTTCAGTACTTTTGCCGTTTCCCTCCTTTCAAGATTTGATTAGTTGATTGGGATTCGATCGAGGAGATTCTGGTTCTTCGTTTTGGCATTTCATCTGCTCTGCGTTTCTAAGTGCGAGTTGTGTCCTTTTACTTCTATTGTTTGTAAAGTTTCTCTATTTTACTTCCATGAATTCGATGAAATTTAAGCTTGAATCTTTCGGCTATCAGGTGTGAGAAGTAAATTTGTAATTGTTGGTCGTCTTTCAATTTTGAATTGGTGCTGTGTAGTGTTTATTTTTTTTTTTTGGGTTTGTTTATCACTATGCGAGGCATTGAGATTTAAATCTGGGCTGGGATAGATTTTCTTCTTTTTGTACATTTGTTTCTCTGCTTATAGGTTGAAGTTAGAGAGAATCTGAAAATTCATGTGTGTTGCTCAGAGATTGATAGAAAAAAGTCCTGCAGGCCTTCGAGAGTAGCTTCCTTCTTAAAGATAAAGCAATTAAATGGTGTTCGAAACCTAAGTGTACTCCTTGGACATGCTCCCTCTTCAAACTTTTCCAGCTCTGGTGTTACACGATAACAAGCCTGATATCTGCTGCTTTGAGTTGTACGGACAAAATACTCTCTGATTTGAGTTGTGCTTCCAGTTATCAACTTAATGTGGTGTAACACTACCTGCTCAATTAATGTTTTTTATACAAATTTTCACCTGTTTTCTCTGGATCTACATTTGAAAAGATGACAACTTCAGGGCTGCCCACTCCAATAGGTGGTGCCCAATCTGTGTCATCTTCATATTTAAGATCAAATTCTGGAATGCTGGGAGCTCAAGGGGGTTCTTTACCTTCGCAGTCGTCATTTCCTTCACTTGTATCACAACGCAGTCAGTTTAGCAATTTGAATATGCTTGGTAATATACCCGATGTTTCTTCTTTCATCAATCAGTCTTTTGCAAATGGGGGTCCAAATTCTGGGCTTTCAGTCCCTGTAAATGGTCAGCATGGAGGTGTTGACCCTGGTGCTGAGCTGGATCCACTGTCCAGTGTTGAAAATGGAATGAATTTTAATAATTCTGCGGCGTCATTTGTAGCATCAAACATGGGAAACCCTGGTTCTTCCTGTCAAAACCAGGGTCCCCAATTTATTAATCTTTCTGGTAACCAGCTATTAGCAGAGCAGCAGCTCGAAGCTCAGAAGTTCCAGCATGGTCAGCCGTCAATGCAACAGTTTTCTCCTTCTTGCAGCACCTTGCAGCCACCACAGCACCAATCGCAATCAATTAGAGGAGGCATAGGTGCTGTTAGGCCAAGTAAAATTGGAGCCGCAAGTGCTCAGCAATGATCAACAAGGACAACAAGCTCAACAGCTGAGAAATCTTGGTGCAGTGAAATTAGAAGCCCAACGACTTCAACCCATGAGAGGTTTGGCACCAGTAAAATCGGAATCCCAACACTCTGATCAGTCGTTATTTCTTCATCAACAACAGCAACAGCAACAGATTCTTCAAATGTCCAGACAATCATCGCAGACTGCAGCCCAGATTAATCTTTTGCATCAACAACGACTCTTACAGTTGCAACAGCAACAGCAGCAACAACTTTTAAAAGCTATGCCTCAACAAAGGCTTCAATTACACCAGCAATTACAGCAACAGAATTTGCCTCTAAGGTCTCCTGCAAAACCAACATACGAACCTGGGATGTGTGCACGGCGGCTGACTCACTACATGTATCAGCAACAACACAGACCGCACGTAGGATCATGTTTTCTATAGTTTGTTTGGGCAATGCTGGTGACCTTCATAGACTGATGGACTGAAACTATGTTTAATTTTGTGTAGGACAACAGTATTGAATTCTGGAGAAAGTTTGTTGCTGAGTACTTTGCTCCCAATGCCAAAAAGAAGTGGTGTGTTTCCATGTATGGAAGTGGTCGGCAGACAACTGGAGTGTTTCCCCAGGTCTGCCACAAGATCTTGGGATATGAAAATCATATTCACTATTTTATTGCCTTTAAATTAGCTGATAGCATAACAACATGAAAAAGGAAGGAAGAAAACCTCAGGAACACCTTTCTATTTAAATTGCCTGAATTTTTCTTGATTTAAATTTTGAATTAATCCAATGTTCTTTCTTAAAATTTTGAAATATTATTGTAATTAATCTTCTTCAGAGCAAATGTTATTGATTTGCTTCTCAATTGTTTTACAATGTTGTATTTAATTTACCATCTATACTTTACAGGATGCATGGTACTGTGAAATATGCAATCGCAAGCCTGGCCGTGGTTTTGGTATAATTTTGGCAAATTTATGTCTTTATTTTTTTGGTTTCTTGTGAATCATACTCTATAATGGTCATTTTAGCTCTAAAGTTTATGATGCTTTTTATTTATGAAGCTGTTGTGGAGTTCCCGTGTTAATGCATTCTGATATCTTTCTTATTTTTCAGAAGCGGCTTTTGAAGTCCTTCCCAGGCTTTTTAAAATCAAGTATGAAAGTGGTACTTTGGAGGAACTTCTTTTTGTTGATATGCCATGTGAATATCATAATTCATCTGGTCAGATTGTCTTGGATTATGCAAAAGCTACGCAAGAAAGTGTTTTTGAGCAACTTCGCGTTGTTCGTGATGGCCAACTTCGAATAGTTTTCAATACAGACCTAAAGGTTAAACCTGAAGATAAATTTTACCTTAGGCAACTCTTATCTTTACAATGCGTTATGTTTTATATTCTCTCTCATTAAGGCTTTTTTTCCTTGCAGATTTGTTCTTGGGAGTTTTGTGCGCGACGTCATGAAGAGCTCATTCCTCGAAGATTATTGATACCCCAGGTCAGTTGGCGATCATATTGTTTATACTCATGTACTTCTACATTCCTAGTTTGTGAGGGAAAATGGCAAAGAGGGTCCCTCTGGCCCTCTCTATCTGGCGCTATGGCTCCAGGTTATCATAGTAGCAGCACCACAACACTGCCGCAAAATAACTGTTACTTTAGTTGCAACTTTTTTTTTTTTATTGGTTATTTTTTATTTTTTTTGTTATTGGAAATGCGCATGGCAGATTATATGTAGGAGACTAGATGGTAAGAGTTGGTTTATGTTAAAAAAAAAAAGTTGGTGTAGAATTCCTGCGAAAGATAAATTTGTGTTTTTGGATACCTGCCGTTTTTCTGACAATAAATGAGCTTTTCATTCGTAAGTGCAGAACATAAAATCCTAATCCTATTGAAAAAGAAAACATTCATTATTTATTGTAACCTGATTTCTGCTTGTGATAGGATGCACAGATACAGATTCTTCAATCTAATAATGGTGAGAAAGATACTCAGTTGCGTCATTGTATGAACTTAATCACCTGGATTAGATTTTATATTTGTATTTCTTTTAAGCTGATTATTAATTCCATTTTTCGCCTGTATTGTGGATGGGAAAGTTTTGTCACTTATTTGCTTACACTTGTTCAATTGTGACTATACTTCTGTTGCTGACATTAGGCTTCCTGCTCTTTAGGTTAGTCAGCTTGGGGCAGCAGCGCAAAAATATCACACTACTATGCAAAGTGCATCATCCAATTTATCTGCGCCAGAGTTGCAAAACAACTGCAATATGTATATTCTCTACCTCTTTGTTTCTTCTTATCTCCCCTGTTGGTGTGGTCGTGCATTTTGTTTTAATCGTGCACACCACCATTTGTTTTTCACAAGCAACTAACCTGGATTTAGTCCCATTTAATTACTTCTATTTTGGCTATTAAACATGCTTCGCAGATTATGTTTTGTCCCCGCCTCTGTTTTATGGTTTATGCTTTCTGTTCTATTATCATGTCTTTAGATAGCTATTGAATGTTTTATATTTCATTCTCGTATATATTTTCTAATATGTTTGCAAAATTTTGCTTTTTTCTAAATGGTCTTAGTTGAAATAAATAAAATTTTGAGGCCTATTGTATTTTTTATGGAAAACTTCTGCTTTTAGGTTTGTGGCGTCAGCCCGGCAACTGGCTAAAGCTTTGGAAGTTCCGTTAGTAAATGATTTAGGGTATACAAAAAGATATGTTAGGTGCCTTCAGGTAATGTTCTACTTCCACATAATACTCATTTGTCTAACTTACTCCTTCACAGCAAGAATTGTTAGTAATATTCACCTTTTCCCAACTAAAAAAGAATTATGGTACTTGATTGTTCCGATAGACTTTCTTTGTTTAATTTTATCACTATTTTTGGCTTTCAGATATCAGAAGTTGTTAATAGTATGAAAGACCTTATTGATTACAGCAGAGAAACAGGGAGTGGGCCAATGGGTAAGTTTTACTTGTGTTTTATCTTTGATTTTATGCTTCCTCGAAGATAACAAGATCTATATGTTTGTATATTATATTAAAACTATTAAGTTTCTGTGAAGTCACTATACATTAATCTCTATGTCCAGTAATCTTCTGAAAAAGTCTCATCAGGAAATTCATTTTGAATATTGAGTTGATTCCCATATTGCAATTTTGCCTACTAGATTTTGGGCAGAAAACTTGCTGTTTATGTCGAAATATAAAGCACAATTTATTTGTTTGTTTTCTTGGGAAAGTATTGTAATTTGTGATTTAGAGCTGAGGATTGTCATCTTAATATATTATGCATGAATCAACTAACTCAAGCCATATTGAAATCTGAACGCAGCTTTAGAGACTACTTCTCTCCAAATTCCCAAAGTATCCATTACGTTTTGTGTTGCCTTGTTTGTCTATGGAAATTTCATTGTATCTGGGTTCTTATTTGCTATTATGTTTAATCTATTGAATTTGTTTATTTTTTTTTGCCACAGATAGTTTAACCAAATTTCCTCGAAGAAGTGCATCATCTGGGTTCCCAACTCAAGCACAACGGGCAGAAGAACTGCAAAAGCAGCAACAGCAGCAGCAACAACCACAAACGTCTGTTCAGGACACTAACAATGACCATAGCCCCGTTCAACTCTCGACAAGTAATGGCATGGTTATGGGCTGTATGAATAATGCCATCAACTTGGCCTCAACTCCCACCAATGCAAGCACCATTGTTGGGTTGTTACACCAGAATTCAATGAACTCAAGACTACAGAATCCAATGAATAATGGTTTAAACAGCCCTTATGGAGGAAGTTCGATTCCATTTTCATCTCCACAAGCACGACCGAACACGTCTCAATTCCAACCTCCAACACCCTCATCGATGAATACCCAGTCACAGACATCACAGAATGCTGTAGCATCATCGGCTGCAAATCACTTGAATAACACAAATTCTTCACCACATATTCCAATTCCTTTGCACCAACCATCAGTTTCTGGGGATGATCAGAATGATTCACAGAGTTCTGTCCAGAAAATCTTGCAGAAAATGATGTCGAACCAAATCACCGACCCAGGGGGTGGCTTGGTCAGTGCCGGTTCTCTGGTAAATGACGGGAAAAATGTGAATGGGATTTTACCGACGACAGGAAGTGTAAGTCTCAATGGTTTGGCAAATGGAATGGCCATAGGCGGGGGGCTTGGTCAGTCTGCAATGATTGTTAATGGAATGCGATCTGCAGTTGGAAACAACTCGGTTATGAACGGAAGAATGGGAATGGCTGCATTGGCTCGAGATCAAAGCATGAATTTTCAACATCAGGATTTGGGAAACCAGCTTCTGAATGGTTTAGGAGCAGGTAATGGGTTTAATAATAATCTTCCATTTGATTGGAAATCATCGCCATGATATTAGTTGAATTGCTTGCCTTGTGCTCTTGTGAAAGATAAGATGACATATTTAGATGAGATAGGGCTTGCCTCCCACTTTGTAGTGATTTCTTTTTTCTTTTTATTATATAGTATATAAAGGAAAATTTAGTTTATGATGGGAGTTGTTCTTCTCTCGTTTCT
This sequence comes from Begonia masoniana, assembly GCA_022432975.1. NCBI lineage: Eukaryota > Viridiplantae > Streptophyta > Magnoliopsida > Cucurbitales > Begoniaceae > Begonia > Begonia masoniana. Next base: position 8,240,593 of record CM039502.1, read on the forward strand.
TTTTCTTTACGTATGAATGAGATGATTTTGATGATGATCCAAGACAAAACAACTCAAGAACTGGTTGGCAATCGATGAAAATATTAGAAATTGGGTTAGACCACCTCATTAAATGAAAATGTGAAATAAACAGGTTGAGTTTTAACCTGTAAAATTGATGAAAAAAAATATAGGAAAAGTTCAATTTAGACTCCAACGTACGGGGTCAGTGATCATTTGTACTTAACGTTTTTTTTGTGCTCAATCAAATTCTATCGTATAAAATGTTTGCAATTTAAAGCCTTTCGTCAATTTTTCAGTTAAATTTGATAATTTTTTTTTAAATTTTCAAACTACCTCTCAACGCTAGATACCCCTCCCCCTTTATTTATTTTTTTTTCACGAGGGGAATCTGGCGTTGAGAGATAATAAGTTTAGAAAATATCAGAACTTGGAATTGGTAATATTCAAACGTGGATGAGTGCAGATTTGACAGAGCAGAATTTCAGGAGATTGGTTTTCGTCTTCATTTTTATGCAAATAAATCGTCATAACAAGGAACCAATTTCCTCATTTAATGAATCAGCCTCCACGACTTGACTTGTGGACTGGTCTAATATATAACAAAGAACAACCATTTTCCAGTAAAATTCGAAGAACGTACGTTTTCTTCGCTGTAGGCGATCAATATTTTCATAAACCAAAGAAGGGGTTGGATTGACTGTTGACTGATTAATACTGAAGACTCATTTTTGTATATAAGAAGTTGGATCACAGAGGGTTTTCTCCTGCTCCGTTTAACCATGGCTATGGCGGCTCTCTCCTCACTCTGGCTCTTCTTCTTCTTTTCTTTTGCACGGCCTCGAAGCCACCACCAATGTTTCTCAACCTTACAGAACTTCCTATCACTTCCAACCTCGCCAGAACTGGATGAACGGTCTCTTTTTTTATGAGGGGTATCTGGCGTTGAGAGAGAGAGAGAGTTTTAAAAAGAAAGGGTAAAGTGCAATTTGGCCTCTACAACTAAGTGAAATGGACAATTTATACAGTAAACTTGGGTAAAGTGTAATTTGGCCCCTACAACTAGGTGAAATGGACAATTTACACCATAAACTTGAATAATAGGCAAGAACAACCATAATGTATTGATAATGGGCAATATGGCCGCTACCGTCATATTTTCCATCAAAAAGTAATATTTTTTCACTTGTTCATTTTTTTTTTTCCGAAATGCCCCTAATTGGACAGAAACCGAACCAGACCGGTTCAGTTAATTCCACTCTTATTTATTTTTTATTTTTAATTTTATTTTTCGAAAAAGAGAAGACAGATGAATAGAATTAAAAAAAAAATAAAAAACCAAAGTGCAATTAGCTGAACCGATCCGGTTCGGTTCAGTCCAGTGAGGGGCATTTTGGGAAAAAAAATGAATAAGTGAAAAAACGTTACTTTTTGAGAAAATTATGACGGTAGGGGCCATATTGCCCATCATTATCAATACATTAAGGTTGTTCTTGCCTATTATCCAAGTTTACGGTGTAAATTATCCATTTCACCTAGTTGTAGGGGCCAAATTGCACTTTACTCTAAAAAGAATTTGTCAAATTTAACTGAAAAATTGACGGGAAGGGTTTGAATTGCAAACGTTTTATACGATAGGGTTTGATTTGGTACAAAAAAACGTTAGGTACCAAATGATCACTGACCCTATACGTTAGAGTCTAAATTGAACTTTTCCCAAAAATATATATGAAGGTATGATTTATAAATAATAGAAAAAAGTTAAATTTAGCCCTCAACGTATGGGTTAATGGTCAATTGGCCTCTAACGTTTATTTTTGACCAAATCAGCTTCTATCGTTGACGTCGTTTGTAATTTGACTCCTTCCGTCAATTTTCCAGTTAAATTTGACAGGAAATCCTCAAATTACTCTTTTCTTCTTCATTCCCTCTCGTCTCTCTCTCTTCGCCTTTTTTTTTTTTCCTGAAATCCTACGAAAACTTCTAAACCACAAATCCTTGGCCATCTTATCCCAACACCCCCCCTGAAAATCAACCCCCTTCGATAATCAGACTGATCAAGGTCCTGAGAAAAGAACAAAAACATAAAACCTATCACGTAATCAACCCCTCAGACATTACTAACCACCAAAAAAATTCTCAAATTGTGGAGCACTTAAGACATCATTGGATTTCTTTACAATTTCTGAGAACCAGGAAGAACAAAAACAAATGAAAAAGCAGCTTTAGGTTCTTGAAAATAGACATTCCTTAAATGGTCAGAAGAAAATACATGGGCACCATTAAAAGAACTGGAGAAAAAATCTAACCCTAAGGCTCCAGAAATACCCAGAAAAAGAAACATCAAATCCGACGTCAGATAAATTGAACTTGGTAAATTGAAGAAATCATTTAGCGTCAACAATTGCAAGAAAATAAAGCCATAACATCTAATCCCACTTCAACCCAAATCAGCAAACACCTGAGCTCAAAAAAAATCGAAATCGACGAAAGAAATCTTAATAGTGTAAAGTTTTTGTAGGATTTCAAGGAAAAAGGCGAAGAGAGAGAGAGAGAGGAGGGAAGGAAGCGGGAAAATGGTTAGTTTAGGGATTTCGTGCTAAATTTAACTGAAAAATTGACGGGAAGGTTTGAATTGCAACGTTTTATACGATAGGGTTTGATTGGTACAAAAAAACGTTAGGTATCAAATGATCACTGCCCCTATACGTTAGAGTCTAAATTGAACTTTTCCCAAAATATATATGAAGGTAGATTATAAATAATAGAAAAAAGTTAAATTTAGCCCCAACGTATAGGCAATATGTCCAATTTGGCCCCCCTCACGCTTATTTTTACCAATCCATCTTTTCGTTGACGTCGTTTGTAATTTGACTCCTTCCTTCAATTTTCCAGTTAAATTTGACAGAAAATCCTCAAATTACTCTTTTCTTCTTCATTCCCTCTCGTCTCTCTCTCTCTTCGCCTTTTTTTCCCTGAAATCCTACGAAAACTTCTAAACCACAAATCCTTGGCCATCTTATCCCAGCACCCCCCCTGAAAATCAACCCCCTTCGATAATCAGACTGATCAAGGTCCTGAGAAAAGAACAAAAACATAAAACCTATCACGTAATCAACCCCTCAGACATTACTAACCACCAAAAAAATTCTCAAATTGTGGAGCACTTAAGACATCATTGGATTTCTTTACAATTTCTGAGAACCAGGAAGAACAAAAACAAATGAAAAAGCAGCTTTAGGTTCTTGAAAATAGACATTCCTTAAATGGTCAGAAGAAAATACATGGGCACCATTAAAAGAACTGGAGAAAAAATCTAACCCTAAGGCTCCAGAAATACCCAGAAAAAGAAACATCAAATCCGACGTCAGATAAATTGAACTTGGTAAATTGAAGAAATCATTTAGCGTCAACAATTGCAAGAAAATAAAGCCATAACATCTAATCCCACTTCAACCCAAATCAGCAAACACCTGAGCTCAAAAAAATCGAAATCGACGAAAGAAATCTTAATAGTGTAAAGTTTTTGTAGGATTTCAAGGAAAAAGGCGAAGAGAGAGAGAGAGAGAGAGGAGGGAATGAAGCGGGAAATGATAGAGGTTGATTGGGTAAAAAATAAACGTTAAGGATCAATTGACTATTGATCCCATACGTTGGGGGCTAAATTAAACTTTTTCCTAAATAATATCTAAGATCTGAATTAATGCATGACATTCAGAGTACATTTTGCAAAATTTGAAGCGATGTTATAAGAAGAAGACGACAAACAAATATTCTCTCAAATCCATCAAAATACGAAGATAAGATATATTGATAAAGGTAGAATTGAAATGCAAGTGAGGAGAGAATGATTTCACAACACAGTTTTGAAATGCTGTCATATAATTTTCCTGTACGTATTTAAACAAGATTTTGTTCAGAACTACTTATACTTCAAACTAAATCCCACAATTTCTTTTAACTAACAGAAATACACCTTAGTCTAGTTGTGTCTCCCTCGTTGTATCTAAGTATTTCTTACGCCTCATACCCTTTAAATATCATAGTAAAGTGTATATCAGTTTTTAAATTTAGATGTGAAAAATAAGTAGATTTTTGATTTTATTTTAAGCAAATAATTTATTGAACTTAAGGGCATCAACAATTAAGTCAATATCGTTAGAGTTGCCATCAAAGAAATCGTGTTTTTGCATGCGATTTTTTTTTTTTGTAATCGGTAGCTAAAAAGAAACAACTCTTAATAGAACGATTTTTGTGATTTTTAGAGAGAAACAAATTAGAAAGCTCAATGGAAAAAGCCATTTTGGAGACAATACCAAGCTCTTGGAAGCTGATTTTCTGAACAACTTTTTGTTTCTTTCTAGAAATAGTCAATCAGAAAAAATTACATGAAAAAAACGTGATTTATTTGATGGTAACTTAATAACGATAACTTAATAACTAATGCCCCTGAGTTCAGGAGATTTGCCAACAAAAATTAATGCATGAACCAGCTAGATTTTCTAAGTTTAGGGGGGTGCTTGCGCATGAAAGAATAGAAAGACAAGATATATTGCTGAAGGTAGTAGAATTGAACTCGAGTAAAGAGAATACATAAGAGATGCAAAGCTAAGACAACCACAGAAGCAGATCGAATTCCACTAAAGTCAGCTCATTTTTAAAAACTTTATTTATTATTGTCATAAAAGTGATGCATGTTAGGAAGTAATGATGTGAAACGAGTTACCTCCACGCAGAAGCAACGATCAAGCTCTTGTCTTGCCAGCCAAAATGAAGAGCCCCCTTTTCCTCCTTCACTTTGTACCTCTCACAGTACTCCATAATGAGATCCCTGATCGATTTGATTATGTCTGAGCTCATCGGACACGAGACGAAACCAGCCATTGTCAGCCTCGCCCTCCATTTTCCCGCAACTTCATATCGCTCGATTCTTTCCTCCCCCTCACACGCAACTATATTCACTATGTCTCTTGCGAGGCAATGCCTTTCGACGTTCATTCTGTCTTGGCTTTCTCTTGGAAGAGTGGCGTCAAGAGATTCGAACACTGCAGAATAATAATTGTAGGCTTCCATGAATCTTGGAAAAAATGGGGCAGTGTTGGTGTTCACATCTTGTTCCACAACTGTCACAACTTTCGGATTCAAGCTCTTTACCATTCGAAGGAGCTGGTCTCGGAGGTTTAACGTCGAAACACTTTCGTCTGGCATGTGGTGAAGTTGAAAAGCGCAGTTTACTATAAGTGCTTCATCAGGACGGCACTCCAGTATTGAGGGAGTGACAATTGACGTCTTGGAGGCCTACTGCTCTGAACTCAAACGAGACACCTAATACTTCAGCCAGCTCTTCAAGTCTCTGACCAATTATTTTGAGACCTCCAATGGATCGTTGAACGGATTCTGGGTCGTCAATTCCGGTCAATCTGAAGTGTTGGGAGTTGCCAACTTGTCGATTTGCAAGCATTTGAATCAAGGTTATGTATTGAGTACCTTGGTTTATGTCAAAGTCTACAATATGAACTCTGCTTTCGTTTTTAGATGCCTCTATGATTGCACCATTTGCAGCCATGAATCCGAATTTGAAACAAGGGCAGACCTCAAAAAGTATTGCATGGCTGCCAGGCGGTCGGAAGATGGAGGCTCTTTGCATTTTAATGCTTTGTAAAGACATTTTCCCGAGGCAGCAATTCGAGCTGCCAGGCCTTCCACCATGTATGCAGCTATTCTCTGAGGAGGATCTCCTTGGATCGAGACCATCTGTCGTAACTCGTTTATCATTCCAGATGCTCCTTTGATGTTTCCTTCGGAGAGCAATTCTGCACAATCTAAGAGCAATTTTTGAGGAGTTCTTGCAGAATCTGGGGATGGAAATTCCTCGTGCGAATTCTGAGTTAACACATTCTGAATTGGAACGACCGATTCGGTACTGATTTCTGAGCTTTGGCTGATAAACATGTCATCATCTGCAAAATCGTTTTCGCCCAGCAGCACCCTCTCTAGCTCTTGTAGCTGTAATCGGATTTGATTTTCGTCGTAGTAGACAGGATCTGAGATTAAATCTTGCAGGCAAGGTGATTCTGAATCTGAATGATACGGGTTGAGATTTCCGCTAGAATCGAATGGAGAATCAAAAGGTTGACTATTCACGAAGGAAAATGAACTAGCTTCGTTTAGTTCCGCAGCCATGGAATCAAATAAATACTTCTCGTAACCATCATCGCTCTGAAAGTCATCCGAGTACATTTTTGATATCTGATCAGAGCCGAGTATGTGGGTTGTTGACCCAGAACTGTCATCTCTATCGTTCAATGCGTAATTGTTTGAAATTCTCTGTAACGTGTTGGATGACTTTGTCGATCTAACTAAAGACATCGCTTCAGATTTTTAGCCAGAAATTCAGGAAGCTTATTACAGCACTGCATCATCAAGATAAAAGGAAGTATCATAAAACCAAAAAAAAAAGAACACCAAAAGTTTGGTTTCCAATTAAAATTCAATCACCGTTTAGAAATATTCCAGATTTTGTCAATTAGATTCATGCAAACCTCAATGACAGAGTTCGTTCAGGAAATTCGTCAAACACTTTGCGGGCGAGTTAGAGGCATCATCGTATACAACTTACACATTTGAAAAAAAATAAACCAACAACTTCAAACACCACAAAACTGAACATCTGAAACAGATACGGTATAGAAAAAACTCCCCGATCTCAAACCAGATTAAGGGTCATTAAAACAAGCAATTACCTCAGATGGAGACGAATCTGCAAAGCAGCCCTGATGGAAGAGGAAAGCACGGTTTTTGAGTAAGTATTTATAAACCCAGATAAGAAACGAAGAACCAAAAACAAGATTGGTAAATGAGTGTAGATAACAAGAGAAATAATAGAAAAATAGGCAGTGATGTGTTTTCATCGTCTCTGCAATTTCTTTGACCTCCTCCATTTGTTGTTTTACCAAAAGCTGCGTGCTTTCTGCCGCTACGTTTTGTCTGACTCTATGGGCGCCTGTACGATGTGCACGCAGCTTCATTATTTCTACGAAAATCATCTTGTCGGAAAAAACTAGAAATTTCGATCCTCCCCGCTCGATAATAACAAATATTTAAAAATTCAGTTCATCCAACCCAGCAAAATAAATAAATGCTTAATTTATTTAGTCTGATCTATAATTAAAACCATTATTAATGCTAATTAACGTTAATTTTGTTTAATAATCATATTTTATAGCACTAAGATCAAAATTATTAGAGGAGTCATTGAAGAAGTCTTCCCTAGAGTGCCACAATCCCACAATCCAACGTTACTCAACGTTTAATACGATGCTAATTATGCAATTAACTAAGTCTTAGAGATCAGCACTTAATTACCCAATTCTCTATTCCCTTACACGTGGAAGCAAAGTCCGAAAACCATTAAAAAATGGTAATTAAAGTACATTTAGTTTTTTCATAGAGTAATGTTACGTTTACTATATTATTCTACTCTACACCTACTTATTGACGTGTCAAATAATGATTGGTATAATTTATTAAATTAATTGTAACGATTATTATTTGATATGTCAACGAATATGTTTATAAAGTATAATAAGAGAACAAACGTAACGTTATTTTTTATTCATTAATTCTACTTTTAGACATGCATGTACTCAAAATTTAAATAAAAAATGGTAATTACAGTAAGCATATAGTTGGGTAGGTAATAAAATTAATAAGAAATTATGTACCTAATTGTCCAATTTATAAGAATTAAGTCTTAATCACCCTCTATGTTCTTACCCAGAACTTTGATTATTCTTCGATTAAACTTGTAGGAAATTGTGGCATCAATCTTATTTTAATTGTAGTTTAATATAATATTGAATAACTGAGAAATAAAACTTAAACCATTAGGTTATTTACAAACTCACCCTTAAACTATGTTCATTAACAAAATCACAATTAAATTTTACTTTTTTAACAAAATAACTTGCATCGTTAAATTTTCGGTTAGAAATTTATTCTGATGGGTGCTCATTCTTACATCTAGTCGAATATCCTCTCAGATGTGAGCGTCTATAACTCTGTGAAGCGTCCCGCGTGGGCATTTAGAGATGAACTTAATGACTATTTGACTGTAAGAGTTGACTTGTTAATAGACGAAGATTCAAGGGAGATTCAGTTAAAGAATATGGTTTTAACACAAATTTTTTAATGATATTATAGTTTGAGTTTTTTGTTTTTTTAATTACTTTATAATATTTTAAAGAAATAAAAATAATTACTTTTCATTTAATATCCAAAAAAGCAAACGCAAGTTGTCATCGATGACGTGAATTAGAAATGACCATTTAATTATAAAAATTAAAATTAATAAATAAATGGAAACATAAATTAAATTAAATTTTATTTGTGGGGCATTATTTATTTAAATCAATGGATAAGACATGGAACCAACAGATCTTACCGACAAGACCCCACCTCGCCCTTCTTTTGGTGGGGCCCAGAAGGAAAACTACTAACGACATGTCGATATGGAACGCCGAGAGGCTTTCAAAGCCCTTCACCAACATTTTTCCTTTTCCCGCTGGTATGATAAGCGCCACCATGTTGACAGTTAAAAATGGTGCTCCCTCCCGCTGAAAAGCAGCTTCATTTATTATTTTATTTGTGTGGAGAACTGGAAAGGCAACTGATTTTAGTGGGTGGCACTCTGAAATGGCTTCTTTTCTCTCTCTTAACCTTTTTCATTGCCTTCCCACCTTTCTGCGCTTTGAGCTCTTTGTGGTCTTGGAAAAGCTTCGTTTTCCCGATCTGGGTCGGAGAAAATGGTGAAAGAAACTGAGTTTTATGATGTTCTTGGTGTTCTTTCATCGGCGTCTGATGACGAAATTCGCAAGGCTTATTACCTTAAGGTTTGGATTGAGCTTTGAGTCATTAAATCCTTTTTTTTTGGGTGATTTAAGCTGGTTTAGTTAGTACTGTTTGTGTTAAATCCGATTATTATCCATTTGAATGATTCCCGCCGGTGATGTTCCTTTTTTAAATCGGGTTATGTTTTGATAATATTATGAACAGACCTTGAATAGGGTGATTTCTGTGATTAAACAGACAACTTATGTTTGATCGAAACAGAATTTTATTCTCTTTGATTAATTAGTTGAGAGTGTTTCATGGAAATGGTTTATCCAATGCAGGCAAGACAAGTTCATCCGGATAAGAATCTGAACGACCCAAAGGCTGCTGAAAATTTTCAGGTAAGTCGATTTGCATTGAATGATCAGTATTTGATCATTGTTATCTAATAAATCATGCAATGGGCAGGTACTTGGGGAAGCTTATCAAGTTTTAAGCGACGCTGTTCAGAGAGACTTGTACGATCGAAATGGAAAACACTGCATCTCTAGGTGAGGATCTTTACGAAGAGTTAGCCATTGAAACAGAGCAAGATAGTACAGTTTATAGATCAATATTCTGAAGTCATAGATGTTCCTTCTCCTAATTATGATAATCGAGATGACAAATATTATCTAGCTTCATTGTATGCCATTTCAAAGGAATGAGATTTGAGTGACCTGCCTTATCATAAGAGATAGTTTTTCTTCTGATATTTTATTAATCATAACATTTCAACTTCAGGGAAACCATGCTTGATCCAACTGCTGTCTTTGCACTTCTATTTGGAAGTGAATCATTCGAGGATTATATTGGACATTTAGCTGTCGCATCAATGGCTTCTTCTGAATTGTCCAGTGAAAGTGAAAATTTAGAGAAGCTACATGATAAGCTGAAGGCAAGTGTATTTAAAAGAGACATCTAAATTTACGTTTAACTTCATTATTTCGAGTATCAATATCAATGAAGACATCTTCACTGTTACTAAAGAATATTTACTGTTATATTGCCCATGTGGATGGTTAAGATTTTTCAAATTTCAAGAACTGTTTTTTTTTTACTGATGGTTGTACACTTGTAGTAATTTCATCGGACTATACGTATTTAGTAGAATGTTTCATTGATATTGCTTTGCATGCCGGTTTTACAACGACTATTTTGTTCTCTCTATCATTCAGTCATAGCATAATATCTATTTGAACCTTTTCAATGTTGGTTTATGTTATATCGTTAGTTTCGCCATTTCGAACCTGTACTTTACGGCACTACTTTGTTTTACGCAGGCTGTACAAAAAGAGAGGGAAGAAAAACTAGCAAGATTCCTGAAGGCTTTTCTTACTCAATATGTTCAAGGTGACAAAGAAGGGTTTTTACGCCGCACTGTATCTGAAGCAAGACGACTTTCTAACACAAGTTAAGAAAGTTTCCATTTGCGTAATAATATCTACTTACATGGTTCTAGTAAAAATTTAAAATCGAGACAGATGCTTGAAGAATTGAACAGTAGTTTCGTTAATATCATCCATTTTTTTCTACACTAAAAGAACAAAGCTCAATTCAATTTTCTGTATTGAAATGCAGCTTTTGGAGTCAACATACTAAGCACGATTGGCCGTGTATATTCGAGACAGGCAGCTCAAGAGCTCGGAAAGAAAGCCATTTATCTTGGGGTGCCATTTTTGGCGGAATGGGTCCGAAACAAGGGCTATTTTTGGAAGTCGCAGATAACAGCAGCAAAAGGCATGAGATTTATAAGATCTGTCTATCCATTTTTTCCAAAATTTGGAAACGTTTGGTATCTAACCATGCTTAGAATTCAAATCCAGGTGCTTTTCAGCTGCTACAACTTCAAGAAGACATGCGTAAGCAATTTAAAAATGTGCCTGAAAACAATGTTGAATCACACATACGCCTGAATAAAGACACAATGATGAACTCACTGTGGAAGTTAAATGTAGTGGACATAGAAATAACCCTTATACACGTGTGTCATATGGTGAGTTCTCTGTCAAATCATTTGGATAAATTGTTAGTGAAATTCATGAATTATGCCCCTAAATATTATAATATTGAGCTTTATTAAGCTGAAATAGGACATCTAGCTTCTTTATCTGCTTCATAAAGTTTGGCTCAAGTGATGCTTCTCATGACTTTTTATATATTCCAGGTGCTGAGGGATAGCTCTGTGAGAAAGGAAGAGCTTAAAGCTCGCAGTTTGGCTCTGAAAATTCTGGGAAAAATCTTTCAGGTTTTAGATAATGAATTCCTAAAATTATGAAAAATATGGGTCCCAGCCGAATTGCAATTTCTGTTCAGTATTCATTCACTGCTTATTTGTTGTGTTTTCAGCAGGATAAAGTTGGAAAAAATGGTGAATCGTCGAGAAGAAAAGGCGTTGAAGAAGAAGAAGATGAAACCAGTTCCGATAGCGATGAAGAGGAGTCGCCTAGAACGCTATCATATCGAACGCCTTTTCTCACACAGGTAAGCCAGATTGTTCTTTCATTGTTAGTTAAACTTGGTCAGTTGCATTCTCACCATTAAATTCCTGCAAACATACTTGGAGAAAGACTGATTCTTGACAAACAATCACTCCAGATGTCAGCAGATGATTAATTTAATGATGATAGTTTAAATCTGCCCATTGTTTAAGAAAATAGCTGGAGTAGTTCTTTACAATTTTCCTAGCTCTCGCTCAGATGTTTGAGTTTTCTATTTAGATTTACATGAGTAATGATAATTGTTCTTCTTCTGAAATTAATCAGGGTATTGGCAGACTCTTCAAATGCCTCTGCAACCCTGCATTTGATGTAGATGATGATGAAATTGTGTACAGAAGCAAATGACTCTACCTATGTTGTGTATTAATGTATAAATTCACCATTGTTTTTACCTTATTATTTGACATTGCTTCTTCAATATGAATGCTGTCTTTCTAGTTATGTACTGAAATGGATGATGATGCTACAGAAGAAACTGATATATGCCATATACCAATGAAATAGCTGTGTTTTGTGTTCATAACATGAAAAACAAGTATGTACAAAGGCCAGGTTTTTCTTTATTTTCAGGCATTTTTAGTATGAACCCAGGATATATATTCAATGAGCAAGACGAAGGTAAGTGGTAGAATTACGATGAGCTTGGACAGTGCAAGCGCAATGCACAGACGTTAAGCTTAAACAGCCACTCATTATGAGAGAATGCCTACCGGAGCAAGTGTGAAGGGCCGGAAATGAATCACAGAGGGCTTGAACTGCCGAAGGGGTGAGAGCTGTGCATTGGCTGATGTTTAGAGCTCTAAGCCCGTCCTCGTCATTTTTTCTGCTCACAGATCGCCATGGCTCACCTCTATTCTTCGCTCGCTTTTGTGCCAAAGAATACATTGCTCTGTCGGTGATGTTCTGACAATAATATAGCCCGAGAGACCTTAGATATGGACACCCATTTGCCAGAGCAATCACACTTTCATCTGCACAAGCCAAATAACTTTCCACTTTTAATACTCTAAACAACTAAGTATTAGGCAATGTGATCAAGACCAACCCAAAACTGAAAATTTGAAATCATTGGAGAAAACTATCTTATGATAAAACTTTGCATAAATCTTGGGAGTTACAAAATATAGAGTGAGATGTAAAGAGAAGCTAAAACATTGAATAGGTAGACATTTCCTGATATCGACTATGATATCGAAACTAAATAATAAAACAGAAATTTGGCAACCATCATAAAAATGTGTCGATAACGAGAATCAACTGAGTACAGAGGTTTGATTATTTGTTTACCAATTTATAACCACAATCTACCTGTAATGAGAACACAGCCACACAGGTCGAGCATTCTGAGATCAGGACAGCCAAGTGCTAAACTCATGACGCCAACATCACTAACATTTTCACACCATCCAAGATTTACGGACTGTAATTTGTTGCAATGATGTCCAATGGCCTGCACAAAGCGCACAACTATTGGTAGAACCACAAAAAAAAAAAAAAAAAAAAAAAAAATTGAAGTACTTGATTCATAAACATTATACCTGCAATGACACGTCAGATGCAGCTTTAACGCAGCCACAGAGATTCAAAACTTTTAGTTTTCTGCAGAAACGAGTGAGATAAACCAGTGCATTGTCACTAAATGATGAACAACCACTGACGTTAAGTTTCGCGAGATTGGGACAGCCAAGAGCCAAGGCGTGCAGGGAATTATCACTAAGCTTAAAGCTCTTGCTGAGGTCCAAGACCTGGAGATCATGACAGAAATGTGCAATAGTTTCGACAGAGTCGTCCTCAAGCTGTGGCTTGCCCTGTCGCAGAATGAGAATTTGCAGTTTTGTGAATTTTGGAGCCAAAGATTGGACCAACCTGTTCATATTTTTGTTACACCTGAAGATTTAAATTGCTAAATATTAATATTGGGAATCAAGAAGTAAATCAAATATTTGACAAGTGAAACATCAATAAAATTAACTCTACGGAACCAAAATTTTTTACGTCTAATCCTAACACACACACCCCGTGAAAAATGCATAATTTTCTTCCAAAATTTGCTCTGGTCCAAAACAGAATTCTGGTTATCAAACTCTAACACGGGATAACCAATCATATAATAATTTTCTAAGGTCAATCTTAAAAAAATAAGAGAGCATATACAACAGAGTTTTGGTTAGTGATCAAAGGATAGTAATCTTTCTATGCTATAAGAGAATCCAGACTCAAATAAGAGAGATATAGAGAGTGGAAATACCATGAGAGAGAGAGGCGAGTAACGCCTGAGCAAATGGCGTCCCTCCACTCGCGGCACACGCCTGATGCAACGATCACCATCTGATCACCTAAAAGAGATACAATTTGCAAGAGGAGCTCCATAGGAATATCTTTCCATTCAGTTATTACCCCACCTTCAACATTACTTTTGTTGTCACCAGCACCAAGTAACATAAGTTCGTCATTGCACAGATTCATCTCCTGATTTCTCAAGTTTTCTTTACCCGCCATTTCCCTTTAACTGTTCTTGCTTTACTCACCTAATAAACACAAAAAACAGAAGATTTAGACAGAAAACACAATTTCATAACTTTACTACACAATAAAATGGATCGATGAATTAAAAAAAAAAGGGAAAAACAAAAACTAACCTATTTTGTTCCAAAAAAGACATGAATAAAAGGAAAACCCCAGCTGAGCTAATTCAAAGTTTTTGCGAATTGGTGCGAATAAGATCATAATATTAAAATCAAAACCAATATATCAATGTTGATGAACTCTAGCATGAGTAAAACCAGGGGCAAGGAGCTTCAAAGTCTAAAGACAGAAAAGAAGACGAAGACAATGTAATGATCAGCTTGAAAATTCGTCAAAAGAACAAAAATCGAAAGACAATAACTTGAAAATAACCAGATGATCAAAAACCCCAAAAAGAAAAACTCCACTATATTATCCCTTCAAACAAAAGGAGAGAGAGAGAGAGAGAGAGAGAGAGAGAGAGAGCTTTGAGCCTTACCTCCTTACTGTGAAGCCGGGAAGACTTTGCCACCAGACACAGAGCGGTGGGGTAAAAAATGGATTTTTTAAAGACGGGAAGGCTACGGTCTGAAAGAACAATCAACATAAAGTTGCCACGTGGAATCATCAACGCTGGATATCAAGTGTTGGTGCTGGGAGTCCACCAAAAGTGGGGTCCATGAGTTGAAAAGAAACAATGATGATCTAGAAAGAGACAAAAAGAGTGACGGGTCCATGGTAAAGTAAGTGAAGACGCACACACCCTTATTCCATCCGTCTAAAATAGAAGCCGCATGCAAGAGCAATTCCAATAGAATGGCAAATGGTGATGCATTCCAATATTCGCATGTCAGACTGGCACGTCATCACTTACTTTACACGTGAAGTGAAAAACTTTTGCTTTTTGTATTAAATAAAGTTATTTTTACAAATAATTTATCAAAATTAGTAATCTCATTTACATTCTACAACTTTTACACGTGAAATTACTATTTAACACGTGATATTAAAATACGTTCAAATGGATTATACTATTCTTCCAAAATTTGTGATCTTCAATATAATTTTACCCTTTTTTTTTAATAGAAATAAGCTAACAACAATTTCAAAAAATTAACAAAAAAGTTAATTAATTGAATGGGAGAATTGAATCCTGGGAGTTTAAAGTCAAGAGCATCCACATCTCTTGATCGTCGCTGATGACGTAGATCCTACGCGGAATATCTACAAGCACTTGCACCCGTCGATCTACCACAGGATCTCGTGGTGACTTGGCGTTTAAGGGTGACGTGGATCATCCAGTCAGCCAAAATGGGCTCTTTACCCTTCAAGAAGGCGTACTACCTGAAGAAATAATTCAACTTTAAGACACAAATTATACAACAAATCGAATTTAGTCTGAATTTGACATTCGAAGGAATGTCGTTTAGAATATTTCGATCATCTATTGCGATACTTACCTCTCCCATGGAAGGACGGTTGTCCGGGTTTCTCTTAACACATAAAGACGCGGCTTTAGCCATGAGATATAATTGGTACGTTCCGTATGTCTTTCCGAGCCGTGGATCTACCAATTCATGCAATTCTAGGTTCTCAATCAACGGCTCTGCCTGCATAGAATGTAAAAAAGTAAAAGAAATTCCACTTAGTCCAGCTATGAGTCTCTCAACTTACCCACTCCCGTAAAGAACAATGCTTGTCTTCTCCTTTTGCATCGGCCACTCTCCGTCCTGATATTAGCTGCAACAACACAATGCCAAATGCATAGACATCTGTCCGAACTGAGAGAATACCATTCGCCGCGTATTCTGGAGCCAGATATCTGAATCGTACCAGAAGCTTTAATCAGTTGATCAATCTATCTATTCGTGCGACTTTTACGATAAACAGGTTTAGCCAGTTGCTCACCCTAATGTCCCAAGTATCCTCGAATCGTGATGATCCTCTCTGACCTTCCATTTGGCCAGGCCGAAATCACCTAACTGAGTTCAGAGAAGAACAACAAGAGGAGAAGAAAAATAGATAAGAAAAATGAGCAAAACTGAACAATTTATTCACACATCTTTAGTACTAACCATAGGAACTAAGTTGTGTGTGAGAAGTATATTGCTCGGTCTCACGTCGCAATGTATTATAGGTCCTCCACGACACTCTTCGTGCAGAAATCGTAATCCTTTCGCAGTTCCAACAGCTATGTCATGCCTCTGCCGTAATTCGAGAACAGATTCCGTCGATTCTGCGAGAACATGAAGAAAAAACATAAACAAAAAAAGGAAAGGGTCCACACGATTTAGATTAGAATTAGAAATCGGAGAGATTCTTACCAAATAAATGCCAATTGAGAGATTTGTTGCATATATACTCGTAAACCAGAATATTTAAGTTTTCCTTGCAGCAATAACCCAACAACATAACGATGTTCTTGTGCCGAGCATAACTTAAGATGAGCACCTCAGATTGAAATTGAGCTAATCCTTGAGAACTTGCTTCTTTTCGAACCTTAGCTGCAATGAGCTGTCTGTCTTTGAGCTCGCCCTTAAATACACGACCAAATCCACCCTCTCCTAATAAATTTTCCTTTGCAAAATTGGAAGTTGCGAGCTTTATGTCGGTATAGTTGAATTTCATGGAGTCCTTGAAGGACAGCTCATTCATTGTCTCACAAGCAGAACAAAGGATTGGCGCTTTTGATGCCCTCTGTTTGGATACATCTTTGCTATGGCTTCGACCAGTCTGTGGAGCAGTCGAATGCCAACTTTCTCCCTTGGAAGATGGACCTGGAAAACAGAAATCTGTAACTCAACATTTCTACTAATATCAATAAATCGTAGTTTTATCGACACCATTTCAAGCAAATAAACTTAAAAAGAGATCAAATGTAATTTAGACGCTAACGTTTGGAATCATTTACATATTAGATCTTAAGCTATTTTTTTTATAATTCCTTTTGTACATTCTCATCAATTTTTCCGTTAAATTCTGCATGTGTATACCATATTTTTCATTTAATCATGTGTTTTAACTCGATTTATAAACACTTTGACAATTTTTAACCTGCTTTCGAATTCTATCAATCTCCTCTCGAATGATTTCGAACTCTATCGAGAGATTGAAAATTTCAAAATCTTGTTAGAAATAGTCAAAATGGTTAGCACTCCATCCAAAAAAAAAAAAAGATTTAAGCATCGAATTCGCAATTGGGGTGTTGGGACTATCGCTACAAATCACAAAACATTTTGTTGAATCTCGCAACTGAATACAAGTTTTCAATAGGATGAATTTCACTACCTGATTTTTCTTTCTTACTAGAAGAATTCAAAATCATCGGATCTTCCAATTTCCATGAGGCACTTGAGATGTCATTAATCGAATCCAAGGAACTACTATTCAATGAAAAGCTGTTGCAAGAGATAGACGTCTGCTCATTGATACTAGTATTACTATTTGAAAAGCTGTCGTAAGAGATAGACGTCTGCTCGTTGATACTAGTATTACTATTTGATGATGAAACCTGCTTGGACATAGAATAGACCACTTTTTGTTCTATAGTCTCTGCTTCGCTTGTGACATAAGATCTAACAATCTCAACAGACCAGCTGTTTTGAATCAAACCAATCTTACAAGGTATCCATTTATGGTAAAACTTCAAATCCCATCGAAGGTGCCTGTTAAAATTTAAAATATAATATTTAAATGGGAAATTGTGCCTTTTTCTCCCAAAAAAAAAAAAAAAAAAAAAGATTCCTTAACCAAAGCTAGAGGCAGGTGTGAATAAACAAAAAACAGACAATTATAAGGGATGATTAGAATCAATGGTTACTAGAAGTATTATTAGAATCTTTTAGCTTATGGAGATTTTACCAGAAATATAAATATTAATACTTCTGATTAATAATACAAATATAGTTGACTTCAAGCGGAGCTACAGAAAATACGATGATCAACCGTGAGAACCGGTAATTGTACCTCAGAAAACAAACGTGAGTTGTGAATTAATCCAATTCAAAAAATAATTACCTGTCGAGTATTACCCATTTTGCATTACACGCCATAACCTCTTGTAAAACAACCTGCCTAATGGGATATCCAGCAGTAATTCTCACTTGAACTTTGACCTGATTAGTAGTGACAAAAATGGTGAACAAAAAAAATGAAATTCTTCTTCAATAAACTTTGGTAAATAAAGGAAGTTCGAAAGAATATATTTAAGTGGGATTGATCGTAATGTTTTGTTAATTCTTGTTCTTGTCACAAGAAATTATGTTAATTCCAAAAAAAGAAGGCTCGGTGAGTGTAACATACCAAAATTTTATCCCCAAATTAAGGATTCGATTTCTGCAAAAATTGCAATTAAAACCCTAATTAACATGCAATCAAATGGTTGCCCTAAATTAAAAGAGATTTAATCAACCCAATCACCAACCTAAATGAAATTGATTTCCAATTTACAACACAAGGAAAGCAAAACATAAATCTGGAATTAAATCCTTCCTAAACCAGCTTCGAATCTGTCCTTCCACCTAAGTAAACATTCAAACCCAATTAATGTTGATATTCAATCGGCAGTTTAAAAGAAACAACCAGAAAATTATCTCCTTCCTATTTCGTCATTGAATCTGACCAAATTGGTGGTCAGATTCGTACAATTCTCTCTCTCTATGTGTGTGTGTGTGTGTGTGTGTGTGTGTGTAAACCAGAGGAACAACCGGAGAAGTTCCCACCTCGCCGGAATCGCCATGCCCAACCTCCAACCACCTCGAACCACTCAAACGCAATAGAAATCCTCTGAGGAATCAGAATCGCTGCCTCAACCCTCCTCCGACGGAAATATCTCTCTCGGCCGAAGGCCGAACACCACTTCGCCACAACACGAGCTACTCCTCTCCCAACGAACCGACAACCCACTTCCATCGGCGACGTCACGCGCACTCCCTCCGACGATCGTCGAAAATTCACACTGGTGGTGTGAATCGGAGCTCTCGCTCTCTCTCTGTTTCTCTTCCTTTCTCTCTCTTGCGAAGATGATGAAGCAGAAGCTTTTGGGTCAATTGAGCCAACTTGTTTTAAAAGCCAGAACCGGTCCAGCTAGTCTATACCAACCGGTCCAGCAAACCCAAGTCCAAAATGTAGGCCAACTTGACTCAATTTAGCCCATCTTTATGCCCAAGTCCATTATTTTATCAAATCCAAGGGAAAATTATTCGAAAGCTTGTGAAAACTAAATTCTCCTGAAAATCCAGCTAAGTAAAGACACTAGATCTTGACGTTTTGGCCGAAGACCATATAACACGAAATACTTAATCAATTATTTTCTTTAAAGTATTTTATTATTCAATTATGATTTTATTTGAACATGTATGTGTAGACATTTGACATAGAAACGTAGAAATATAAAAATGGAAGGATAAAATCAATGCGAGTATGAAATGCATGAAAGTAAATTGAATTGATGGAAAACATAAAAAAGTTAATGAAAGCTTGAACGCATGGTTATAAATTGAGATAACTGATGAAATTTTATGAGGGTAAGAAATCGCGAGTTTTCTGTGAGCCATGAAAAAGGAAAAATGTTAAAAAAACTGAAGAACAAAAGCCATAAAGAATTGACTAACTTTACTGACTTAATTGTTTTTAGATGTGTAGGAGATGCCTAGGTCAAATGAGAATAGGAATTACCCCTTCAATATCACACTTTTCAGCAGTTTCCAGCAACAGGGTTACATATTCATCAACTTTCTCTCCAACTTTTTCCTCAATTGCTTGAAATCTGGTTCCAGCAAAAGAATCAAGGCATGCTTTTAGTTGGTATCCCACTGCACACAAAGGCAGAGCTTTTAGTTAGAAATTTCATACTGGAAAAAGCTGATCACGATGAACTGAGGATGGCGATGAACAAATTGCCCAAAAAACAAAAACAAAATGTAAAAGCACTTACTGGGGTGGGGAACTTTATGAAGAACTCCAAGGATAATAAGAGTGGCACCTCTGCGAAGAATGTCGCCAACCATTCGAATCGCATTGACAGTAAGTTTAAGATCATTCTCGGTTTGATCCCTAGTTGCATCATAGGCGACGACCACATAAAAGGGCGAATGAGAATGTGCCATTGACGCTCTTCAACGAAATCGCCAAAATGGTTCTTCTCAATCAAATTGATGCAGAGTTGCAGAATATAAAAGAACTGTTAATGAAATAGTATTGGTGTATCTGCTGACAATGACGCCACATGACGATCAGGATTGCGACCCAAATAATCAAAAATCCTGAAGAATTTTTGGAACTTCTCATCTCGTTCTTCTGAGGAATTAGACAAATCTTGAAATTGTAAAAGGAATAAGAAATATACTGCAGAATATCCATTCAAAATCAAGGATAAAAATGGCAGAAGAGATCGCCGTCTTCCAAAGAGCCAAGGAGAAGATTGCTGAGGAATGTTTGTTCCAAGACGGAATTATTAACCACAGTCGCAAACAAATCCACTGTTTCTCCTCTAAATCTCCGACAAAGATGATTAATCGACCATACGACTCAGCTTCGGAATCATTCTTACTTTGATTCCTTGTTTTCGTCGTTTAGTGGGTATTATCCCTGATGATATATATGGACTCCAATGGCATTGGCATCTTCTCCATTTTTCCTATTTTCTTATAATTTGTTCAACTCTCTTAATTGTTCTTGTATTTTTCTTATTTTCATATTTTTCTCATATTTAGTCTTTCTTTTCTTTTCTTATTTTTCACATAATTGGTCTCAAATTAATCTTCCAATCTTTTCCGCCTTCAATTTTCAATCAATATCATAAGATGTTGAAGAAAAAACCACCAACATACGAGAAATTCAAAAATTTTAATATTGAATATGAGATTGATCTTCTTCTTCCTCAGTTTCCCAAACCAGAAATCTCAAAACCAAAGCCAGATCCATGTCCATCTCTACAGGATACTGCAATTGGCTGTCCTTAAAAACACAGACAATGTTTTTCATTACAACCCAACTGGAGCCACTCGATTTCTCCGAAGATTTATGTCTGACAGCATATATTGCCCGAATCATCCTTTCCCACATCCCTCTCGTCTGATAAGCTCGAGCCAACACAACGTGAGGAAGATCCGATCGAGGGTCCATTTCCATTACCCTCTCTGCAACGCTTTCGATGATTTTCAAGTCTCCATCAACTGTACAAGCACAGAGAAGAGACCTCCAAATCGTACTACTCGGTAAATACGGCATTTTTGAGATGATATCCATGGCTTCTTCGAGTTTACCAGCTCGACCCAATAAGTTCACTATGCAAGCGTAATGCTCATCGGCAGGCACGATTCCATAATCTTTTTCCACTGACGAGAAGATGGTCAATCCTTCATCGACAAAACCGCCATAGTTGCAGGCTAATAAAACGACAGCAAGAGTTATACTATCGACTCGTAGGCCTTTTCCGGCAGCTTCTTTGAAAATTTGTACAACCTCGTATTCTCTACCGTTGGTCGACAAACCCATAAGAAATGTATTCCATGATATTAAGTCTTTCACTTCCATGTTCTTGAATAAGTCTATCGCGCTCCCGATCAGTCCAACTTTCGCATAGATATCAACTAGTGAATTGGCAACAATAGGGTCGTACTCAAATCCCAATTTTACGACAAAAGAATGAATTTGCATACACAATTCCGTCGGCATCAAGACTGAGACACAGCCCAACACACTGCTAAGTGTAAATTCACTTGGCCGGAGGTTGTGCCTCAAGGCACTTACGAAAATCCGTAAGCCATCGTGGCTAAAACCATGTCGGGCATAGCTCGAAATCATCGAATTACAAATGGCTAAATCCCACTTATTTAGTTCATCAAAGAGTCTCACTGCATCAACCAAGCTGTTGCATTTGGAAAACATGTCAATAGTAGAACTCAAGACAATGCTATTACAAAAACATCCTAGTTTGAAGCAAAAGACAAAGATTTGCTTACCCATTTCCAAATTCTGCAACCAAGAACAAACACTAATCACCGTGGAGAACGTGAATTGATCGGGCGAGTGCTCTGTATATCTCATCAAACAGAACTGTTCTAGTGCCAACTCGTCGAGGCCTGATCTATGGCAACTCAAAATCAAAGAGTTCCAAGTGATAATATCCACATCCTTCATCGTGTAAAATACGTTAAATGCATAATCGATTAGGCCAAACCCTCCATACATATCAATCAACGAATTTCCAAGAACTATATTTGGCAAAATCATACCAGTTCGTATGATACTGCCGTGAATTTCCTTCCCTTGACGAGTACACCGAGCAATTGAGACCAAAATTGAGTATGTATACCCACTTGGCCTAAATCCAGCTATTTGCATTTCCATAAAACAGGAAACTGCATATTCATTAAATCCACACGAATTCAGGCCAGAAATCATGGAGTTCCAACTAACAACATCTCTTTGTGGCATTTCATCAAACAGGATGCATGCTCGTTCGATATGGTCAAATCTCAACAAACCCTTCAAGAGTATATTCCGAGATATGGTATTCTTCTCCCTGATATCTTCGAAAACCTTCCATGCATCACCAACTGGACCAAAGTGAACATACATCTCAAGGCAGCGATTCCCCAAAAAAGTATCGACATTCAGTCCAATTTTGATCAACAGGGCATGGATGGAACTGGCAAAAGAGAAAGATCCAAAAGATAAGGAGACGTCTATGAGATTAGAGAAACGATGAAGAAAAGTTCTACGGGTAGCATGAAGTGGCTTTAATAATGGGTACATACAATCTTAGTTCTTGCCCAGTATGAATATGAACCCAGACAATTGCATTAAAACCTTAATTCAATCTTAGTTCTCAAATCAAGTCGACGATCCCTTCTCTTCCCTCGTCCCCTCGAGGAGCATCAAACCTGAAATCTGCTGCATGGGAGAAGGAAGTAGCCGAAGAGTGAAGGCCCACGAACCAACCATTCTGTACCCAGGAAATTCGATCTCATAAAACTTTATTTTGGTAAAATCTTAAATAAATTACAGTATTTATATCATATTTAAGATTCTACGCATAATAAATTATTATATTAATTGTGTCTCCGATTTAAACTCAACTTTAAACTATATTCTCTTCTAGTTGTGAAATCTGCGGCAATTAATAAAAAAAAATTGATAAGAAATCAAGAACACAAGGTTTACGTGGTTGTAGCAAAACTGTTCTTCGTCCACGGTCAAAAACTTCGCAAAAAAGCTACGAAATTTTATTAGAGAATTAAAAAAACAAATATTTTCAAAATATTATAACATATTGCGCGTTGCATTACATCATAAATTATAAAAAAAAAAGTGACGTTTCTCGAAATATCTCTAAATTACAAGAAAACTATCATTAATTAATTTAATTAATAATTTATATTGATTAATATGACTTAGAAGATAAGTTTAAAGTATAGAAATAGATAATATATCTAGAGTAAGGATTTGAATTTTTTTTCCAAGATTTCAGCTTATAATATATAATTTCGAACCACATTTTTTTTTTTTGAATTAAAAGATTATTATTTTGCTGGTCGTAAGATGATGATTAATACACACAGAAAAAGGGATTCCTTATTTAACTCGAAACAACATTGATCATGGATGCACGGAGCAGTGTGGAACCTTAGAAAAATAAAGCTGCGTGTTTGAATCTAACAGAAACGAAGCTGTCGTTCATGGCGACAATGGAGACCAAACGGGGCTGTTGTTTGCATCTTCAAATGGAAGTATCATATCGTCAACGTTAAACCCCATCGTTTGATCATGATCCTGACTCGAGTTCATCGTCTCCGGATTCCATGGCTGCGATCTCGGCATTCCTTTCATTGTCTCCATATTTTGACCTCCACATCGCTGCATTATTTCTTCCCCACCTTCCATCAGTGGCGGCGGCAATGCAGCCAGGACTTGGTTTTCATTTTGAGCCACTGGTTTGGTCAGGAAATCGTCTCTCCGGCCAATATCGTTCAAATGCTGATCAACCACCCAGCCTAAATCCCGCAAATCCAGCATCGTTAAACCCTGGAGAGAGTTTCCGGTGAGGCAGTCAAACATTACCCGAGTCATCTCCTTCTCTCTGTTCTCCTTCATCAGCTTCTTCAGCTGTTCGTTGGCTTTCGCGATCCTTTGCCGGATGAAGCTCTCCAGATTCACCATCTTCCTGCTCTGATCCATTTCCGGCAGTCCTCTGAACCTAGACAGAACTCGTTGAACTCCACCCGGAGACGGCCATGCCTGTTTAGAAACAACCCATTACCGATAAATCCACATACTACAATAATAAACAATAGTTACCATCGTTTGACGGCGTTCATGGCCGTACCTCCGGCAGAGTTTCGAACGGACTGTAAATCACGGCGCAGGCTTCGATTCCGCAGAGAGTACTCAGCTCATTCAGCTTCTTTATCAGACCCTTCTTTCTCTTCTTGAAAGTGGCTTTCCTCGAGGAATCATTGGAGATGAATGAAAGCGTCACCTTCTTTCTGGCCATAGTTTGGAATTATTCTGTGCATGGAGCAGACTGCTCCCATGCAATCTATTTATATTAATTTTCAAAATGAATTACCATAAATTGAGCTTGTAATTCTTTTTTTTTTCCAGTGAAATTTATTTTCCGTTTGAAAGACAAATTTATTAACAACACGACACGAGATATAATCAAACACGGCTTCGCAATTAAACTTAATGTACAAAACTTCTTTTCATTAACGAAAAGTTATATTTCGTGTCGTAAAGGTAAAATAATTTAAAGTGTCAGCTGATTAGCGTCAAATTAAATCTTTTGAGCCGAACCCGATAGTTGTGAATAGAAGGGTTTATAAATGGTAGATCAAAAAATAGGGTTTAATGAAAAAGGCAATGTAATGAAATGCAGTAGATATGGTGAAAGTATTGTTGGAAATAGGATTTAATATGGTGGTTTGTTGAGTTGGATTGTCATGATCTGAATGTAATGACATCTTTCTTGCCCTAGATGCTCTTTCTTGCTCAAAACGATTTTACACTTTGCTGTCTTGATTCTTGTGTGTATCCGAAGCTACTCATTTTAGTCTTCTACTTTTTTTTCAATGTTGGATTGAATTGTGCATTCACTTTTTTTTTTTTTTTTTTCAATTATCAACCATTTAAACTTTACCATCAATTTATTCCTTAAATCAAAAATATATTTAATTAATGTTTTGACCAAGTTTGTTAATATCTTAACACACGTCGAAATCACTAGATAGAAGATCGACAGAATTTGACTTAGAAATCACCAAAATAGTTAAAATTCTATTCCGGACTGAATTTAATAGATAAATTGACAACAAAATTTAAATTAAGATAATTAAAAATTGAGATTAGTTTTCTCGTAATAAAAAATTTAAGAACTAATTGTAAAAGAACTCAAGCAATTGCAATTTACCCTTCTTATTTCTATATCAAATATTTCACAAAGTATTTGTTTGGAATCACTTCCCGTAATCTACCATAACTTTCAAAAGAGCTACAATATTAATGTTTTAGATTCGATGAACGAGATCGTCAACTACGAGCCATTTTCACAGGCAACTCAGTGACCCTTTAAATCGGCAGTCGATAATCCAAACGCAACTAGTAATGACTCGTTTAGCCAAAAAAATACCCTTCGCTAATGGTGCAACCAATCCACATAGGGCATCTGTTAATCATGCATCTTATTCTTTTCAAACATTCACTCGAAAAAACATGGCCTGATGGAAATATTTGCAGGTCCATAAATGCATGAGCTGTGCCCTAAAATCTTATGAAGCACAAGGAAGTGGAGTTCAGCCAATCTAGAAATACATATTAGGAGAAACAGACAAGTAGACAATATAGTGAATGACTATTGCAGGAGAAAGAAAAAGTTAGGGCAATTAATTATTATCCATCAACAGCAATGTTTGTGCTTCATATTTAAAGGTAAAAAATTGGGAAAAATTCTCACCCAATGATCTCAATCAACCCAATTATCACAGTTCAGTCTTGCCCATCCTGAAATATAACCCAAAACAACAAGAATTGAGGATAATATCCTAAAAAGATTTCAAATGAATAATTACGCATAAAACAAGACTGGACACTATTCCTCATCAATTTTCATCTCCTAGAAAACCACCTGCAAGAACTTCACTTCTCCATATGTTTAATTTTTTGAGACCATACAATGATTTACAACGTTGTATCTAGTGATTATTACAAGCGGAATCAGGAAAAGAATTATAATACCTCAATCCTGTTGATGGGTGTATCATCCCCTTAATTATGTAAGATTATATTATACCTGAGGAATCATTGGTTCACTAATCTTGGGAAGTTGTGATTTTGTAGATGAACTGTCAAATATACGAGAACAATCAGTATATGCCGAGCCAATACCATATCCAGCACCAAAAGCAATTGATGCCCAACGAGTAACTGGTCTCCCTGGTTTTAACAAGAATAATAATGTTTCAAAAGATGACACAAACAATTGAAGAAAAATAGCAAAATCAGATCAAAACAATACCATCAATGATACTAGAAACTTAGTAGAAAACCAAAACGAGGGAGCGACTTTTAGTGACATCAAGACAGACATCTGTAAGAAATTTAGTTTTATCCACTCCAATTCAAATGGTCTTTGACATAGATGATAAACCTCAATTCACTTTCCATCCAAAACCCAGAGCATGTTTAGATGGGTTTCCAAGACCCTTGCAGACAAATTTAAACAATTCTTGCTAATAGACTCTAAATTTTGTTGACAATCTTTTCCTGCAAATTACAAAAGTACTTAGACAATGAGCCTAAGCTGGATGGTATTTACTAAAAGCTGTCATTGAGCGAATGAAAATGACACTTGTCAATATTATCATAAGAAGCCCTTATAATGAATGCCCAAAAAAACAAAGCGCGTAACCGTCCTCGTTATGCTTAGAATTTGAATGAACCGAAACCAAAGAAAATAGTTTTCTTTTGCAAGTGAAAGCATTATGCCTTAAAATTTAGGATCAAATACAAATATGACTGGAATTCCTTCAAAATGTTTTAAAATTCTTTCCATAGAAGTTCTGGAGGCATCCTCTCTCAACTTAAGTAAACACTTTTCATTACGTCAGGATATCCAATTAAAAGTAGATCTAATACTTCATCGTCAGGCTCCATCAGTAGGAAAGAGCCATCCCTTGACTTTTTCTATTAATATTAGCAAGAGTTTTAGAAAGGCACAATGATCATTACATAACCTTGGTTATTGATTCCGAAGTAAATTATTTCTTAATTACTAGCAGACTATCAAAACCATCTTCGAAATGAATCACTTAATTTAGCTGAAGATAGAAAAACAAAGGAAAAGAAAGAACGAAATTATCCATATCTATTCATAAGATGCCCCTTTCTTTCGACTGCACAATCAATATTTCCTGAAATAAAACCAACTAATAAGAATCAGATATTAGGTCCTGCTAGACCATCTCAAAACG
Organism: Begonia masoniana; assembly: GCA_022432975.1. Taxonomy (NCBI): domain Eukaryota; kingdom Viridiplantae; phylum Streptophyta; class Magnoliopsida; order Cucurbitales; family Begoniaceae; genus Begonia; species Begonia masoniana. Next base: position 8,267,942 of record CM039502.1, read on the forward strand.
ATACAACGTTCCAGAAACCATAGATCCAGCTATTTTAGGCAGCTTGTCTTCGTAAACTGGTTAACAAATGATAAATACTTCAACCATAGGGTGCGGAAAACCGACAAGTAGTCAACAAGCAATTCACAAGTTATAATGAACCATTCTGAGTCTATCTAACCCCTTTAATCCACCTCCCCTTAAGTCAGCTCTCAATTCAATCTTTTATCTCAACTTCTACAATTTCGTTCTAGCTCCAACTCCAGCAACCAAACGAATGTTAACGAATTTAATATCTGAAATACAGCCCCCCGTAAGCATATATATGTAAAAAAGACCTGGTAATGGACGCAGAATAAGGAAAAGATGCATGATTCAAATTGATTAAAAAAAATCGTAATCTGAACAACTAGCTTTAACAATTGTAACGCAGCATCAATCACTTCCAAATTCTAAACACAGGAAATATTACTATTGATGTCATTTCTAATGCAAAAAGATAGCTGAAAAACCGCGGAGGGAAAAGATAGAAAAGAGGTGGAACTAACTGAATAAAAGAAGACCAGTAAAGGCGCCAGCGGCGGAAGAGTAGACGAACCGACGGACGGTCAGATCGAGACACGCATCCCACTTGGCGTTGACGTCGTACTGCGGAGGAACAATTTCATCGTGTTTCGCCATTCCCACGAAATCAAAGCCTGTCTTCTTCTCACAGCTCTGCTGCTCCTCCTCCTCCTTCCGATGCGTGCTTTAGTGGCGGTGCAACTGAATTGCTTCTCTTTCTCCTTCCTGTTTTTCTGCAATTCTTTCAATCAATTACTAATAATACAATGGGCTAGCTTGAATTGGGCCCAAAGTCCAATCTTTAACAAGAGTCACGGTTGGATGTATCGGTGTTTGGTCCATGATGGGGTTACATGCTTCGTTCAGTTCTTGCCTGCCATTTAACTGCAAAGAGGAGAAATGGGCAAAACCGGCCCAAACCCAGGGATTTAACCGAATACTTGTGGATCGGTCCGGTTCCGGGTCGGTTCTATCCACCAACAGGTCTGATCTCGGCCTACAATTTTAAGACCCACGGGTAACTGTTAGCTTCACGGTTTTGGGAATAAAAAACAGTGAAAACCAAACCGAATCATGGGTCAAAAATCTGATCCGGTTAAAACCCTCAAAATTTTGAAAAACGGGCTCATACTAGAAACCAGCTTCAAATCCGACCCAAATTTCGAAAACCCAACCCAAAAAAGCAGCCACCCGTCCGTGTCTGCCCTAGCACAACAGTGTCATCTTTTTTGTGGTCCAAGATCTACCGTCTCACTGAAATTGGTCCACAAAGTTATTATTTGACTTGTAAGTTGGTAGCCAAATTAGTAATCATACGTAATGTAAGTCGATTCAACCTACTAATAAATACATGATCATATTTGAGAAAATTGGGAGATGCTGCACAATACTTAATTTCCATAATTGTCACTTGTTCATCATCATAATTTCTTATTTAACTTTCAAGAAATGTCTTCGTCAGTTCTTTGGCGGCAAATAGTTTGTGTATATAACAATCAAACGTGACAATTTCTGAATCAAGCATCCACGATTTAGTTGTAGTGAATCGAATCCAAATTAAATCAAAAAATTATGATCGAACTAGTTAATCACAAATTCAGCAAAAGGGGGAAAAGAAGAATCGAATCGGGTATAACAAAAACTAACCTAAAAGAGGGATCGTCGTATCGTCAATTTCGGGAAACTGAAAATCCCCGTTTACATTCCCATTGCCATCTTCACACTCATAAGCAAACCTAATGAGCAGTAATTGATCTTCCAAATACCTGTGCAAAAGGACATTCTTCATCCTGCCTCTTCGCCTCCTCCTCCTCCCCTCCACAGCCTCTGTAGCAACCTTCCTCGCATCGACGCAGTCCATCCTCATCCAATAATTCTTCCGGCGATTTCCTCCATCTCCGACCGGAATATTTGAAGCAGAGCGCTCCAACGCAGAGAAATGGGAAGATAGCAAGGAGTAAAGGAAGGAGGAGAGGCGAGCAGAGCAAGAGAAAGACGCAGCGAGGTCGGCTGGAGCCGAGCCATGTTGCTACTCCATCGATTAGCATGATGTTGATTGTTGTCTCCGAGGAAAAAAACGATGAGGGATAGATCTCGGACGTAAAATAACGGCGACGGTTTTCATCTCAGCAAGAAGCTGACCGGAGAGGTCTGTTTTGCGAGTTTTACTATGCGACGCTGTGTGTTTTTTACAAAGCTTCTTTTGATAATTTGAAGTTTATTTTCTTTTTATTGATTCAACATCATTGTTTGTTTAGATATAAAATGTAATTAATTATACATTTATGGAAAATACATTATCAATCAAGAGACCTGTAAATGACATCAACTATTGCAAAAAATATAAGTGGCAAGTGCTATTTATAATTTTAGATAAATTTTTGCAGGTAATCTTGTTCCACATAAAAAAGGAATAGTCGTGAAATTAATGTTATATTTAAATTTATTCTTAGTTGACGTGCCAATTATTTATTTGTATAATTAATAATTTATATTTTACCACGTAACAATTAACTAGAGAACGTAAAATTATATAAAAAAATAAAAATAAAGTGAAATTTGGCCCCTACAACTGGGTGAAATGAGCAATTTACACCGTAAATTTAGATAATGGATAAGAACAACCTTAATGTATTGATAATAAGCATTATGACTTGTATCATCATATTTTTAATAAAAAATCACGGTTTTTTTTAATTCCTGAAATATCTCTAAACTCTTCTTATCCAGCTCTCCTTCTCCGGTCGAGAAATACGAGGTTGTCAAGGTAGAGTGCGCAGAGACAGTTCAACCTGAGGAAAAGAAAGGCTTCTTGGAGAAAATAAAGGATAAACTACCCGGACAGAAGAAGACAGAAGAAGCTTATCGGCCGAGCTTGTTGCCGCTGAAACAGTCACCTACGACGGAGAGCCCAAGGAGAAGAAGGGACTACTGGATAAGATTAAGGAGAAGCTTCCTGGGTATCACTGCAAATCCGAGGAAGTGAAGGAGAAAGAGCAGCATGATTAGAGATCTGCATCCAGAAAGAAGATGAAAAAAGAGAAGAAAAAAGAAAAGAAGGGATTGAAGGAAAAGATTACAGGAGAGAAGAAGGAGGAGGAACAGAACGAGGCTACCCCCATCCCGGTCTAGAAATACGAGGAGTTCAAGGTAGAGTGCACAGAGACAGTTCAACCCGAGGAAAAGAAACGCTTCTGGAGAAAATAAAGGATAAACTACCCGGACAGAAGAAGACAGAAGAAGCTTATCCCGCTCCTCCGGCCGAGTGTGTTGCCGCTGAAACAGTCACCTATGACGGATAGCCCAAGGAGAAGAAGGGACTATTGGATATAATTATCTTCTCTACGGTTTGGTTTAATAAATACAATTAAATATAAAATAAAATAAAATAACATGTATGTAACTACCCATATCGTGGGTTTCTCTCTGATGGTTAGAGGATATTAAGGAAACGTAAAAACGGTTTGGGTCCCTAAGCCACAATCTCGATTCATTCTGTGAAACACCATCGACAGAGAGAGAAGTTGGTTTAGAAGAACCAAAACCAGAAGCTTGAAACGGGAATGGTCGGAGGTATGTTCGATCTTTAATTCCGCACTAGATCATTAAGTTGTTGAAGCTCTAGACTAACATTTGGTATCAGAGACAGGTTAGTAACCTCTTCCTTCTTCGTTAATGGAGATTTTAAAATTAGGGCATTGATTTTTTATGCTTTGTTTTGAATTTTAATGTTAGAAATCCTTATGTAATTTGATTTCTATAATGTCTGGGTTAATTTGGCATGCTTTTGTTGAGATTTTGATGGAAAAATCGCCGGATTTTTGAGTCGGGTCGTAACGGGTCGTTTGGATCAGTCGAACGTTGAAGACGATGAATAGTATTTTGAATAAAATATTATTTAAAATGCCTAAAAATGTATGTTTTCTAAATGCCGACAGAAGACTAAAATAGTCATTTTCCAACCTGCAACAAAGTGTATTTTGATAACCCCTGGATAATGTGAATGGGTTGGACTTAATTGTGGTCCAGGATGAGGAAAGTTCCCAGGCCTTTTCTGCAGAGATGCAGCCTCGGCAAAGGGTGTACAATTTGGTACACAATTATTCACATGGGTCTCCAGTAGTGATAATAATCTAAAGAAAATTAAAATATTCTTTGAATGTACTAAATTGCATATTTCAACAGTGAAACATGAGTGCATTTAAATATTTTTTTTATGCATTTAATTTAATCTTGACAATTCACATTATTTATATTTTTGAGCATATTATATAAATATCATTGTGAATTAAATTTAATGTCAAATGATTCATGTGATTTAGCTAATTGGAGAGTAGCCACAACATCTTTAATTAGGCTAAATCAAATATAAGTATTTAGAATCATATTAAGACATTAATTGTAATTAATTTCATTTGATATGATAGATTTTATCCCACAGGAATTTCTATTATATTTATGTAATTAATTAGGATGAAATATCATATTATATTTCTAATTTACCCACAGGAGTTAGGAAAAGGAACATAATGTGATAGTTTTATCATAAAGTTATAAATGTATCTGACTGAATTAAATCTTTAGTCCACAGACAAGTTTTATGTCATTAGATGCATTTTAATTTAAGCATGATTTACGTTGGTAAAATATGATTTATGTTTATTTGTCTCATTTAAATTTATAAGCATGTGTGATTGAATTTTTTGCAGTTATGATGACTGGTAGTATTTCTGATATTAAATGTGAGATTCCCGAACTTGTGGGTGATAACTATAAGGTCTGGAAAGAGAGGATTCTTCTTCATTTGGGATGCTTAGACATTGATGATGCTATAAGGAAAGACGAGCCAATCATTGATGATGAGAGTACTTTGGATGATTTAACTCTTTATGAACGATGAGAACGGTCTAATCGTCTCAGTATGATGTTCATAAAGACTAAAATATCCGAGAGTATTCGTGGTTCGATTGAGGAGCATAAAAATGTCAAAGCATTACTGAAGGCGATTGATGAGCAGTTTGCAACTTCTGATAAAGCTCTTGCCAGTACTCTTATAATCAAGTTCACATCCACGAAGCTCACTACAGTAAAAGGTGTGCGTGAGCACATCATGAAGATACGGGACATTGCGGCTCAGCTTAAAAGACTTGAGGTTGAGATGTCAGAGTCTTTCTTAGTGCATTACATACTGGCAACCCTTCCATCAGCATATGGAGCCTTTAAGATCTCTTATAACACACATAAGGAGAAATGGTCAATTAATGAGCTTATGACCATGTGTGTTCAGGAAGAGAATAGGCTGTCTATGGATTTGGGCGAGAGTGCACTTACAGTTACACATGAGAAGGACCATAAAGCTCGTAAGCCAAAGGGAAAAGGGAAAATACCGGCAACCGGAGGGATTAAGAAAGACCCGAAGGAGATAAGGTGCTTCTTTTGTAACAAGAAGGGGCACATTAAGAAAGATTGCCCGAAGTTTCCAATATGGCTTGAGAAGAAAGGTAACTTGATCTCTTTTGTCTGTTATGAATCTAATATGGTTGATATTAATTATAACACATGGTGGATTGATTCTGGTTCTACAATCCATGTTTCTAATACCTTACAGGGTATGCGAAACCTAAGGAAGCCAACTCCAAATGAAGAAGGCATCTATTCCGGAAATGGGATGCAATCACGTGTGGAGGCAATTGGAACATGTTGTTTACTTTTAAGCAGTGGTTTTAATTTGTGTTTGGAAAAGACTTTTTATGTTCCTAACTTTTCTAGGAATTTAATTTCTGTTTCAAAACTTGTACCTTTGGGATACTCTTTCAACTTTTATGGAACATCGTTTGATTTGTTTTATAAATCTAGTAATGTTGGGAGTGGTACATTATTGAATGGTCTTTTCTCTATTGATTTACAAAATGACACTGCTTATAATGTTGTACATGTTCAATCTGGCATAAAACGTTGTGTTATAAATGAGGATTCTTCTACTTTGTGGCACCGGAGATTGAGACATATCTCTATTGAGAGGATTAAGAGATTAGTAAAAGATGGAGTACTTAGTACTTTAGATTTTACTGATTTTGATACGTGTGTGGACTGCATTAAGGGAAAACAGACCAATAAATCCAAGAAAGGTGCTACGAGGAGTACAACCATTTTAGAGATCATCCATTCAGATATTTGTTGTCCTGATATGGATATGCATGGTCCGAAATACTTCATCTCTTTCATTGATGATTACTCATGATATATGTACATCTACTTTCTTCATTCTAAAAATGAAGCTTTAGACGCCTTTAAGATTTTCAAGGCGGAAGTAGAGGAACAATGCGATAAGCAAATTAAGATCGTGAGAACAGATAGAGGTGGAGAATATTATGGTAAATACACTGAGAAGGGACAATTGGCTGGTCCATTTGCAAAGTTTCTTCAAGAGCATGAGATTGTGCCCCAATACACTATGCCTGGTTCTCTGGACCAGAATGGTGTTGCATAAAGAAGAAACCGAACATTGATGGACATGGTGCGGAGTATGCAGAGTAACTCCAATCTTCCAAAGTCATTATGGATTGATACTCTTAAAACGGCTGTGTATATATTAAACCGAGTTCCAACCAAGGCTGTCCCAAAGAAGCCATTTGAGTTATGGAAAGGTTGGAAACCGAGTTTGCGACATATACGCGTTTGGGAATGTCCGTGTGAAGTAAGAGTCTATAATCCGCAAGAAAAGAAACTGGACCCAAGGACTATTAGTGGGTATTTCATTGGATATGCCGAAAGATCTAAGGGGTACAGATTCTATTGTCCTTCTCACAGCACTAGAATTGTGGAATCAAGAAATGCAAAATTTCTTGAGAATGACTTGATCAGTGGGAGCGATCGATCCTGGAACACTGTTCCAGATAATGATCATTTAGAAGCGCAACCATCGTGCTCAAGTAATAGATTGATTGTTATTCACAACAACCCTCGAGACCAACCGGATGTTGTGAGAACAATCACTAAAATTCCACAAGTTGTTGATAATGAGCCAGTAGATCAGATTGCTCAAGAGTTACCTGAAATAGTTGTACAACCGGTTGATCAACAAATTCTACAAGATGATGTTGATCCAACATTAAGGAGATCTACTAGAGTAAAGAAGTCAGCAATTTCTAGTGATTATGTTGTGTATTTGCAAGAATCGGATTTTAATGTCGGAGCCAAAATGATCCTGAAACGTTTTCGCAAGCCATAAGTTGTGCAGAATCAAGATTCTGGCATGACGCCATGAAGGATGAAATAGATTCTATGGCTATTAATGGAGTCTGGGATCTTGTCACGTTGCCTGATGGAGTAAAAACCATAGGATGCAAATGGGTCTTTAAGACAAAGAAAAACTCAATGGGCAACATTGAAAGATATAAAGCTAGACTCGTTGCTAAATGATTCACTCAAAGGGAAGGAATCGACTACAAGGAGACATTCTCTCCTGTATCTAAGAAAGATTCTCTTCGCATATTCATGGCATTAGTTGCACATTTTGATTTAGAGTTGCAACAAATGGATGTGAAAACGGTATTTCTTAATGGAGAATTAGAGGAAGAGGTATACATGAAACAACCTGAACGATTTTCCTCTAGTAGTGGTGAGCATTTGATGTGCAAGCTTAAGAAATCCATATATGGATTGAAGCAAGCTTCTCGTCAATGGTATTTGAAATTCCATGATGTTATCTCTTCGTTTGGTTTTGTAGAGAACGTTATGGATCATTCTATATACCAAAAGATCAGTGGGAGTAAGCTTTGTTTCCTTGTTCTGTATGTGGATGATATTTTACTTGTAGCTAACGACAAGGGTTTGTTATATGAGGTGAAACAATTTCTCTCTAAGAATTTCGACATGAAAGATATGGGTGATGCGTCTTATGTCATTGGCATTAAGATACATAGAGACAGAGATAGAGGTGTTTTGGGTCTGTCTCAAGAAACCTATATCAATAAGGTTTTAGAGAGATTTCGAATGAAAGATTGTTCACCAAGTGTAGCTCCCGTTGTTAAGGGTGATAAGTTTGGTTTGGACCAATGCCCAAGAAATGATCTCGAAAGAGAACAAATGAAAAACATTTCATATGCTTCTGCTGTTGGAAGCCTGATGTATGCTCAGGTCTGCACAAGACCTGACATTGCATTTGTTGTTAGGGTATTGGGAAGATATCAGAGTAATCCAGGTTTGGACCATTGGAAGGCTGCAAAGAAAGTGATGAGATACCTTCAAGGAACGAAGGATTACATGCTTATGTTCAGACGGACTGATACTCTAGAGGTGGTGGGCTACTCCGATGCAGACTTTGCTGGATGTGTTGATTCACGTAAATCGACATCTGGTTATGTTTTCATGTTCGCTGATGGAGCTGTATCGTGGAGGAGTGCAAAGCATACTTTAACTGCTACTTCCACCATGGAGGCCGAGTTTGTATCATGTTTTGAGGCTACTTCGCATGGTGTATGGATAAAGAGTTTCATTGCTGGGCTTAGAATTGTTGATTCCATCTCTAGGCCATTAAGTTGTTCTGTGACAACTCAGCTGCGATTTTTATGGCTAAGAACAATAAGAGTGGTAGTCGAAGTAAACACATCGACATTGAGTACTTAGCCATTAAAGAACGTGTTAAGGAAAAGAAAGTGGTCATTAAGCACATTAGCACTGAGTTGATGATTGCAGATCCTTTGACTAAAGGCATGCCACCAAAGAAATTCAAGGATCATGTAGAATGAATGGGACTTGGATTCCATTTTGTGATTTTATTTCGTTGTAAGAACGAATGATTTAGTGAAACTCTATTAGCGATGATTTCTCATATGCATTGGTTCTTATTATGCGCATATTGATTATTTGAGAAATATCGTTAAAGTTTGGACCTAGAATAAACATATGGTTTATTCATTAAGTTTTATGGGTTATTGTTGAGAAGTGTGACGCATTGTGATACATGGAAGATAATACTCATTTTATTAGAGGACTTATCGCTATGATTCATGTGTCATATTTCTCATTGTGATACATGTTTGGATTTATTAACCAAGTGGGAGAATATTGGATATAATTATCTTCTCTACGGTTTGGTTTAATAAATACAATTAAATATAAAAAAATAAAATAACATGTATGTAACTACCCATTTTCTTGATGATTAAAACCGGTTTGGGTCCCTAAGCCACAATCTCGATTCATTTTGTGAAACACCATCGACAGAGAGAGAAGTTGGTTTAGAAGAACCAAAACCAGAAGCTTGAAACGGGAATGGCCGGAGGTATGTTCGATCTTTAATTCCGCACTAGATCATTAAGTTGTTGAAGCTCTAGACTAACAGGGACTACTGGATAAGATTAAGGAGAAGCTTCCTGGGTATCACTGCAAATCCGAGGAAGTGAAGGAGAAAGAGCAGCTTGATTAAATATCACCACTGGTCTATCCGCCACCATTGCCGTGATTCTCTCCATTCCTCTTTCTCTTCTTTTTTTAGCTTTGATAATTTGAGTTTTGTCAATGTTTTTGACGGACTTGAGAGGTGTTTGCTGTAATGAAATTAGCTCTCCATTTGTGTTTATATACTGAGATTGAACCATTTCTTTTCCCTATTAATGATATCAGATTTCTTTTCCCTTTTTCTCTTTTCTTCATGCATGAATTAACATCAGTGAGAGAATATTATATTTCACAAGCCAGGCTACTGATTCTTCGCATCTTACTAAATTCACATTTATTTATGTTGTGGAAGAGAATAAGGAGAAAAAAAACGTGATGGAATGTCTTCATTAAACTTCAACAGAGCCTTTATATAGGCTTACAAAATGAAACAAACTTATTAAAATAAAAAAACAAACAACCCACTATCTCCACTACTACTACATGACGTAAACCAACTAACACCAGTATCTCCACTACATAGAGATGCGATTGACTTATTCAACACCATGTGCTTATTTTGAATCAATCTTTAACACTCCCTCTTGATTCAAAATTAATAACTCCAAGATGTGATCTGAAGTAAATGAATTTGTCTCTTGGAAGTGATTTTGTCAAAATATCTGCCGCCTGCTCACGAGTGCTGCAATGTTCCAACATAATGTCACCATTTGCAACCAAGTCTCGAATGAAATGCATGCGAATATCGATGTGCTTTGTCCTAGGCATGGAAAGCTGGATTTTTGGTCATTGATATCACTGACTTGTAATGTTGGTTGCACTATTTTGCTTTTGATGAAGATCTGCGAGAATTCGTCTAATCCAAATTGCTTGACAAGCTGCCGAAGTTGCTGCGGCGTACTCTGCTTCCGAAGAAGATAGCGTTGTTGTATCTTGCTTCTTTGAACTCCATGTGATTGCTCCAGACCCAAGGCTAAAAACATTTGCTGATGTGCTCTTCCGATCATCTATTGAACCAGCCCAATCACTGTCCGTAAACCCAGAGAGATTAAAGTTGGAAACTTGACAATACCAAATCCCATAATCCTTTGTTCCAGCAATGTATCGCAAGATTCTTTTTGCTGATCCAAAATGATGCTTTTTTGGATTTTGCATGAACCTGGAAACTACACCAACAGAAAAAGCAATATTTGGTCTGGTATACGTTAAGTAAATCAAACCTTCAACCAAGCTTCTGAAATTTTTTGCATTTGCCTTCTCTGTGCCATCTTCAAGTTGTAGCTTCTCATTTATATTCATGGGTGTAGTGTCTGGTTTGCATTTGAGCAGATTGAATTTTTTGAGTAGATCTATTGCATATTTCCTTTGTGAAACAAAAATCCCATCAATTGTTTGCTTCACTTCAAGACCAAGGAAATAATGCAACAAACCCAAGTCTGACATCTCAAATTTCTTCATCATATTGGACTTAAAATCAGCCAAATGAATGTAAGAGGAGCTCATGTAAATAATATCATCAACATAAAGACACACAATGATTAAGTCAACGTTACCTTCCATCTTTACATAAAGAGTGGGCTCATTTTCACTTCTGGAAAATCCATTTTGCTGGAAGTAGCCATTAATTTTGCTGTACCACGCCCGTGGTGCTTGATTTAGCCCATAAAGTGTAGGAACGTGATTGTCTAAGAGGGGGGGAGGGGGGTGAATTAGGCTTTTTAAATTTCTTAACCTAAACGTTTTCTCTCTCTGTATGCAATTACTAAAATTATCGCAGCAAGCAAGCAAACAAGCTAAAGTAAGAGTTAGAGAGAAATTGACACCGTAGTTTTTAATGTGGTTCGGCCAATCTTGCCTACGTCCTCGCTCCAAGGCTCCCCCTTGAAGATTCCTTTCTTCTTGTAACACCCGATTTTCATCGGGTTTTCAATTTTTCGCATATGAATGCCATTTTCGTAAATATATCAAATTAAGTCCGTTCTACGAACGGGAAGATTCGTTAGAGCCCTAGTAATTAGTGAGAAATTTTAGAAGAATAAGGAAATTTCAGGAATCCAAATTGACAGTATAACGCCCAAGTGTTCGATTTCCGCTTAAGAGGTAATTTCGTAAATAATCAAAATATGTCCGTTTTGCAAATCGAGACTTTTAATGGAACCCTTATGATTTATAGGAATTTTAGGGGAAAGATGAGAATTTTTGAAACCCCAATCGAAGGTGAAACGGTAAAGTTTCCGTTTTCGCCCCTATAGCGGTTTAATTCGTAAAAATAGTAAATTAAATCCGTTTGACGAACGGAAAGTTTTAGTAGAGCCCTAGGAATAAGTTGGAATTATTGGTGAAATAAGAAAATTTTAGAGAAACCGAATCGAATAAACGAATAATAGGATAAACGAAAAGTTTAATGGAGGGGCAAACTTGTCTTTTTACAGTTTAATTAATTAAATAGGGCAAAGCCCTTCTTCTCCCTCACGCAAATTCCAGAGAGGAATTTGTTTCCCCTCTCTTGGCGACTTCAAGCTTCTCCACGGCGACGAGCTTCAATCGGCCGATTCCTCCACTCCGATCATCAAACGTTCTTCACGTTTTCTTTTCCCCTCGCGATTCTAGGTAAGTCTCTAGCGTTTTCCGGCTTTAGTTCTCGATTTTTAGAGATTTAAACGTTTAGGGTTTCGTAGGGATTTCGTAGAAATAACCGGGTTTTGTTAGAATAGGCTATTTATCGCTTTATTGATGATTATTGAGCATTATTGGATGGATTGGTTGATGATTTAAATGTACAAAAAAAAAAACTGGAAAAGGTTAGGACAGCTTCGGTTTTTGATTTTCTGCCGTTTATTGGGTTTGATTTTTGATAAATGAATAAGTCTATGTTAAACTAGACATTGTAAGGATTCTATGACATTTGGAATTATTGAATTCGGATATGTGTACGATTTATGGTGAATTTTCGAAGTTGGACAAAAAGTAATGATTTAAAAACAGAGCAGTTTCGGTTTTAGCTTTTCTGCCAGTATATGTGAATGGCTTTTGATAAATGAGTTTCACCATTAGAAAGTAGACATTCTAAGGAGTCCATAGCAACTTGAATCACTCGATTTCGTTAAGAATTGATTTAGTTATGAATTTTCAAAGTTTAAGTAAGATTGTAAAACGAAATTCGGGGCAGGTTACTATTCTGATGCTTTTGACCCTCCTTCCGACTTTAGCTTGTCAAACTGTTTTAATGGAGTAAAATAGACATTTTAATGAATCTATGGGCTTTGGAATCGAAGCGTTTCGATACGTATAGAATTAGTTATGAAGTTTTAAAGTTGGTATAATGTATTGTGATATAATCCGAAAATTCTGGTGTGCGTTTTAAGTGTTTAATTTTGATGTGCTTTAGGTTTCAAGTTACAAAAGAGATTCATCAAGCTAAATTCATTTGCTAAGGACGCGAGGTAAGTCTCTGTGACTTGTTTGGCCGTCTTGCCCTACACCGTACGAATTGAGTCGATCGAGGAAATTGGAGATATGTTACGCTTGGGTAGTTTGGAACGGGTATTTAGAATTATGGTTTGTTAAGTCGTTAATTGATAGTTTAATTTTGTATGTTTCTACTTGCTTTAATTATTGTATCGAGCACTAGGGGTGTGCAAAACCGGTTTCGGTTCGGTTTTGGAGAGAAATCAAACCGAATCGATCGGTTTCGGTTTCGGACTTACCGAACCGAAACCGGTTTTGCAGCATACCAAAAACGAACCTAAACCGAACCTGAACTTTCGGTTCGGTTTCGGTTTTACAAACTATTTTCCAAAAATAAAAAACTTTCACTTTCCAAACCTCCAACCAAGAACAGGGATTCTACTTTGATTATCATTTTCTCGAAATTTCTAGAGAAAAATCTCTAATTTCTCTGAACCAGCCTTTGCAGATAAGAGTTTAGAAGATCTGGGATGAAAATGAATGTCTCCTAGGCTTGAAACTAAACAGCTTTTGGAAGCAAGTTCTAACTGGGTACATTTTCTCGAGTAACAAACAGAAAAAGAGGGGTGAACAACAAATCGAGTCAAAATGGTAAACCATACTTTAGGCGATTGACGGCTTTGCTTCCTGGGGAACCCGGTCTGAGACTCAAGGTCTGGCAGCCGGACGCCATTGATGGACGCAGACAGAGGCGAAGGAGTTGGCGTGAGGAATCTCTCAAAGATAGCCAGAACCAGAAACATGGAGACGAGAATGGCAGTTGCGACAAACCCAAAAGACAATGCGTCGATGGAGTTGTCAAAATGCCTCCATCGATCTCCTCTCTGCATGTGTGGCGGAGCCCCAACCATCCATAGCCACCTTCTTCTTCCACCATCGCCTCGCCGTCGCCGGATCGTCTTCGTCTGTCGTCTCTGGAGGAGAGGTTCTTACTTCTTAGATGAAGAGTGAAGCGAAGAGTGAAGACCCGACGATTTAGGGCTTCATTCTTCGATATTCTTTTTTTTTTTTTTGTTTTTTAATTACAGGTCCGGTTCGGTTTTGATCGGTTTTGACCGATCAAAACCGAAAACCGAACCTAAATCACCGGTTTCTATAAAATGAAACCGAACCAAACCGAATCTATGGTCAAAACCGATCAAAACCGAACCTAAATCACCGGTTCCGGTTCGGTTCCTCGGTTCCGGTTCGGTTTGCACACCCCTATCGAGCACGTCCATGCATTGTTTTCTAAGCACGCATGCAAAATGAATTTCAAAGAGCTTTTACACGGAAAAAATGGTAAACAAAGTACGTAAATGAACACAGAGATAATCACGCCGGGTGCGGTGGTTCAGGCATGGCTGTCGGAGGAAGCATGCTTTCCCCCCGTGTTAGATCCGAGGGGCTATCCAATCGCAGGATGTGCCGCTCCTATCTAACGAGAGTGAAGCCCCGGGTGACACAGAGACACCTAAAGAAAGAAATGAAAAAAAATGAAAAGAATGCATGATTTTAAAAGAGCATAGCATAGCATACATTTGCATTCACTTAGATTTACTGAGCCTCTAGCTCACGTGTTTAATTCTATGGTGTAGGTGATTTTGAGACAGGTGAGGAAGACGTCCCTTCGCCTGATGTATGAGCATGTTGAGGGAGGAGGCCCGTGGGAGTGCGCTGGCAGTCGGAGCGTGATATTGACCCGTGGGGACATAGGTAATGTTTTGGGATTTGGATAGATAAAAAGAATTGTATGGTCGATAATTAGGATGTCTGGATTTGGAAAGTATTTATGATGTTTTGGTATTTTTCTAACAGGAGGAAAGTTAAACTTATAAACGGAACCATGCGGTTCGTTTTCGTGAAATTTAGTTATATTTTAAATGTATTTGGAGTCGGTGAACGGGTGGGTGATATCGTGTGCGACGTATGCGTGTTATAGTAAAATTTCGAGTTGGAAGTGTTTGTGAATGTATGCAAAATATTGTGAAAAAGAAATGAGAAAGAAGAGTGTATTGTGTTTTGGTGTTGAGTGTGTGAAGTGCAGGGTGTGAGGAATAGATGGAGGAAGGGAAATGAGGGGATAGAAAAAGGGGCGCTCTCTGGAAAATTTCCAGAGAGCGTGGCGATTGCTCGCCACAGAATGGCGAGCAATCGCCACATTTGCCTTGGCGATCGCCAGGCGATGGGTGCTCGCCTAATGGCGAGCTATCGCCTAACAGCGATTGCTCGCCATGAGCAATCACCTTTTGGTGATTGCTAATGGCGATTGCTCGCCATGAAGATGGCGAGCAATCGCCACCTTCTCTGGCCGCGAAGCAAAAACAGAAAGAAAAGAAAAAAAAAAAGTAATGTTTTATATTTCAATTGTTATTAATTATTTTAATTAATTGATTTAAGTTTTAATTTAATTGTTTTAAAGCTTTGTTTTTAACGGTTTAAAAACGTATAGATTTCAATTCCGATTTAGTTTCCGCCTAAAGTTAAGCTAAAGTTTAAATGACAAAGCATAATAAGGGTAAAAAAAAAATAATACGAGAAATTTAGGGTTAGGTTTAAGGGACGTTACACTTCTCCTCTCGAGAAAACTAGATCGAACTTCACGGGCGTCGATCTACTGCCTTTTACATTTTGATTGATCTTCACGGGCGTCAATCACAGCCTTACAACTTTTATGAAATGAAAGTATTGAGCACAAATGCTATACTCGCTCGAAAGAGATAAATCTCAAGTTCTAGGGCATAGAGATGTAAGCAATCGAAGAGGATTACAGATTCCTTTTTGCTCGTGAGAGTTGATTGTAAGAATTATCAAAAGTTCTTGTCTTGAGCTACAGTTCTTCTATTTATATCCGCGTCTATAATCTGCTTCACATTCGGGAAGGTCCTTGTCTCCGTACAAAAATATAGCCGTTGGAGAAGCATCCGTAAGAAGACAGCTAGTCGTTGATGTCTGGAGTTAAGACTCTGGACGATTGAATTTTTCTTTTAACTATGAACGACAACGTCTTTCTTTTAACTGTGGACGACAGCGTCTTTCTTTCGAGCGTGGACGACTGCGTCTATCTTTCGCGTGGACGACTACGTCTGTTATTAGTGTGAACGACTGAGACTTTGGACGTTTGCGTCTTTCTCTGTTTTCTTTTACGTGGAAGATTGAGTGTGGACTAATAGCACTTAACCAAAAATCGTCAGAAAAACATAATACCCTTCTCAAAGGACATTTCTAGACAAATGCGATAAACTCAATAAATCAATTATTCAGCTCATTATATTTCATATTAATCATCATCATCAGTTCATACATTTCTTATTAATAATCATTTTCTATTCTTATATTTGTCATTAAACATTATCATCAAAAATATAGTTACTTAAAACCTATTTTAAGCTAACATAAAGTGCTTTTTTTAGTTTATACACTTTCGCCTCTTTCCCTTTGACAATGAATCCTTCCGGTTGAGAGATGTAAACCTCTTCTTGCATGTCACCGTTTAAAAATGCAGATTTGACATCGAATTGGTAAACTGGCCATTGTAGTTGTGCAACTAAAGCTAAAATGGTTCTCATAGTTTCCATTCGAGCGATTGGAGAAAATGTTTCAACGTAATCAATACCTTGTTGTTGCGAATAGCCTTTGACCACGAGCCTCGCCTTGTGTTTTTGAATGGTGCCATCAGCTTGATATTTTGTTTTGAAAATTCATTTGAGTCCGATTTCATTCTTTCCTTCAGGTAGATCAGTTAGCTCCCAAGTTTCATTTTTCTTGATCGCCATTAATTCTTCTTCCATTGCATTCTGTCATTCTTCTTTTGCTGCTGCTTCTTCAAACGTTGTAGGATCTGTAACATATAAAGCAAATTGACAAGATTCATAAATCTCTCTCAAAGATCTAAACTTCTTAAGAGGTGTTTCATCAGAAGATTCTTGTAAGGACGATGAGCTGCTACTTCTTGAGGTTGATGATGAGGAAACCTGTGATCCAGAAGGAGTGAGTGCATTCTCTTGAACTGGAGGAGCTGCTTCATAAGTTGGAGTCTCACTTTCTGTAGGGATATGCAATTTGTGCTTCTTCATCTTTTTCATTCCCGTTCCAACTTGCTCCTTCATCAAATACTACATCTCTTCTAATAATGACGCTGCTGCAAACCTTTGACATTAAGATGTCAATATCTCAAATGCCACTTCTCGGATTCGTTCATCTCCCTCGCAATAAGAGCTTGATTTTCCACTTTTGAGATTCTAAGTGGAAACATCTTGTTTTGAGTCATCTGCACATTGACTGTGGTTTCTCCATACTTCTTTTCTTTAATTTTACATGCTGCATCATCAAATAGAATTTCATAACCACTAACCATCAACTGCCCAACACTCAACAAACTATGAGCCAAATTAGGAACAAAAAATACATTGTACAACAATTTTACTTTACCATGGCTAGTCATTGTTGCAACAATGTCTTTCCCCTCAACTTGAATCTGCTTGTCATCTCCAAGTCTAACATGTACATTGTGTGACTCATCAAGCTCTTTAAATAATGATCTATTGCCAGTCATGTGATTTGAACAACCACTATCCAAAAACCAAACATCATTTTGAATGTCATTGGATTGGGAGTGAACAAGAAACAACTTACATTCTTCCTTTGTTTCTTCCACATATTGTGCTTGTGAGCCTTGTCAAAAATTTGCCTTCATATGCCCAAATTTCCCGCAATTGTAACATTGAATATAGCTTCTATTCCAACTTTGTTGTCGAGTAACCTGCCTATCTTGTTGATGTCCAACAAATTGCCTCTCTTGTCCATCAAAACGACCTCTTCCTCGTCCTCGTCCTCTGCCATGAAAGCCTCCTCTACCTCTGACTGTAGAGTCTTCCTGCTTCTCTGTCTCACCCTTTGTTTGAGACACTTGAAAAGCCTTTTCTTCATTTTTTTCAGTTGTCCTATTACGCCTTGCCTCATGAGCTTGCAACGAACCCATTAGTTCATCAAATGAAAGAATAGAAAGATTCTTACTTTCCTCAATTGCAGTGACAATAGACTCATATTTGAGAGTTAGACTTCGTAGGACTTTAGAAACAATGATAGCATTAGTGATTTTTTCTCCATAAGTTCTCATTTGACTAACAATAGAAATTACTCTAGACAAAAAATCTTGCAATGTTTCATTACCCTTCATAAGCAACGCCTCAAATTATTTTCTGAGAGTCTGAAGTTTCACTTCTATCACCTTTGATGAGCCTAGAAATTCTTTCTGCAAAGTCTCCCAGGCCTCCTTTGAAGTGGTTGCCATTGCAATTTTGGAGAAGATTGTGTCATGGACTGCCTGTTGGAGGAAGAACAACGCCTTTGAATCTTTCTTTCTATTTTCCCTCAATTGAGCTTCATTTGCTTCATTGTCGTCGTAGCCACTCTCTACCAAATCCCACAGATCTTGAGATCTGTACAAGGTCTTCATCTTGATACTCCAGAACTCATAGCACTCTCCTTTGAAAACGAGAAGAAGGGGTTGAGATACACTCATAAAACTACCATTGGCTGCCTTCTTACCATGACTTATAAGGCTCTGATACCACTTTTGTTGTGGAAGAGAATAAAGAGAAAAAGAACGTGATGGAATGTCTTCATTAAACTTCAACAGAGCCTTTATATAGGCTTACAAAATGAAACAAACTGATTAAAATAAAAAAACAAACAACCCACTATCTCCACTACTACTACATGACGTGACCAACTAACACCAGTATCTCCACTACATAGAGATGTGATTGACTTATTCAACACCATGTGCTTATTTTGAATCAATCTTTAACAATTTATAATTAGGGAAATTACCGGTTTAGAGCTCGAACTAACCGGTTTTTTCCATTCAAACCTTAAAGTAAATTTTTTCATGATTCAAACCTTGAAGTATGGAGAAAGTTACAAAACAAACCTCGGCGGACGTCCTATGATCGTCCTCTGCTGAAATTTGCCGTAGAACGGAAATCAGAGACAGTCCGTTCCATAGAACGGACGGTCTCTTGTTTCAAAAGACATTCCGTTCTATAATTTTGCTTAGCGCTGACTGTCTCTTCAATCAAGAGACCGTCCGTCTGTAGAACGGACTGTCTCTTGATTCAAGGGACAGTCCGTTCCAAGAATGGATAGTCTCTCTTAAGAGAATCTGTCCGTTCTTTAAATTAGGGCTAGAACGGACGGACCCTCTTAAGCAGAGTCCGTCCGTTCTATCGTATATATCAGAAACATAGAGCATTTCTCGCCCAGTTCGCACGAAGAAAACCTCTCGGATCCATTTTCTCTCCAACGTTCACGGCAATCTTTCTGCACAAATTCGTGCGAAACTTACTTAAGGGTATGATTTTATCATTTTGAAATTATTTCGTTCGATTTTAAGGTTACAAATTGTGATATTCCCAATTTTCGTCCCGATTTTTAGGTTACAGAGAGGACGGTCATGACCGTGGAAGGTTTGTCCGTTCTCTCGAGAGGACGGTCCTGACCGTGGAAGGTGTGTCTGTTCTCTCTCTGTTTACAGAGAGAGGACGGTCCCGACCGTGGAAGGTGTGTCCGATCTCAAATTTGCTAATCTAAAATTTGATTTTTGAATTTTGCAGATTATTCAAATCTCCGTATATTACGATGGCTGAGAGACTAATTATTAAGCGAAATGGTGGACCTCCAGAACGTCGGACAACTTCAACATCTTCACAGGCTGGACCGTCAAATAGGCCAGTGAGGCCCCCACCGTCGAACCAGCCGCAGTTTTATTCTAATGAATTTCGCACCCTGGCTTGTGAAGAGCAGTTCAATCTAGATTTGTTATACCGATCAGTTACGCTTTCGAAGTATGTTGATTTTGCAGGTTGGGAGTCTTTGGGCATACAGGAGATGTTCGACAGAATTAGCTTGCAAGGAGTGTATAATGTGCGGGGCGATAGATGGACCGGATTGTTCGCTTATTCTATGCGAACATGAGCTTTTCCGGCAGATCGGGAACTATAAAGACGTACATCTTGGGTACGGAGATTTTGATTACTCATGATACGGTCAATCAGTTGATCGGTTTTCCTGGAGAAGGAGCGGAAAGATACTATCAATCAGTTCGGAACTGTCCTTTCATGGGAACAGCAGAGGGAACTGAGTTTTTAAGGCTCATTAACTGAAACAGTGAGATTGTGGGGTCCCTTAAGCCGAGAGCTAGAGACATGAATGCAAAAGCTCGCGTAGTCCACAATATGGTGTGTGACACAATTTTGCCTCGACATGGACATAGAGATCTCGTTAACTTCATGGATCTCTACGTGATGGAGAAGCTATACAGCGGTAGGATGTTCGACCCCGGTTTTGTGATGTTATGTCACATGTGTGAGATTGGGCGGACACGAAACAAAAACCTGCCGTACGGTGTGTTGATTATGCAGATTGTGGAGCATTTTCAGATTCAGTTACCGCCTGATGTGCAGATGCGAAAACAACGGGCTAGTGAGGTTTTTTGAAGGATTCATTTGGTTAGGATGGGCCTCGTCGAAACAGACGGGATATGGACGTCCAGGGCAAATGAGGGGGCCTTCCAGGATGACACTTATATAGAGCAGCCTACGGCCACCACGCTTCCAGAGACTAGTAGGGCGGATGTAGTCTCTATTGCAGACAGACTCGATCGGGTGGAGTTGAAGCTGATGGAGATGATGAACTACCAAAGAGATATGTTCGCCTACCAGAGAGAAACGAAGCAAATCATCCTTGATTGGATGTGGGGTCATGACGATGGTGGCGAGCAGATGGGGGCCGATGACGACGGCGAAGCAATGGAGGGTGATAATGAGGACGTCCAACTGGTGTCTGGCGATGATGCAGGTACATTTCAACCTATTTTTCGCTTTATTATGTTAATTATAACTATTATTTTGTAATATAACTTTCATTGCGTGCAGATAGGGGATGATCTGTCTATGAAGTGGAAGCCCAACCGAATTTAATTTTATAATTCATTTTGAGAGATACTTGTTTGATGTATTCAGGAGGTTGATGTACTTTATGTTGTTAGTATTTTAGTTTGATTTATTTTAGTTGGATGTAAATGTATAGTAGTTACATGTATTTTGGTTGGATGCATTTGATCTTTAGTGCAAAATACTGGACTTGTTTGTGATGTCGAATTTGCAGGATGATACTAGCTATGGAGGAGTCAAAAACAAAGAAAATTCTGCCCAATTTTTTTATAAATGGTGGTTGAATTTTCGTAACTACCATTTCATTTTAATTTATTTACAACATTTGTATGCTTTATTGTAATTGTTTTACGTATATTTTAAAAAATAATTCATTAAAATTACAATAACTCGTACAAGTGTTAGAAAATCACGAAACTTTTCAAATTATTTTCTTATAATGTTGTAAACATCTCACAAAAATTATTTTAAATAAATCTAATATCTTTTAGTATCGGTCAGTAAAGATATTGGATTTATTTAAAAATTTTACCACATATTCACCACATCATGAGAAGATAATCTTAAACTTTTCATGATTTTCTAACACTTGTACGATTTATTGTAATTTTAGTGAATTATTTTTTAAAATATACGTAAAACAATTATAATAAATTATACAAGTGTTATAAAATCATGAAAATTTCAAGATTATTTTTCTATAAAAAAAAAAAAAAAAAAAAAAAAAAAAAAAAAAAAAAAAAAAAAAAAAAAAAAAAAAAAAAAAAAAAAAAAAAAAAAAAAAAAAAAAAAAAAAAAAAAAAAAAAAAAAAAAAAAAAAAAAAAAAAAAAAAAAAAAAAAAAAAAAAAAAAAAAAAAAAAAAAAAAAAAAAAAAAAAAAAAAAAAAAAAAAAAAAAAAAAAAAAAAAAAAAAAAAAAAAAAAAAAAAAAAAAAAAAAAAAAAAAAAAAAAAAAAAAAAAAAAAAAAAAAAAAAAAAAAAAAAAAAAAAAAAAAAAAAAAAAAAAAAAAAAAAAAAAAAAAAAAAAAAAAAAAAAAAAAAAAAAAAAAAAAAAAAAAAAAAAAAAAAAAAAAAAAAAAAAAAAAAAAAAAAAAAAAAAAAAAAAAAAAAAAAAAAAAAAAAAAAAAAAAAAAAAAAAAAAAAAAAAAAAAAAAAAAAAAAAAAAAAAAAAAAAAAAAAAAAAAAAAAAAAAAAAAAAAAAAATTTAACACTTGTGTAATTTAGTGAATTATTTTTTAAAATATACGTAAAACAATTATAATAAATTATACAAGTGTTATAAAATCATGAAAATTTCAAGATTATTTTTTCATAATATAATGTACATCATGCGAAGATAATATTAAACTTTTCATGATTTTTTAACACTTGTGTAATTTTAGTGAATTATTTTTTAAAATATACGTAAAACAATTATAATAAATTATACAAGTGTTATAAAATCATGAAAATTTCAGATTATTTTCCCATAATATAATTAATATCATGAGAAGATAATCTTAAACTTTTCGTGATTTTCGAACACTTGTACGATTTATTGTAATTTTAGTGAATTATTTTTTAAAATATACGTAAAACAATTATAATAAATCATACAAATGTTGTAAAATCATGAAAATTTCCAGATTATTTTACTATTATATAATGAACATGTGATAATTGATCATTAAGTGAACTTGATTTACAAGAACAAAATCAATGATAGAAAATCTTCAAGTGAACTTCAATTAATTTAAAATTGATTATTTACAAGTGAGAAAAAAATTAGAAAATGTGACAGAATTTCCTTTGTTTTTTGACTCCTCCATAACTAGTATCATCCTGGAAATTGGACATCCCAAACAGGTCCAGTAT
The DNA here is from genome assembly GCA_022432975.1 of Begonia masoniana. Taxonomy (NCBI): domain Eukaryota; kingdom Viridiplantae; phylum Streptophyta; class Magnoliopsida; order Cucurbitales; family Begoniaceae; genus Begonia; species Begonia masoniana. Next base: position 8,290,641 of record CM039502.1, read on the forward strand.
TTTGCACAAAAGATCAAATGCATCCAACCAAAATAGATGTAACTACTATATATTTACATCCAACTAAAATAAATCAAACTAAGTTTAAATGATTTGTCTATCAAATGAAGTTACAATAGACAAAATCCATAAAATGAAACTGCTGCAGAATGTCCTTGTCATCGCCTGATATCCATCATCATATTCCATGGCCGCGTGTAGTAGATTCCTACACGTAATGACAGTTATATTAGAAAATAATAATCTTACTTTGTTAAGAGAGTAAGGTGAAAAAATATACCTGAGTCCCGTCTAAGGTCCAGAAACCCATAAATGTGTCACACGAAACAGCAGCACCTGAACTGGATCCCCTTTCAGGACATGTGCGACTGTTATGCCATTGACGCCGACATTTACCACACGACATCGTGGACTTCCTCTTAGAAATTATTGACGTAGAAGGCTCATCGACATCGCGCACTCTTTTCTTCTTCGGCCTACCAGGTTGGGGCCTTCTCTCGGGTGGAACGATTGGGATCCGATTCTCTGCTGCCGGCCACATCTGTTGGCCATTAATGGGACGAATGAAATGTTAGTACATCTCTAAATATGTATCCCGATGATAGTATATATGGACGAAATTTTCCACCAGCTCTCTCATGAAATAAAAGCATGGAATGACATGATTACATGGGATGCTAGTAAGCTCCCACCTCCGACATACGCACACGCCTTCATTCAGGTTAACGAAAAATTGTTCGTTGCCATTGCTGACCTCAAACCGTGCATCTCTCGCTAACTCAGCACTCCAACCGTGAGCTGCCTGTTTGAGATTCTCCAGCTTTTTCCTAATCTTAGGACACAGGACATCGTCTGACTTGAGCATCTCTTCGTATTTTTTTACAATTCGAGTCATCATGGTCTTTCAAATCATCTCGAACATAGTCAGGATTGGTTTGTCCCTGGCCGACAATATAGATGAATTGAAAGACTCGCATAAATTGTTCAAGCCCAAGTCGCACTTCGGAATTAGCGAAAACGCATGAGTAGCCCAACTGCTAGGGGGCGTTCGTCGAAGCCATGCATGGGCATCCGGATTTAGCTCATGCACTTTCCTCATTGCTATCTCAAAATATTCCCTTGTTGTTGCCCTTGCTGCATTCCACATAGCATCTCTATACGCTATGCCCTGAAATTTTCCTTTGAAGTTTGAATACATATGCCTTTGGCAAAAACGATGTTCAGCTAAACCAAATGTGTTGTCCACAGCAGCCAACAACCCCTGAAATTTTAAAGAAAAACAAAGTCAGTATAAAACAATATAACTGTAACGCCCCGAGTTATCTAAACCCGGTTCGTTACACAAACAGCTCGTACAAGACTAAGAAGTTTCAACCGTAATTAAAAGCTTCGTCCAACACTCAACATTTGACATAAGCTAAAATCTCAAAATATTTAAAACTTGCAGCGGAAATCATTTCAATAATAATGGAGTTAAAACAAAACTGGGAATCATTGTTTGGAAGGTAAAAACAATCGGCAATTAAGAAATAAGGTTTTAAATCACGGAATACTGGAGGAGTCGCAGAAGTCAAACGCTTCTGCCGATGGAGAAAGTCAACGGAAGGAGCAGAAACAGACTTCTACCGATGACGTCAGCCGGAAGGTATACAAACAAGGACTTCTCGGTAGACTGCATCTACCGATGACGTCATCCAACTTCTACCGATGGCAGAACGTCAGAAGTCAAACGCTTCTGCCGATGGATAAAGTCAACGGAAGGAGCAGAAACAGGTTTCTACCGATGACGTCATCCAAAACGGCAGAACTAAACATCTGCCGATAGAGTTGCTTCTATCAATAGCAAAGTGACAAAACATCTACCGATAGACATTTCCTACCGATAGATTCAAACTACACAACTTCTGCCGATAGACTGCATCTACCGACAGATAACAAAACATACCCTATCTACCGATAGACTCCATCTACCGGTAGATTCAAAATAATCACCCTAAACAAGGAACAACTCTGCTTACCAGAAGAACTTGTAAAATCGACTGAAAACTTTCCGACAACCAAATTTCATGAAAACACTGAACACACCAGCGAAACACAGCTAAACCATCAAATTGTCATTTCCAATATAATCTCAAGAGAAAACATTTTAACCAAACTCAAACTGTTGTCACTAAAATTCTCAGAAACTACTAGACTGAACTAAATGCTCTCAACTTAACGCATACTACTATTGAATTAAACCGCCTCAACAGATTGCCAAACCGATGCCTGGATGTGCTCCTCCAACCAGCCTAATCTTCAAATTGTTCTGTAAACGCACCTTCAGTAACTTCTTCACCTACATCACAAAACTCATCTATTAGCCTAATGCTAAGCAAGTAGAGCAATAAATGAAATGAATCAATGAAACAACATTTTTCCTAGACATGCAATTTCTACTTTCTCATCTCGGTTGCATTCAAATTCGTTCACTGTTGATCCCTCTGTACGATGGGAAGGTGGATCAGTCATCCCCAAAGCATACATCCTCTGATCTCAATTAAGTGGCGGATTAATTCCCTTAACAGTAACTGATCTGATCCCCCTGTAGGATTGGGAAGTGGATCACTTTTTCCCAAAACCTCAATCCTCTATTCTCAATTAAGGGGCGGATTAATCCCCCTTAACAGTTGTTCTGATCATCCTGCTCACACTTACCATGCCATTTCATGTAAAAATACATTTTCGTAGTTCTTTTCAAAAATATGATGAATGACAACTAGAAATAAACATACAAACATACATAGATCCTACTGTTTTGTGATGTAGGCCCGAAAGCACAAACAAACTCTACTTACCTGGCTTCCTGGAAATCGCTCGGCTAGTTGCTGCCTTAGAAGCTCGCTCACCTAAATCATAATAGCATATACATCAACTTTCACCAAACTTTCTGAAACCCCACAACTCGGGTGTTCCCGTTTATCACAACAACCCGAACCTATTCTAAATCACAGCATTCCTTGAAACTTCAGACATTGTACTCCCTCAGCTATCTAACTACTAAAATCACAAGAAAACGAGGAGAACTTACCTAGGTTGAAGGAGAATCAGCAGGAGAATCGCCTAGAGAGCTCTGCTGCTCGAGCTGAAGACCGAATGGGATAAAATAAGTAATGGTGGCGGCTATAGTGCATTAAACTCAAAACCCTTTTGCCTTAAATACATTATCCACTTTCAAAAATTGCCAATTACCCTTATGCCCTTACATACTCATTCTTCGACCTAATCAACATTATACTAAAATTTCTTCCACAATTATACTTAATAGATTGATCAGTTATTTTAAATTTTTAATCAAAGTCGGGTGCTACAATAACTTCAATGCCCGAATAATAATAATAGTAATAATAATATATACCTTTTGTCGATCCGACACAAATGTCCATCCTCGTCCAAGGCCAATGCCTAAATCGTCCTGTAATAACTCCAAAAACCACAGCCATGAGTCTTTGCATTATGTCTCCACTTTGGCAACGACAATGGGATATACGCCATTGTTGCCATCAATACTTACGGCCGTGAGTAATTGGCCGGGCAGGAGCCCTTCAAATGACATCCATCTAAACATATAATGGGTCTGCCCTGTTCCAACAAACCTGCCACACAAGCAGCCATACATATGTACATTCTTTCAAACTATCATCTTCTCATCTCGCCCTTCACCCACCACGTAACCATGTATTTTCACTGTACTGCCTGGATTTGATCTGAATATTTCTTCTGAGTACGAACGCACTAGTTTAAATTGTTTTTCGCCCCTCTCGTAATTAAGTTCTTTAGCTTCGGTTCTTCCTCTTCTCGCAAGACTTGACTTAATGTTCACTTGATGTTCCTTCCTCACTGTCTCGATTATATCAGGAATGGGCCAGTCAGGTTGACTCTTGAACCTATCTGAATAATACGTTGCCAACCACTTTGTCGAAGCGTGTCGATTATCAAGTGTCCTCGCACAACTGTGATCGTTACGGTAGGACTTTATTTGGAATGTCATCTCATTTTGCATGACCGAAGCATGCAAATGCCAGTTACAATCTCCTCCTTGACATTTTGCCGTTAGTCTCTTCTTCTCACTTTTAAAAAATCTGATATCAAATCCTTTTTGCAAAGCATACCTTTTTACTTCGTCTCTAATGGCCATTAAAGAACCATATTGTCTACCCACAACAAAATCACCTGAATTTTCTGCCCTTACTCGTATGCTTTGTGCCTCGTCATCATCCGAATTAAATAGTTCAAGAAGCTCGTTATCTAAGGTTTGCAATACTGAATGCACCTGTATTTCTCCTTCACCCTCTAAGTGATCAAATGGTTGAATAACACCGTATATGGGAGCGCGATCCTCCATATACCACTCTATGTTCGCAGGCTCATTTGCATCAGCCATTTACGATGAATAACTGCAAATTTTATTAAATGCTCAAAAAATCAGCACAAATCGAAAAATTTAACCAAACAATTCAAAATCAAAACCAATTAATTCAAAATTGACACATAACCTGAAATAATTTCGGCCGAATCGTCAAAGAACAGAGAACAGAGCACAAGATTGGATTTAAAAACTGGAGATCGAACGCACTGTCCGACGGTGGTGACCGTCTTCTCTGTGAAAAATTAGGATATATCTCAAATTTGTTATCTAATAATCGAACGAAATAAATTATAAACTATAAATTCATACCTTGGAGCAAATTTCGGTCAAATTTATGGAAAAAGATCGCCGGAGGTTGGACAGAAAATATATCCCGTCAAATTTATGGAAGCCAGAGGTTGGAGAGAAAATCGATCCCGTCAGATTTTTGTGTAGAAAGATTTGCCGCGAACGTTGGAGAGAAAATGGATCCCGAGAGAGGTATAAACTTCGTGCGAACTGCGCGAGAAAAGCTCTCTGTTTCTGATATATACGATAGAACGGACGGACTCGGCTTAAGAGGGTCCGTCCGTTCTAGCCCTAATTTAAAGAACGAACAGATTCTCTTAAGAGAGACTGTCTGTTCTTGGAACGGACTGTCCCGTGAATCAAGAGACAGTCCGTTCTACAGACGGACGGTCTCTTGATTGAAGAGACAGTCCGCGCTAGGCAAAATTATAGAACGGACTGTCTCTTGATTGAAGAGACAGTCCGCGCTAAGCAAAATTATAGAACGGACTGTCCCTTGAAACAAGCGACCGTCCGTTCTATGGAACAGACTGTCTCTGGTTTGCAAGGACCGTCCGTTCTACGGCAAATTTCAGCAGAGGACGGTCATAGGACGTCCGTCGAGGTTTGTTTTGTAAATTTTTCCATACTTCAAGGTTTGGATCGTGAAAAAATTTACTTTAAGGTTTGAATGGAAAAAACCGGTTAGTTCGAAGTCTAAACCGGTAATTTCCCTTATAATTAAATCTGTACGAAGAATGTAAAACCAAGCTCGCTCTCTCTCTCTCTATCTCTCTCCATTCTTCACGTTGCAGAAACTGGGTATCGGCCGGTGACTTTTAAATGCAAATTCTATATTGGACCTTCCAAACTCTGGCGAGCCATATCATTTGGCTTGGTTTCCAAACTGGGCTAACGTACTTCCTTTTTTCTGAACTGATGGTGAAGAACAGTTTGAATTTATTGCTGGTTTGGTCGGAAATGGCAGATGAGATTGGAGAGTGCGAGGGAGAAGACGCTGTGTCTGAGGAGGAAGCTCCAAAAATGGCGGATTGGATTGGTGGGTTCGCTGCGTTTATGGCAGTTTGAGTGGTCGGGGACGGGGTTGACTCTCCGGTGGGGATCCCAGATCTGCGTTTGCGCTGAAGGTGACTGGAGGAGCTTCCATTGTCCAGTAGTGTATCGAGTTCTTTTCGAATTTACAGGCTCGGAATGCTACTCGAATGGCGGAGTTGCACAAACAAAATTGAACTGTAGTGGGACGTACAGAAATGGCGGATTGAAGAGAGCCGGAGAAGAAGAGTGTTGATATGGGTATTTTGGGAAAAAAAAAATAGACACGTGAAAAAAAAACGTGGCATTTTAACAGAAAACATGATGGTAGGGGATAAATTGTCCATTATCAATATATTAAGGTTGTTTTTGTCCATTATCCAAGTTTACGGTGTAAATTATCCTTTTCTATTAATTATAGGAGTCAAATTGCACTTTACCAAAAAGAATATAAGGTAATTACGTTGATAAGAGAGAATAATCGACCAATAATGCCACCAAATGGTCAAGGTGTCGGTCAATAACCACACAGTCAACGAATATGGTCAAACATGGACACGTTAATCCTTCCCCAAGCATCTCATAAGTCATCATGTATAAGTGGATATATCATATAAGGCCACATAATGGCTAAGTGTTGATCGTGGTAGACCCTTGTATCTAAACTATAATTCAAATTCTAAACCCTATCAATCTATTAATCGCTAGTCAATCTCAAAGGTGTGTCTAATTTACAAGAGATAGTCTCGCCTTCGGCATCAAAGTATTTTTAATTACATACTATCAAAATATAAGGCGATTTTATGATTACGGAGATACAAGATAAATCTTTAACTTTTGAATGCTTAAACAATTTTTAAAATTTTTTTATAGGTGTAAACAATTTTCAATTTTCGTTGTCTCTTGCCTTTCACTATGGGTTATAATTTCGCGGGCTATCGGTCATTGTTGTACATGTTTTGTGTAAATGTAATTCAAGAGCTAAGGTTCAATTAGTTTTATGGTTGGACCACTTTGAATAAATCGATTACTTTTAAATGCAGGTCCATAAATGCATGTGCTGCGCCCTAAAATCTTATCAAGCACAGGGAAGTGGAGTTCATCCAATCTAGAGATACATATTAGGAGAACCAGACAAGTAAACAATATAGTGAATGATTATTGCAGGAGAAAGAAAAAGTTAGGGCAATTAATTATTATCCATCAACAGCAATGTTTGTGCTTCATATTTAAAGGTAAAACATCGGGAAAATTGTCACCCAATGATCTCAATCAACCCAATTGTCACAGTTCATTCTTGCCCATCCTGAAATACAACCCAAAACAATAAGGATCGAGGATAATATCCTAGAAAGCTTTCAAATGAATAATTATGCATAAAACAAGACTAGACACTATTCCCCATCAATTTTCATCTCCTAGAAAACCCCCTGCAAGAACTTCACTTCTCCATATGTTTAATTTTTTGAGACCATACAATGATGTACAACGTTGTATCTAGTGATTATTACAAGCGGAATCAAGAAAAGAATTATAATACCTCAACCCTGTTGGTGGGCGTATCATCCCCTTAATTATGTAAGATTATATTATACCTGAGGAATTATTGGTTCACTAATCTTGGGAAGTTGTGATTTTGTAGATGAACTGTCAAATATACGAGAACAATCTGTATATGCCGAGGCAATACCATATGCAGCACCAAAAGCAATTAATGACCAATGAGTAGCTGGGCTCCCTGGTTTTAACAAGAATAATAATGTTTCAAAAGATGCACAAACAATTGAAGAAAAATAGCAAAATCAGATCAAACAATACCATCAATGATACTAGAAACTTAGTAGAAAACCAATGTTTAGATGGGTTTCCAAGACCCTTGCAGACAAATTTAAACAATTCTTGCTAATAGACTCTAAATTTTGTTGACAATCTTTTCCTGCAAATTACAAAAGTACTTAGACAATGAGCCTAAGCTGGATGGTATTTACTAGAAGCTGTCATTGAGCCAATGAAAATGACACTTGTCAATATTATCATAAGAAGACTTTATAATGATGCCCAAAACAAAGTGTGTAACCGTCCTCGTTGTGCTTAGAATTTGAATGAACCGAAACCAAAGAAAATAGTTTTCTTTTGCAAGTGAAAGCATTATGTCTTAAAATTTAGGATCAAGTACAAATATGACTGGAATTCCTTCAAAATGTTTTAAAATTCTTTCCATAGAAGTTCTGGAGGCATCCTCTCTCAACTTATGTAAACACTTTACATTCCATCAGGGAATCCAGTTAAAAGTAGATCTGATACTTCATCGTTAGGCTCCATCACTAGGAAAGAGCCATCCATTTACTTTTTCTATTAATATTAGCAAGAGTTTTAGAAAGGTACAATGATCATTACATAACCTTGGTTTTGATTCCGAAGTAAATTATTTCTTAATTACTAGCAGACTATCAAAACCATCTTCAAAATGAATCACTTAATTTGGCTGAAGATAGAAAAACAAAGGAAAAGAAAGAACGAAATTATTCATATCTATTCATAAGATGCCCCTTTCTTTCGACTGCACAATCAATATTTCCTGAAATAAAACCAACTAATAAGAATCAGATATTAGGTCCTGCTAGACCATCTCAAAACGATACAACGTTCCAGAAACCATAGATCCAGCTATTTGAGGCAGCTTGTCTTCGTAAACTGGTTAACAAATGATAAATACTTCAACTATCGGGTGCGAAAAACCAACAATTAGTCAACAAGCAATTCACAAGTTACAATGAACCATTCCGAGTCTATGTAACCCCTTTAATCCACCTCCCCCTAAGTCAGCTCTCAATTCAATCTTTTATCTCAACTTCTACAATTTCGTTCTAGCTCCAACTCCAGCAACCAAACGAATGTTAACGAATTTAATATCTGAAATACAGTCCCCCCCGTAAGCATATATATGTAAAAAAGACCTGGTAATGGACGCAGAATAAGGAACAGATGCATGATTCAAATTGATTAAAAAAAAATCGTAATCTGAACAATTAGCTTTAACAATTGTAACGCAGCATCAATCAATCACTTCCAATTCTAAACACAGAGGAAATATTACTATTGATGTCATTTCTAATGCAAAAAAGATAGCTGAAAAACCGCGGAGGGAAAATATAGAAAAGAGGTGGAACTAATTACGGTAATAATAAAATCCAGTAACGGCGCCATAGGCGGTAGAGCAGAAGACGTGGCGGACGGTCAGACAGCGACACGCATCATCCCTCTTGGCGTCGACGTCGCACTGCAGGGGAACAATTTCATCGAGTTTCGCCTCCTCCTTCCGATGCATGCTTTAGCGGCGGTGCAACTGAATTGCTTCTCTTTCTTCTTCCTGTTTTTCTGCAATTCTTTCAATCAATTACTAATAATACAATGGGCTAGCTTGAATTGGGCCCAAAGTCCAATCTTTAATAAGAGTCACGGTTGGTATTTGGTCCATGATGGGGTTACATGCTTCGTTTAGTTCTGGCCTGCCATTTTACTGCAAAGAGGAGAGAGAATCGCTTACACATGCACGATGGGCAAAACCGGCCCAAACCCAGGGATTTAACCGATACTTGCGGCTCAGTTCTATCCACCAACGGGTCTGATCTCGGCCTACAATTTTAAGACCCACGGGTAACTGTTAGCTTCACGGTTTTGGGAATAAAAAAGGGTGAAAACCAAACCGAATCATGGGTCAAAAATCTGCTCCGTAACAGGTTAAAACCCTCAAAATTTTGAAAAACCGGCTCATACTCGAAAACCAGCTTCAAATCCTATCCAAATTTCGAAAACTCAACCCAAAAAAGCAGCCAAAAAATTGTAAATAATTTTTAAAAAATTTTGAACCGAACCCGTCCATGTCTGCCCTAGTACAACAGTGTCATCTTTTTTGTGGTTCAAGATCTACCGTCTCACTGAAATTGGTCCACAAAGTTATTATTTGACTTGTAAGTTGGTAGCCAAATTAGTAATCATACGTAATGTAAGTCGATTCAACCTACTAATAAATACATGATCATATTTGAGAAAATTGGGAGATGCTGCACAATACTTAATTTCCATAATTGTCACTTGTTCATCATCATAATTTCTTATTTAACTTTCAAGAAATGTCTTCGTCAGTTCTTTGGCGGCAAATAGTTTGTGTATATAACAATCAAACGTGACAATTTCTGAATCAAGCATCCACGATTTAGTTGTAGTGAATCGAATCCAAATTAAATCAAAAAATTATGATCGAACTAGTTAATCACAAATTCAGCAAAAGGGGAAAAAGAAGAAACGAATCGGGTATAACAAAAACTAACCTAAAAGAGGGATCGTCGTATCGTCAATTTCGGGAAACTGAAAATCCCCGTTTACGTTCCCATTGCCATCTTCACACTCATAAGCAAACCTAATGAGCAGTAATTGATCTTCCAAATACCTGTGCAAAAGACATTCTTCATCCTGCCTCTTCGCCTCCTCCTCCTCCCCACCACAGCCTCTGTAGCAACCCTCCTCGCATCGACGCAGTCCATCCACATCCAATAATTCTTCCGGTGATTTCCTCCATCTCCGACCGGAATATTTGAAGCAGAGCGCTCCAACGCAGAGAAATGGGAAGATAGCAAGGAGTAAAGGAAGGAGGAGAGGCGAGCAGAGCAAGAGAAAGACGCAGCGAGGTCGGCTGGAGCCGAGCCATGTTGCTACTCCATCGATTAGCATGATGTTGATTGTTGTCTCCGAGGAAAAAAACGATGAGGGATAGATCTCGGACGTACAATAACGGCGACGGTTTTCATCTCAGCAAGAAGCTGACCGGAGAGGTCTGTTTTGTGGGTTTTACTATGGTGCTTTGGCAAAACAAAGCAGCCATCTTTGCGCGACGCTATGTTTTTTTACAACTAATTGTGCTTCTCTCTCTCTCTCTCTCTCTATCTCTATTTTAATGTTAATAAAAAAAATTCTAATTTAGTAATATAATTAATAATTTATTTTTTTATCATATTAATCAGGATGAAGTGCAAAAATCGGCCTGAAGTATCGTGAAAAGTGCAAAAAAGAGCTTAAACTTTGAAAAATGCATAATAAAGCTCAGGCGGATACCCGCTGATTTATTATAATTATTTTACGAAATAATTAAATAAAATTACAATAAATCGTACAAATGTTAGAAAATCACGAAAATTTTCAGATTATCTTTTCATAATATGGAGAACGTGTGATAAAATTTCAAATAAATTTCATATCGTTTAGTATATTTTTAAAAAATAAATGTTAATGTCACCTAAATGCGGACGCGGGTACCCGCTCATTTTGGGCGGGTACCCGCTGCACCCTCTGCGGGGGGTCAGCGGGTACCCGCCGAGCTTTATTATGCACTTTTCAAAGTTTAAGCTCTTTTTTACACTTTTACGATACTTCAGGCCGATTTTTGCACTTAATCTATTAATTATAATAATTAACTAGTCGCATTAGAATGTAAAAATTATAAAGAAAAAAAGTCGACCAATAATGCCACCTAATGGTCAAGGTGTCGGCCAATAACCTCACAGTCAACGGATATGGTCAAACAGGGACACGTTAATCCTCCCCCAAGCATCTCACAAGTCATCATGTGTAAGTGGATATATCATACAAGGCCACATAATGGCCAAGTGTTGATCGTGGTAGACCCTCATATCTAAACTATAATTCAAATTCTAATCCCTATCGGCATATTAATTGCTAGTCGATCCTAAAGGTAAGTCTAATTTACAAGAGTTAGTCCCGTCGTCTTCGACATCAAAGTATTTTCAATTATATACGATCAAAATATAAAGTGATCTTAGGATTATGGAGATATAAGATGAATCCTTAGCTTTTGAATGCTTAAACAAGTTTAAAAATTTTTGTTAAGTGTAAATAATCTTCAATTGTCATTCTCTTGACTTTCATTTTCGGTCGTAATTTCGTAGGCTATCGAATAAAAGGGTCATTGTTGTACATGTCTCATTTATGAATTTGAATAGAACGAGAGAAGGATGGAGAGAGACACGTAATGTCATAATTTAGGCTCGGAAACTGACCCGCACATGTTCGTTGTTGAGGTTGAATTATATATGACTTGGTTATTACATGCTCCTCACCTGATAATTTTAATAAATTTTTTAATATCTCATCAAATTTTAAGGTCCATTAAATTAAAAAAAATTACTTTCATTATAAGTTTTGAGTTTTAAAGGGGGTTTTCACTAATATTTCAGTGTAATTCGGATTCTAATTGGGTCCAATTGAACCTATATTTAATATTAGAATTTTTATGTTACTCTACCACATATTTTAAAATGAGTTTTAACTCGATTGTACTTTGATTGTGATAATGAATTTCTCTTACATCTACAGTTTTTTCTCGTAAATGTTTATGTAATTTCAGTGTCACAATTTTCCTCGTATTTTTTTTTTCGATTAGTGTATGATTTTTCTCGTGCCATACATTGGTTTGTGATAAATTATCATAGTTGATCTACCACATGAAATAGTCACAGCTCCAACATTCTTATTGGTGCTTTATAACACTGAATCAACGAGATGCTGGTTACCTTTTCTTTGCATCTTTGGTAATGTTACTTTCTAAAAATAGAAACATCTAGGGAGGGAAAAAAAATCTTCCATTGAAGCGAAAACAAGCTGGACCTGGAATTGATAAAGCAGATGCAACCAACGCCTGCTGGTCGAAGCAGTGGCAGTGGTGGTGTCGGAGGCGGAGGGGAACCGAGTCGCGGGAGCGGACTTACCCGATTTCGCTCAGCTCCGGCGACCTGGTTAGAAGCACTTTTGGACGAAGAAGAGGAAGACCTGTTAAAGCCTAATCAGTGCTTTACCCAACTCCTTTCTAACCACTTGGAAATACCCAGTTCTCAAAAGTCGGTTACTTTTAGTTCATCGGCCGATCAGGGTTTGTTTCAGCTCGATTCGTCGGATGGATTTGTGAGGCAGAACAGTTCGCCGGCCGACTTCCTAGCCAACGGCGGAATCGGGTCTGATGGGTTCTTCCTCAACTCCGGGATTTCAGCTTCCAACGACTTCCCATCGCCGAATATGGAGGTATCTCCAAAGACGTCGAAGCGGGCTAGGGAAGCCGAAATCGGAAGCTTTCATCCAAAATTTTCTGCTCAGCTGGTAATTAAAGTTCGAACACTTACCTGATTCATTATCTTATTCATTCACCCACCTCTCTATCGTTGAACAGGAAGAGGAGCAAAATGTTGAGGTGCTTGGCGGGATTTCAAGCTCCATTGACATGGAGATGGAAAAGCTTCTTGAGGATTCAGTTCCTTGCCGAGTCCGTGCAAAGCGCGGTTGTGCTACTCACCCTCGGAGCATTGCAGAGAGGGTAAAACTTATCTAGAGCCCACACTATCTATCTATTTGCTTATAATAGTTTGTTCATAGTTTTAACAACTGAAATTTTCTTTTGAATTTCAATACATAACTATGTCAAATTTTGCGGTTTTAATAAGCATCGAACATTTATACATAATTATGTTAGTTCTAAAGAATTGTAATAGCAATGTTTAGTTTTCAGTTCACGAAAGCGAGCGCTTAAAATACTGATGTTGCACTTAGTTATGATTTTAACTTATACTTCATAATACATCGAATTTTTCGATGCAAATTTTCACAACACTTGTAGTTTCCATTGTAGAGAGAGTAAAGGAAGGGGGTGTGGGAAGAGAAGACTTTAAAGATAATTTTACCCTAAACATTCTCTCTCTTGCTACCAATAGCTTAGTTCCTCGATTAATTGCTTCGACTATTTAGTTTTTAGATTTTTCTTTATTGTTAGGTTCGAAGGACTCGCATCAGCGACAGGATAAGGAAGCTTCAGGAGCTGGTACCTAACATGGACAAGGTAATACCATCATTCTTAATTGTACCATGGTTTCTGTTGGCTCCCCTCATTGGCTCTCCCATAATTATAACTCGGTTTAGTATGGTTGCGATCGACTGTTCTTGAGCATTCATTGAAGAGTTTTACGAACTTGCCATTTAGAGCTAATGGCTTATCCTAGAAAAACATATTAACATTGTTTTCAATCCATCTATCCAATTATATCAAATTCATTTCCCTCAAAGATTCATCTTATAGTGGTACTGTCCAGTTTTCGACGTTTCATCTTTCAAGAAAACGTTCACATTCTATGCAACAAAAAGCTTTCTCTCTAATCACCGGCTTGAAATCACTGGAAGAATACTCGATCTTTAGATTTTGCTGGCATTGTTTTAGATATTTTATGGCAAATAAATGTCATATAATGAGCTTAATTATCTTGAAATCACTGAAATTGAGTCAGCTGGTCGAAAACAACTTTTCACATGCCATATTTCTACGACATATACTGTCTTGATTTCCGTTTCGTCACTCAGATTATTGCCATATGATTCACGCTTTTAGATAAATTCTTTGTGGGACCACAGCATTGATAATCATGTCTACATTTGCATGTGATATCTCATTGTATTTCTTACATGAATTGTGGTTTTGACATCTCCCTCAATTTGCAATAACAAGTCTTGATAGTTTACCTTTTGAAGAAACTAAGGTTTGCCTGGTATAAACTGCTTTTATTCAAGTTTTTTATATTTATCTGTAGCTGTTCATCACGGCACAGCTCACCCGGCTTTTTTACTCGTAAAAAATGTATCTGAGGGCTTTAATTTTGCCTTGTATTTCTACATTAAGCATGCCTACTGATTCAGCATGCACTGCTCGTATGTATTTTAAACTTCGGATTGCTCGACTTCCTCGTATGTAAACAAGGGAGCTAAGCAGTGCCCGAATGCAATCAATGTAGCTTTATAAGATCACTACCTTATTAGTTGTCTCTCGTGTTATGACTCTCTTTCATTCATCTGCTTATCCTGCCTGCTTCCTCCATTTACAGCCACTTGAGAAAACAAACTTATCACTTGGTTTTAGGCAATATATTTGGATTTGATGCAATAATTTATGAACTTCTTTACGCAGCAAACGAACACTGCGGATATGCTCGACGAGGCCGTAGAGTATGTCAAGTATCTTCAGAAGCAGATTCAGGTACCGACACATTGTCTGAATCTTTTACATCATTTTTAAACTCGTTTGAAATGTCAGACGGGACCCTTTTCATCTTCTCGACAGGAACTGTCGGAACATCAAAGCAGATGCAAATGCTTGGACAAAGAATAGGTTATGGAGAATGTAACTGGAAATTTTGGTCCCAGCTTTCTCCATTAATGCAATTGTAAGTTGAATAAGGTGAATTGTAGGTGGCGGGTTCAGCCGACATGTCTTCTAAGAGCAGTTTGTAATTGTCGTAGGTTTTCTCTGTTGTATCATATGGCATTATTCTTAGGTTGTTCAATTATTCCTAATTCTTAAATCCCAGATGACCTTAGCTCATTTGATGAGTTACTGGATGTAAAAGCTGAAAATAAGTCACATTCGAGTATTATAAGGTTGTAATCCTCCATATTTCTGAGAAACTATCATAATACGATTGATCCAGTGGTTCTTACGAGCGAAAGTTGTCGGGTTAGCATACAATACAGAATTAGCAGTAAAAACACGTCTCAGTTGCTTGACACTGCACTGCTACTGCATAATTGATCAGCTTCCTAGAAAGGAAAACACCACTAAAACTCCACCACAGTTCATAAACATGTCCTATGTACGTCCTAACCAGTCAGCACTAAACCAGCGTTTAAACAAACTGACCAAAGTAAACCTTCGCCGGAATTCAGACCGGCGGGGTAAGACGTTGGTTGAGGTAAACAAGATGCCAACTCAAAGCCATCAGCGTGATGATGTTGAGAAAAGATGAAAACGAATTTAGCTCCTTGAGCCTCCTGTTTAGCTCGTCAGCCGCCCCTCTTCTCTCCCCTTGGCCTCGCTGCAGCTCTTCTGGCGTCGTCACCCCTTGCCGCCTCACCGGGCCATGCTGCGGCTCTTCTCCTGCGCGTGTCTCGGGAAGCACTGAATCGTTGATCTCCGCCGGGGTTTCTCCTCTTCCTCTTCCCTCCTCTTTCTCCGCCTTTATCTTCTCGAACATCACCTGCAGAATAAAACAGTTTTTACTTCCTCTGCAACTCTGAATCACTTTTTAGGAACATCAATGTTGGGAAAATTGGTTTTTTTTTTGGGTTGTTTACCTTTGTCGCGAGAGGCTCGACGTAGAAGGAATTGATAAGAACGAGTGGAAGGGCTGCGAAGAGATTATATGCTTGAAGTACCTCGGCTGTGTTCGAAGATGGCCATCTGGTATGGCCCAGAAGATGGCCCAGAAAAGCCATTGCAATGCTTGTAATCATGGCTCTAAAATAAACTGGGTAGATTTTGCTCTGCACCACTGCAAATTGATGCCTAGGCATGGCTCGGGCCAGTACATAACTCGATATAAACGTCATCCACACGCTCATTCCGAACGCGATAGAGAAACCCAGAAGGCTCACTGCGCTCGCTAATGCCGGAAAAGCCATGAAAATCGACGAGTGGATTATAAGCTTTCTCACTCCCCGAAACAGAGCCTTTACTCCTCTGTGGCTCTCGTCCGCTGCTGTCTCTGCAACTTTCTTTACATCTTCCATGGCTTCTTTCCCTCTCGCTTTTGCTTCTTCTTCTGATTTTTCTACTATCTCCGGCACGTTCTTCGCCATTTTTTTGACGGACTCTTTCGCCTCTTCCACTTTTTCTCTTCCCTTTTCCGCCGCCTCTTTCGCTCCGTCTTTCAAATGGTGGGTTTGCTCAGAAACTTTGTCTTTCACTTTCTTCACCGTCTCTTTCGCCTTCTCCTCGACGTCGTGCACTTTCCCAACTGCAGCCTCCTCCGCCTGATGGGCCGTCTCCGACGCCATTTCCTTCGCTTTTCCAATGGCACTCGATATCTTATGCCTGCATTTACCAAAAGCGTCGCAGATAAGCTCTTTCACCCCGTGTCCGTGACCACCATCACCTTCAACCCCATCTTTCACCGCGTCTCTCAGAACCTCCGAAGAAGAAACGCGTTCTTCTTCGTCCAAAGCAGGAAGAGAGCCGTGTCGGTCGGAGATTGAAACTCTGGTGTTGTGCTGGCCTTGGTCGCCATACTCGACCACCACAACTCGGTGGCCTTCTTTCACAATCACATCTTGGCCTTCGTTCTGATTCTTTTCTGGGCTCGGAGACCAAACTCCAGAAGCCGTTAGAGAAGAAAGAACCAGACAAATTGCCACAAAATTTATCATTTTTCCTTTGGATGATCGTCTTCTTGCTTCTTCTCGAATGGCTGGTAATTCTCTGAACTTCTGTTACCGATTCCGAGAACTGAGTGGAGCGTAGTTGTCTGCCCACGTAGCGTGATGCAGTTAGTTGGCGACGTGTCGGACTAAGGGATACCCACGTCGTATGATACATGTCGAAACCGGGTCGAGGCAATTTTGGGCCGTTGATGAGTCCGACGTGGAAGTCAAACGGGTTGCTATAAGATAGGATTAGTATTGTCTTTCCATTGTCGGTGTATTATATAATAATATAATACCTTTTTGCTTTATTTATTTGTATTTTAATTATATCATATTTTTTAATGGGCCTTACGGGCTTTTGGGCCCAAATTAAAATGATACTTTTAGCCCACCTTTGAAATTTAACCGGGTCGGTTTCATAGCTGGTAGCCCAGGTAGTCTAAGCTTATATTAATTTCTTATTTTATTTATTTTCTATTTTTGTTAAAAAAATTATTTTATTAAATTATATATTTACATTGGTTTTCTAATTCATGAGTTTTTTAATTTATAAATTTCTTATCATAATTATTTCCTTACATGAAAATTGAAAATTCTATAAAATAACTTATCATAAGTGACACAGTTCGCCATGCTAATGTAGGAAAATTCAAGTGTGAGTTTGCAATCCATAACAATGCAGGTGCATGATCTCAAATCGTTTGCAATAGTGAAAAGTAAACGGGTTTTAAATATAGTTCTCACCTCTATCTAGTACGACGCGTTTTAAGTTAATCTTAATAACAAAATCGTGTAGATTTTGACCCAAAACGAATAATATTGTATCAGGAGAACAAAAAATGAGAAAATTAAACTTAGTGGGAAAAAATAATTGGAAAAAGGGAGAGACAAAAGTCATTATCATGCCATGGAATTCAAGAGAGAGACTCAGTCACTTCAATTATAGAATATATAGTTCTAATATTAATGAAATAATAACTCATAGGGATCTAAAAAAAATGATTAAATTAGAGCACATGCAGTAGTTGTTGTTGGGTTTATTATGTTAGGGTGGAAGAAGAAAGACAAGAATGGAGAGACAGAGAGTCGCAGCAAAGCTGTAACTTTGGCTGCATCCAATAATGCTTTTATTTATTTATTATTTATTATTGAAGAATATTTTTGCTTCACAGTTCCCATCCATGTGCTTTGTTTTCCAACCCACATTCATCATTTCTATTCAACCTCCATTCTTGTCTGTTCCAATGCTCTACTCCATTGTTTGTTCGATTGATAAACTATCGTCTGCCTTCCTGATGACTTGATGTTTACGTGTAATTCAGTATAATAATTAAAATAAATTATACATAATTAAAAGAATATGTTAATTGTACTAATAGATGATCGATGCGTCAGGAGAAAAAATCAGAGTGTAGACTTAGAAGATAAACTTAACATTACTTTTAAATAATATGTTCGTATTTTACATGCAACGTTACTCACGTGTAAGTTAATGTCTTTTTCTGCGTTCTTTAATTTGCAATTTACTATTTGTTATTTCACATGTTTGGTGTTCCATATGATTGAATTAAATTATTATTAGGTCGCATGCTCTGTTATTAAAATTCAATAGTTTATAAGATATGATAAATAAAAGGGTAGTCTTGTGTTATATGGTGTGCATGTATGAAAATTAATCCATCACCCGTCTTATTTTTGTCTGCGTGATTTAATTATAAGACATTTTTATAATTTTAAAACAGATAATCTCACATTTTCTAATACGTGGTATCAAAGTTGAAATGTTTGAGCGAGAACACAAACACGAACATGCAACAAAGGTTGTCGTAGTTATTACCAACGATAAAACAACGCATACTCACCACTACGCGACAATGTTCATAACATAGTCTACTTGTACTTGGATCAAACAATTGTTGTTTGAAAGAGATAGAAAAAAAGGTCTATAAATAAAGAATCCCTTTTTCTTAGTTTCATTAATACAGTTGTTACGTGGCTCTCACAAATCACTTCCCTATGTCACTTTCTCTACCTAATTTCTATTTCATCACAAAGTAATAATGTCCAAATAATAACAACTATGATTACCCTTTAATTTTAAATTAATGCCACATTTCATAAATTATAAATAATTAATTTATTTCATTAATTACATTAATTATTATTAAACAAGTATAGAATAAGAGAATAAATGTAACATACTCTTAAATTTATCTGTTAATTCTTATCTTTGACATGTATAATAGATAAAATTTAATTAAAATAAATAACTAATTGTACCAATTAATGATTGTTATATAACTAAAAAGGTAAAAGTAGAAGCTAATAGAGTAATTTTAAATAAAAATCCTAAACTATACAACACTGACAAAATAAACCTTAAACTATATTCGTTAACAAAATAAATATTAAACTATTATTCGCTAACAATATAATCTTTTTGCAGTCGATTACACTTGAAATAAACGCAAACACGTTCGAGACTGAGTGGTTGCTTAAAATGAAGTCGCTCACACTTGTAATGAGTGCAAAATTCACTAAGGACGGAGTGGTTGCCTGCATTTGAAATAGGTGCAAAATGCACTAGTTATTGTGTGGTCGCTCGCAGTCGATTCTGGAAGATTGAGTTGTTAATATAAGATAGTTTGATATTTATTTTGTTAATGAAAATAATTTAGGGAAAAATGCAAAAAAGAGAAAGAACTTTTAGAAATAGGCAAAAAAGAGAAAGAACTTTCGTTTTAGGCAAAAGAGGGAAAGAGGTTTGAAAAATAGGCCAAAAAAGGAAAATCTGGCGGTTTTTTGTTTTAGACACGGCGAGAGGCCGGCTGATCCGCCGGTCCTACTTTTTTTATTTAAAAATAATGGAGAGGCCGGCTGGTCGTCGGACCAGCCGACCTCTTCCTTTTTTTTTATTAAAAAACAAAGGAGAGCTCGGCTGGTCGTCAGACCAGCCGGCCTCTCCCCTCTTTTTTTATTAAAAAAATCATAATACATATTTTTTATTTTAATATGGCGGATTAATTTTAAAAAATAACAAACGATATTTAATTTACTTGATATTTTTACCACATGTTCAACACAGTAGGAGACAATAATCTGGAAAGTTTCGTGATTTTTGACCCTCGTACGATTTATTGTAATTTTATTTATTTGTTTGATAAAAAAATTATAATAAATCGTACAAGTTTTAAAAAATAGCGAAACTTTTCACATAATCTTCCCATAATGTGATGAACATGTGGTAAACATTTCAAGTATATTAAATATCGTTTACTATTTTTCCCTAAAATTAATTTTAGTATCTTCTTTATTTTATAAATTAATTTTAAAACAAATAGCAAACGATATTTAATATACTTGAAATGTTTACCACATGTTTATCACATTATGGGAAGATTATGTGAAAAGTGTCGTGATTTTTTAACGCTTGTACGATTTATTATAATTTGTTTATCAAACAAATAAATAAAATTACAATAAATCGTACGAGGGTCAAAAAATCACGAAACTTTCCAGATTATCGTCTCCTACTGTGGTGAACATGTGGTAAAAATATCAAGTAAATTGAATATTGTTTGCTATTTTTTTAAAATTAATCCGCCGTATTAAAATAAAAAATATGTATTATAATTTTTTTTAATAAAAAAAAAGGGCAGACCAGCCGGCCTCTCCTTTGTTTTTTAATAAAAAAAAAGGAAGAGGCCGGCTGGTCCGACGACCAGCCGGCCTCTCCGTTATTTTTAAATAAAAAACGGACCAGCCGGCCTCTCGCAGTGTCTAAAACAAAAAACCGACAGATTTTCCTTTTTTCGCCTATTTTTCAAACATCTTTCCCTCTTTTGCCTAAAACGAAAGTTCTTTCTCTTTTTTGCCTATTTCCGAAAGTTTTTTCTGTTTTTTGCATTTTTCCCAATAATTTAAGATTTGTTTTCGTAATTTAACTGTAGTTTTAGGTTTTTTTCCTAAGGGAATCCATGCATCTCCGTACATTTATGGCGAACTAATAATTTATCAACCCTACAAATGATACGTGAAAGAAGGAGACAACTACAGGAATCTCTCTCTCTCTCTCTCTCTCTCTCCGGAAGCAGATGTTTGGATCTGTCAGAGTGTAGAGATGACGGCTTCTCCTCCACCATTCTTCTACCCATCTCTTCACCTTTAACTGTTGTCTTTCCACTCTTCACCATTCTCTCATTCCTATCTTCTCTCTCTTCCAACTTCCCCTCTCTCTTTCTTTCTCAGTTCTTCGTCTTCGGTCTTGAAAATTGCAGGCGCTGCAATGTGGAAGCTGGTCGTTGAAGTTGTGGACGCGAGCGACCTCATGCCCAAAGACAGCCATGGCTCTGCAAGTCCTTTCGTTGAAGTGAACTTCGACGACCAGCGCCAACGCACTCAGACGAAAAACAACGACCTCAATCCCTACTGGAACGAGAAACTCGTCTTCAACGTCACCGACCCATCTCATCTTCCCAGCAAAACTATCGATTTAGCCGTCTACAATGACAGGAAATCCGGACAACGGAATTTCCTCGGCCGGGTTAGAATTTCCGGCGTCTCTGTCCCGTTTTCTGAGTCGGAATCTTCTGTCCAACGCTACCCACTTGACAAACGGAATCCGTTTTCTCACATCAGAGGAGATATAGCGCTTAGAATTTATGCAGTTCATGATATATCCGTTAATGTCGATTCAGAGGAAACGCCATTGCAAGAAATCAACACCAACGAGTACGTCGATGAACGCAATAGGAAGAAGAAAGAGGTGAAGACGTTCTTCTCCATCGGAACCGCCCCAGCTAATCCTTCTCCCCATCCTCCTCCTCCATTGTTTTCCAGTGTCGAGAAAGCTTCTCAACCTGCGACGGCGACGAGGACGGATTTCATTCATAGGGTAATTCCCACTGCCACAATAATGCATATGCAGATTCCGAAGCAGAATCCAGAATTCGGACTGGTAGAGACGAGTCCGCCATTGGCAGCTCGTATGAGGTACAGAGGAGACAAAACAGCCAGCACATACGACCTGGTGGAGCAAATGCATTACGTGTACGTCAGCGTAGTCAAAGCTAAAGATCTACCCGCCATGGATGTATCAGGAAGCTTAGACCCATACGTGGAAGTGAAGCTGGGAAATTACAAAGGGGTGACGAAACGCTTGGAGAAGAACCAAAACCCAGTTTGGAAACAGATTTTCGCCTTCTCTAAAGAAAGAGTTCAATCAAATCTACTCGAAATTACAGTAAAAGACAAGGACATTGGCAAAGATGATTTCGTCGGCAGAGTTCTTTTCGATCTCTCTGAAGTTCCTCTCCGAGTTCCCCCCGACAGTCCCTTGGCTCCTCAGTGGTACAAATTGGAAGAAAAGAAAGGAGAGAAGACGAAAGGGGAAATCATGCTAGCTGTCTGGATGGGAACTCAGGCCGATGAGTCGTTTCCAGAGGCGTGGCACTCAGATGCTCATAGTGTCAGCCATGGAAACCTCTCAAGCACCAGATCAAAGGTCTTCTTCTCCCCAAAACTCCATTACCTTCGAGTTCAAGTGATAGAAGCTCAGGATCTGGTCCCCTCTGAAAAGGGTCGAGCTCCAGATACATACGTGAAGATTCAACTCGGAAATCAGTTGAGGGTCACAAAGCCTTCTCAAATGCGAGTAAGCAATCCAATTTGGAACGAGGAGCTTATGTTTGTCGCGTCGGAGCCATTCGAGGATTTCATCGTCGTGTCAGTGGAGGACCGAATCGGAGCCGGAAAAGATGAGATATTAGGGAGAGTGATCGTACCAGTCAGAGACGTTCCCCAGAGACTTGAGGCGAATAAGTTTCCCGATGCCCATTGGTTTAACCTCCACAAACCGGCTACAGCCGCCGACGAGGACGCCGACAACAAGAAAGACAAGTTCTCAAGCAAAATTCACCTCCGACTCTGTCTAGACGCCGGATATCACGTTCTCGACGAGTCCACTCACTTCAGCAGCGATCTTCAGCCATCTTCCAAACACCTCAGAAAGCCAAGCATTGGAATTCTCGAACTTGGAATTCTGAGCGCTAGAAATTTACTACCCATGAAAAGCAGAGACAGTAGAATTACCGACGCTTACTGTGTGGCTAAATATGGCAACAAGTGGGTTCGAACCAGAACTCTCCTCGACACCTTGGCTCCGAGATGGAACGAGCAGTATACCTGGGAAGTCTACGATCCATGTACTGTAATCACAATCGGAGTTTTCGACAATTGCCATATCAATGGCAGCAAAGAAGACGCCAAAGATTCGAGAGTCGGAAAGGTGAGAATTCGGTTATCGACGTTGGAGATCAATCGAGTCTATACCCATTACTACCCTCTGTTAGTTCTACAACCTTCTGGGTTGAAGAAACATGGCGAGCTTCAGTTAGCTGTCAGATTCACCTGCACAGCTTGGGTTAACATGTTGACCCAATACGGAAAGCCATTACTCCCCAAAATGCATTATGTTAACCCTTTATCGGTCAGGCACATTGATTGGCTGCGCCACCAAGCAATCCAAATTGCGGCCACCCGCCTAACCCGATCAGAGCCGCCGCTCCGGCGAGAGGTTGTTGAGTACATGTTAGACGTCGATTCCCACATGTGGAGTCTACGAAGAAGCAAGGCCAATTTCCACCGGATGATGTCTCTTCTCTCCGGGATCACCGCCATTTGTCAATGGTTCGATAGCGTCTGCACTTGGAGAAACCCACTGACGACTTGTCTCGTCCACGTTTTATTCTTCATCCTAATTTGCTACCCTGAAGTGATCTTGCCCACGATTTTTCTCTATCTGTTCGTGATTGGAGTTTGGAACTATAGATTCAGGTCGAGACATCCACCTCACATGGATGCAAGGCTTTCTCGCGCAGAGTATGCACATCCTGACGAGCTCGATGAGGAATTCGACACTTTTCCAGCAACGAGACCTTCGGACATTGTGAGGATGAGGTACGATCGACTAAGAAGCATGGCCGGGAGGGTCCAAACAGTGGTCGGGGACCTAGCGACGCAAGGGGAAAGGGCCCATGCCATATTGAGCTGGCGGGACCCAAGGGCCACGACCATGTTTATTCTCTTTGCCTTAGCTTGGGCTTTGTTCATTTATGTGACTCCATTTCAGGTGGTGGCATTGCTGGTCGGGCTCTACTTGCTCAGGCATCCAAGGTTCAGAAGCAAAATGCCTTCCGTTCCGATCAATTTCTTCAAGAGATTATCGTCCAAATCCGACATGCTCCTATGACATCAAGGTTGCCAACTTAAAACATCCTATAAAGTCTCTGTTTCCTTAGTTTTCGAAGAATAAACACATAAATCCAATGCGGAGAAAAGAATCGCAATATGGTGCTTTCTACAAACAATCAGACCCTCTCCAGTTAAAGCATTCATCCCAATCTATATGTATATGACTCTACCTAGTATGCATTGGCCGTGATAATGAAATGGAATAGACAAAGCAAAGCTTCTATTAGAGATCAATATTACTCGGTTTAACCTTCAAATTGGAAGGTGGTGACGAAGGGGGAGGTCTTAGTAGATTGGATGACAAATTTTTGAACCAGAGGTTCAACAGAATGATAGCATAGCTTGTCCACTATTAAGTCCATATAATATAATATGAGCAACTGAAAAGAATGAAGATATTGCATTTGAACCCGTAATACAAAAGCGGCTTTAGAACAATAGAAAATACCGATATACATTGTAGAGCCGCCACAGGAAGATAAGCTGAGATACAAAAACTAAATAGGCTGTCCTCCTGAAAAGGAAAAATGAACCACAGACTACGTATAAAGCAGGTTGAAACAAATTTTCTAACCTTACACTTGCCGTCAAATTCCAAGTAAGACTTCTCATAGGCCTTTGATTTTCTCTTCCCCAATGAGGCATCTTGTCAACCAGCTGGGATCCTCATAGGATTTACAGTATTGAGGTGTAATCCCAAGATCAGCTCCAATTCGATCGTACTCCTTGAGAGCTGCTTCCATCTCTGCTTCAACAGCAGCATCATCAACAATATCAATTGCATTCATGCTTAGGACATCGGCGTAATGGCTCTCCCTGTCAGGATCATTCTGGAAGGACTCCATGGCAGGACCCTGCATTTTTCAAGTTTTATGAAACAGAAACTATATGAGAAATATATGCTATTAGTTATAACAAAATCCACTCAAATTGGACCACCATGACCAGGAGACAGATCAAACATAAACTTTCTCTGCGCAAACTAATATGCCGAACCATATTAATTCTTAAATCTATTTCTCCGTAAGAAACCAATTCAAGCTAATTATTATCTGACCACAAAAACCTCTCTAAATAAAAATATCAAAATCATAGAGGAAGCAATTAAATAAGGACAAGTAGCTGATTATCGTCTGGCAAATTCTATTTAAAATTATTGATGCCAGACAGAGACATTTGTCTTTCTTTTGGGCCAACTAAATTAAACATCCAAAGAAATTCAATCATCAAATGGAAAAACTAGAGTATGATAATTTACCAACAAAGTTACCAGTCCTCAAACTAAGTACCTCACACAAGTCGGCATAGTGTTTATATATCTCACTGCTTTTATCTTGATCACCAAACAACGTTCCACCATACCAACCATTGGCTTCATTAACCAATGTCATTTCATGGTACCTTTAAGTCAAAGCAGCATATCAAACCAAGATAAATATCCAGAAAAGATAGAGCTTAACGTAGAAACTGATATAAGTAAACTTCAAGTCAATCCTGGTATTAAAGTGCACAATATATACTCTAAGCTATCATGAATGTTCCAGTTGAAGTACCTTTTTGTCATAAATTTCAATAAGTTTCCCAGCAATTTTTATTCTTATTTTATAATCGAGACAAGCAGAGGTTTTTAACAGACTAACCTACACGTATTCTTAACAAATTATTCACGAGGCAAGATGAAATTTCTTCTCTACCATCTAATGTGGAAAAACAAAATCTTAAGACATACCTCTGGAAGGAATCCTCGTCATTTATACTGCAACTGACGGAAAGCAAATTTAAGTTGCAGATATCAACTCCTGTCTCGTCCTTGGGTCTCGCAATCGTGGATTCACGAGTAACTTTTGGACCGCAAACACTTTCCTCGCACTTTCTCTGGCCGAAGAGCCAGTTTGGACTTTTGAGCTGTATTTCACTACAGTTATAAACATTTTACATGATAATTAGAAAGCATCGTTTAACAAATTAGCAGGCATATTAGAAATATCACAGTATATATAAAACCCATTATTTCACCAATTAATTAAAAGAGACTAACCAAAATTCAAGATACAATGCTCCATGTCAACACAGTAAAACAATAACAAAAACGTTAATAAAAGATTGCAAAAAAGATTAAAATAGTTTATTAAAAAAAATCTGAATATCACTTATCAAATTCATGGGACTAAGTGCGTGCACTGAGAGTGCGCAGCACACTAGGTGTGGGTGGAAGGCGAGGTGGGAGACTCTAAAGAAGTGAATGCTAATGCAAATCAAAACGAATGGGAAGACTCTAAACAGGTGAATACTAATGCAAATAAAAGGAATACTTACGCTGCATCAGGTGCGACACCAGTATTTCCCATACCACCACCAAGCTTTTGATCAGGCTCAATGAAAAGTCTGACATTCTTTATTGAACTGCAGGTCCTATCAATCAATTTATCAAATGATGTCAATTTCATCCTTGTAAAGTCTTCTCTGCAAGCTGGAACAGGGATGAGAGTCAATGTAGGTCTTTCAACAGGTTTTGAATTAGCGTCCAGACTGCAAAAACAGGATTATGGTTGAAAAAGATAAATAAATACCAGAAGATGATAATGCCGTAAACAAAAATATATAATCAATAAACAGGAGAACTGAAAGAGAAAATTTGATGCATCAATCGCATGTGCTGATATGTATTACTTAATACAAGCATGTGATGGGTGGTGTGTTTAGAAATGGTAGCTACAGTTATCATGAAAACAGGCCAAGTTGAGGAAATTTACCATTGACGAGGAAAAAGATCATCTCCAACCCCAGATATATGGAGATAATAATCAGAGTCTAGGTCCCAAATAGCAGGTTTTCCCTCCTGAGGTTGAAAGTGGCCCAAAAATCTGAGAAATTACAAAAACAGAAAATAGTGTAAGCTTTAAATGAAATGATTTCAACAAAAAACAATCATTCCAGACAAGTGTATAGTTCGATAATGAAGCTTCAGAATATGGATCATGGCTCTGTTCATGTATAGGAAGGATTGAATGCATACAAGTTTATCGCATCTTGCTTTTCGCCATCAGTATAAGTATTGCTGTAATAGCGCTTGATGGACTTGATAAACTCTCTAGATTGGGTTGTGGCTCTCCACTCTCCCTGCCTCTCTAGAAACACCTGAAATCCATAGTCAAGCATGGTGAAACGATAAAATGACAAAATTTAAACAAAAAAGGAAAAATATGAAACCCCCCAAATCAGCAGTCTTAAAAGTTCTTTTTTTTTGCACAAATTGTATTTTCTTTTTCTTTAGAAGCCTATCTTATTCTTCCTCAATTCATTTTTGCTATTTCTGAATAAAATTTTGGTTACTTATCAAGAAACAAATGCAAGAGATAACATACAATGTTGTGTGCCTCAGAGCCTCCATATTGCTGTGCAAGAGCATCACCCATGCTCTTATACATATCCATTAGCGTATCAGCAATAGTACTATTTGGATCAACCTTGGGCACGTCGGTCAAACCTATTGCACAGAGTTGACGACCCAATGCTACAAGTCCATAAGCGTATTGTGCTACATTTGTACGATCCAAACAATCAATGCAGTTTGTTCTCAAAACACCACTTTGAAATCGCGGTGCTTCACCATTGTTATTATCTTTTGTATTCTGCAGAATTGAAACAGCTTCTCTGTCACGATTAACTGCAGAATTTAGAAAATCGTTACTGCTTCCTATCCTTACAAGATCCCCTGATATGGCTCTCAAATCTTTAAGAGATGCATCCCTGTTAGAGCAAATTGAGTAAACTAAACTAAGACAATTGAATAATAAGAGATCCACTTTTGTCACCATGTGAAAAACTTTTAATTTACTCAAACAAAGAAAAATTAATAGTAACATGATGCCTTAAAACTTTTAGCTGACAAGTTTCTCTCTTAGTGGTTAGTAGAATGAAGCACTGACTACACTTGGACAACCAATTCAGCTACTTCAGTAGCTGTCTAAATTTGTGAACTTTAAATTTATTCCACATCATAATAGCAGGAATAATTTCATACCTCCCTGTGCATGTTCGACTAATTTGATTGGTTTTCCTCTTCATATTGTTAGGTTTACCACTGGAGTAGAAACCAGTCAGATCAAGCGCCTCACTAGCCACAGCACCTAAGACTGCCAAAACATTGGCAGACTTGCTTTTGAAACAGCAAAGATACACAATTATTGGTCCATGGTCATTCAAATAATACATAAAAGTGAAAAAAATTCAACGAATGAATCATCAAGTGGTAGTAACCGTAGATATTGTAAATGATAAATTATGAGTATTTCAACATTGAACTAAGAGTATCTGATGCTTTTGTAAACTAAGTGTCCCTCTTTACACTTATTTAAAAGTTCTGATCATTCTTACTTTAATTCTTTCTTTAGATACGCTTCGTTTATTATAAAAAGGGAGTGATGCTTGTTATGAAAACATAATTTTTCAAACAAAATGAAACTCACGCTAACCATACCAATGACCGTGTTCCACGCACGTGAATACCAATTTAACCCAAAAATAGGTCTTTGCAGCAGGCATCTTCCTCATTCTAATGAAGTACAGTTTTTTGTTCTTTATCTTTTGTTCAATCTTTGGTCCTTCCTCTTCATTCTCAGTACAACAAAAAAGCACTCAAAGAAAGCTACGTTGGAAGAGAGCTCACTTGCATAATAAAACTCAGCATTTTTCCGATTCACAATTGCATCTAAAGAGCTTTGCTGGAAGTGAGCATTATCCCAGTTTGAAATAAGTTTCTCTTGTTCATTAATGGGTGATCGAATGAGGAAGAACCAATGGCAAAATCCCACATATTGGGATTTCGCGTGCTGTACATGCGGTCATTTAAACGGTATTTTGGGCAGAGGATTAAGCGGTTTGAAGTTCGTTTTGTGTGAACAATTAATTTCACGGTTGAAAATGTTTCACCCTAAAGTTAATAATAGTCACAGGCTTCACCTTTTTGCAAACTTGTGGAAGTCCCAGTGAATAAATTTAATATGATTTTCTTCCACCAGAATCTGATTTAAATACCCAACTGCGTTTGCAAATTCACGCCTTAGCATCATTTCTCGTGGCCTTTTTTCAACAGTCTGCATTCAAATTTATCATGACACCAAGGGCACCAAAAACAACACCATGACAACTAAAGCATTATAAATTCCATGCAGATAAAGACATCTCAAGGACATGTGTGAATGAATAATGGTATAGAAAGTGAGTGCATTGAATAACAATAAGTATCAAATGTAAGGAAGCAGAGATGATGTATAAAAGAGGAAACTACACAACAGTAAACAGTTTGTGAGGCGGAATATGCAAATTGACAAAAAAACCCCATAAACAGACTATTTATTGGAACAAAAACATTCTACTTTCTCGTAATATCATTCAAAAGGCCTACACAAAAGATTGGGTTGTTATTTGCACAAAGATATTCAAAATTATCTTTAGGCCGAAGGGACTAACTCTAATTCTGATATAAAGCTCTTGCATTCTTCCAATTACACCAATGACATTGGCGTATACAATAGTTTACGACAGTGGCAATAAGATAACAACCACAAACAAATTATCTTTAAGCCAGAGGGACCGACTTTAATTCCAATAAAAAGCCC
The DNA here is from genome assembly GCA_022432975.1 of Begonia masoniana. Lineage (NCBI taxonomy): Eukaryota > Viridiplantae > Streptophyta > Magnoliopsida > Cucurbitales > Begoniaceae > Begonia > Begonia masoniana. The sequence continues at coordinate 8,320,488 of CM039502.1, forward strand.
TTGCATTCTTCCAATTACACAAATGACATTGGAGTATACACCAGTTTGACAAGTGGTCAATAAGATATTAACAAATACAAAGAGGAGCAAACAAAGATGCAAAGAAAAATGATATCCTAATTTAATGCAAATGCAGCCAATTGATTGTGTTTGACAAGTACCTTAATCAAATTGAGCACAATAATTGGATTACCATATCTCTTTGCAAGGTCTTCAAAATGCAACATTGTAGCCTGGTACGTAGGATCATATCTTTGCACTGAAGGAAAAAAAAATAATGATTTTATTTATGTCATAAAATAAGAAAAGAAATCAAGTAAATTATACATCAAAGTGTAGGGAATAAACAGTATTACAGATAATATCTGGCTTTGGGCTGAATCTGGAAGCTTCTTGTGACCAAAAAAGGGGAATTGAACCACGCATTTGTACAACAGAACTCATTTTTCCCTTGCATGACCCAGCTTCTTCCTCAAGAACAATTTGTTCTGTTTCAACGTCATTTGCAACCCGACCACGATCATTCACTCCTCTTTTCAAGTAACTAAGGAAGAGATGGTGAACTATTACTAGACCAATGACGCAAAGAAGAGTAAGAAATAAGATAATTGATAACTATACAATAAAATAAATCATCCTAGATGGCAAAGACCTGAAAGCATGTTGACCTTACCCATGGTCGGAAATGAATCTAATTGCCATATCAAGAGCGTACTACAAATCATATTGGTACAAATGAAAAAAAAAAGAATAAGAATTTAAATTCAAATCAACAATTATTGGTTAATTAGAATTCTGATATAAGAGGTAAAGTTCATCAGATTTTGTAGAAAGACCTACAAATAGGTATAATCATTCGGAAAAAATAGAAAGAACAATTTGATGCTTTAGATTTGCCAAAAAGGAGTATTTTGGGAAGACATGTGCAAGAAGGAAGAAATTTCTGTGTTAGTTTAATTATGTATTACTTTAAGAATACTTCGAACTTTTTGTGATAGTTATTTGGTTAAAATAAGATGGGAGTTGTGTTTTGAAGGGAGGACAATTTTGGGGTAGTTTTAAAGAAAGGGAGCAGTTGTTTACAGATTATTCTGTGTTTGGAAAAACTTGTTCTCTGGTCATGGAGATATTCCGAGTTTGTGGTTCCTGGACTTGTTGTTGTGCCTACAAGACCATTAACACGATCTCAAACCAGAACTCATTCACCATCTAATCTTTTTACGGACAAATTTACTTTTATCGCAGGTGAGGAACTTTTCAAAGGCTTGGAGTGGAATCCAGATTCTCAGGACATCAACAAACTCACGCATGTGCTTACTTGAGATCCAATTAATCAATCTTGTCAAGAGGGAATTTGTCTTCCCGGAGACAAATTGTTGTAATCAGTTTACTTTTCATTGTTTTGACGAACATTGGCCATTTTGTTATATTTTTGGCAAAACATTAACCTTTTAATTTCATGCATGTATAATAGGCATTTAGGTTAGTTGCTTAAGGCTTAAGGCACTCAATCATGAAGAACGGACGCGGCTTGACTAAACAACACTCATGGACGGCGCACAAGAGGAGTCCCAACCTACATCATATGAGATAGGCGCGCACAAGGAAGCCTTCCAAATTAAATAGACCACGCACCAACATATTCTAAGATGGATGGACTAAACATCAACTACATAAGACGCAGAAGCAAAGGCCTGACCCTCATTGAATAGAATGGCGCGCTCGCACAAGGCTTCTAAGCGGATGCGCCCCATTTGAAGGCCCCGTCCACTAGAAAGGATGAGCGCGCACTCGCACCTTACTTATTTGAATTTCCACAGCTCATCATCCTCACAAGGACTCAAGACAACTTACCCTACAAAGGACTCATCTCGACGGCTAAAGATAGGAGATGAGCGTGCACGCATGGTCGAGATCAAACCAACGACAATTATCTTTTATTTTCAAGTCAAAACCCTACACCACCCTAGGCCATATTTAATCCTCATTTTCAAAACATTGTATTCAGTTTTTGATAATCAATAAAAATCGACTCGTTTTCCCAAGGTAAGTGCCTCGGTGGTTTTTAGCCGATTGGAGTGTGCATCCACTGCTTCAAGTTATTGGTTGCTTGTAAGCTCTTACTTGCATCTTTTCTCTCCAAACCCTCTAGGGTTGGAAAACAGTAGAATAGGTGTTGACCATTGCTCAAGTGCTGTTGTCACTATCCTTGAAAAGTGACATTACCCGAAAGTGCTTTAGGTTGCTTATCGGACCAGCCACGGATTTTCTTTTCATATCCTTTTGTTTCTTCTTATCTTTACGTGAATTATTCAGGGATTGTTCATCATTCACCAGGTAAGAACTCCTCAAAATTTCATATTATTTGGAGCCTATCAGATTGAGCCGAGAAGCACCGAGCCCTTAATTTGAGTGCAATAATCTTTGTTTTGCAGGGTTTAGGCATATCACTTGTCGTGTGTTCTTGTGTTGTTGCCGTTGTAATGTTAGTTGTGGAAATAAAAGTGTTATTCTATGTGTAAGTGATCCAATTGTATCACAATTTTAATTGAATATCTTTTCTATTCTTATTTATATTTCATTATTTAATTTAACAAGTCAATTGAAATTCTAAATATTTTTATTGTCTAAAAAAATTATAGATTTTACTTGGGTATAAAATATCCATGGTTTTTCCCTTAACAAAGCCAAATAAAACATACCGCGTCCCTGCAAAATGTCGAGAACGTCTAGAGATCAGAGAAACACTGAAGTCCCTCCCAAAGATAGATAACCTTATCTGCATAGATCAGCGATGTCATAATATACATTTCGTACCAAAACAATCCAATCATCTTAAATTGCTACGCTCAAACTTGAAAAGACATCTTAATTCCTCAAAATGAATCACATTAAATTGAACCACCCCATCCTTGTCACTCACGCCGACACTAACATGAAGAATAGCCGACGGTAGCAATTAAATGTTAGAGCACTAAGTACTCATAATAGTACGATACAACACACAAATAATGAGACAAATACAACTTTTTTGAGAATATATCTGTCCTTCACCCTTTTTCAACAACTATAATGGGTCACACATGACACAATTTAGAAAATATATGGATCATAGTAGATAAAAAATGATTTAAATAACATGAACAAAATTTCCCAGACCAACAAAAACAATAGAGCCTGAATAATCCATGAAGACCATGACCAAAGCGCATTGTCCTATCTCGTCTTTTTTGTAATGAAGAATTCAAGATAGAAAATAGAACCAATTTCCTTATACCAAGGAGATAAGCTATATCACCGACAAGAAAAAAGTGATATCTATCTTACTGTATCTCACATCTCATACCTTGTGGTAGTAGAACCAAACAAAGATGGGATGTTTTATGAGCTGCAACAGAACTAAAACCTATGTTCAATTACTTTATCATTCAAATCATTTTGAAGAAGAGCAGAGACAACTACAATACAATAAAAGATCTCTAAATTTACTCTTTAATGGATCCAATAACAGCTTCTTCCACCACTTGAATAGTGATTCAAGCAAGGTCCATAAAAAAGACCAGCATTATCTATTAGGACAGAAACAACCCGCAGAAGTTCATATAATAAGTGAATGGATGCAAGCTTGGAATGCAGCACTAATAAAAGGAAGGGATACACACAGAAGAAATGTAGATAATGATCTCTCACTTAAGGCTGGAAAGGAGATAATATCACAAAAAGTTTCATCCACCATTTTCTTTCACTGCGTGATAGTGCGTATTTCAGTAGTTGCTAAGGTTTCCTAAATAGGCAAGATAGCTATAGCAACAAATATGGATTAGACAGATTGAAAATAGAAATAACTTTTTGGATGAGACTTATGGATTAGATTTTACATTGTTACAGCTAAATAGAAAACTAATTTGGAGAAACATACACCCCAATCTTGATAACATAACAAAGAGTAGGAAGAGAAGAGCATGTCACCTGCTTAAAATATCCATGAACTAATGCAATAGTCCACACATTATTTTCGCATCTCTTCCGTATTGCATGCGTTAAATAGGCATTCCATACAAACATGTTGTCGTATGGCATTCCTTTCTCATCCATCGATTTGATGTTTCTTTGAAAACATTGCATTATGGGATATGTGTAACTAAAGAAGAAATCTTTTGTCAAATCTACACTAGATAAAAGCTTTTTATACCTGCAGTTTAAACAATAAACAAACATTAAATTTTCACATACACTGTGCATAATGAATAAAGAAATAAATATATCTATTACTAAGCTAGGAAATTCCATTCATGGGAAGAACATGCACATAAATTTTTTATCTTTTAGTTTGAGTTGGTAAGACCAAAAACCAACTTGTCTGACTCATATTTAATGACCCTCTAAAACAGAAAAAAAGTCTTTGATTTAGTCATCAATCTACAAGTAAAACAGCAACAGAAAAATAGAAAGGCCAATCTTTTGTCCTATGACACTCTTGAAACTTGTTGGAATAGCCAATCCATAAATAAAACAGAAATACAAAGTTAATAAGGCAATTATTATGTCATATGACACTTGTATAACAAAATAGCTCCCTTGACAATTGACAAGCTGGCCATCACAAGAATCTCCAAATAATTGGGAATCATAGAGAAGTAAAAGAAGATAATTATTTTTTCTCAGAAACAAAAATATATGAAAATGTTAAAAATACCAGCAATAAAAAGGGGGGCTCTATCTACCAACAGAAACTACCAAAAAAGAAATATATGACCCATTAACATTCTAACCAAGCGACCAACATATGTAAACAAAAATTCAAATATAAAAAAGAGCATGGGCAGAAAGAAGTTACCTTAGCTCAGCTTTAGAATGTGCAATGTCAGTCTGAACCGTGCTATGTGGAATGGTAATCAATTGGGACTCATCTATGGCGTAGATTGCATGACCACAAATGTATCCAATTTGGCGACGCTTTGTAACCAAAATCAAATAATACGACTCCAAAAACCTTATACAACCTAGCCAACACAAAAAAAAATCCAGTAGATTTTATCATTGCTGAAACTTACAAGCTCAAAGTAAGCACACACATTAGCCAACAACAACCTGCAACCCCAAATGCCTTTGTCACTGGGTTCAATCCTCCGGTGGCCCTATTTCCTTCAGCTATCCGCTGGCAAAGGCTCCTGATTTCTTGAACTGAATACACAGCTGGGTCCTCGCTTATGTTGAGCTCAGAGGGCTCTGAGCGGTCCATCTTCAATACCCGATAATACATCTTGTTCCGATCACTTGCAATTAGATAAAACCTCTGTTTAACAATTCCAGACCAACAAATCAAACTATGAACCACAACCCTAATGTTTTAATCTGCTAAATTTAATCTTCTCGGGTTCCATAAATCAAAATCAAATTTCCAGTTAATCTCTACATCATAAGACTCTTTTAGTAATCAATAGACAACCAGACTCATTTTCTCAACAAAATCAATGAACCAAAAAGTCACCAAGAAAATTGCCAATGTCATACATCCCCACGCGGCGTAATTCTACTCAATTTGAGGCCTATGAACCCCTCAAACAAAAAAGAAACAGCAAAAAGAACAGAATAACATCCATCCCCCACCCATATATGTATGTCGAAAAAGCATACGGAGATAGGTAAGGAAAAATTGAAGTTGTTACCGCTCTGGTTTCATAAAGAGTGAATTTCTCAAGGGCAAATGAAGTTGGATCGATTTCGGGATCATTCGAAGGATGAACTTTAGAGAATGGAGGGACGTTCGGATTGGAATTCTCGGCCTTCGACATGATTTTGCAGTTTCCAGGTTCACAAACCGCCAATTTTGGTATTGAGCTCCTCCCAAACTCCGATCACCCACTCACCAGCCCTTCTTTCAACGTTCACTTTGGACACGTTCGCCATTTTCTTTTAGGGGTAATTTGGTCATCTTTGAAGTACTTTTCATTAAATACTATATCATAGTTGTGGGCAGAATGAGCCCGGACCCGCGGTTCTGGCCGAGTTATGTGTGAGCAAGGAAACAACCACAGTTTCCGGACCCACGGTCCGATCCACGACCCAATCCATGGTTTTGGAAGTAAAAAACTAACCGAACCGTAAAAAAACCGAACCATAAGTTAACTCAAAAAGTTTGATTTTTAATCTGATTCGAAGCACACATAACTCGGCCTAAGACATTCATAACACGGCTTATTACCAACCACAACCAGCTCATAATCAATTTTTCATTTTTTCTTATTTAATGGTTTTTCTTCAATTTTTTTAAATTAATTTATTTTAAAATTAAGAAAAAAAATAGGGAAATTATCGATTTGGACCCTGTACTATACACTTTTTTTCAATTTGAACCCTGTACTAAAAAAACCGGCTAAGTGAACCTTGTACTATCATTCCGTTATCAATTTAAACCTTTTAAACATTTCCGTTAAACCCCTGCGTTAGCTCACGTGTAGACTAAAAAATAAAAACCAAAGAAAAAACACTTATTTTCCAGAAGAACCCTAAATCCCGAATTACTCTTCGATTTCTCCATTCCAGACCAAATCGCACTCTGCTTTCCAGACGAAGTCGCGATCCCCTCCTCTCTGCTTTCCACCAGACGAAGTTGCGATCCAGGCTCTCTGCTTTCCAGACGAAGTCGCGATCCGATCCCCTCCTCTCTGCTTTCCAGACGAAGTCGCGATCTCCTTCCAGAGCGCTCTAGCCCGAAAGTCGCGAAGCTCCGATTTTTCTAGAAAGCACCCGACTCGTTTTCCGAAGCTCCGATTTTCGCTTCTCCGAAGCTCCGATTTTTCCACTCAGGTTTGTTTTTGTTTTTTTTTCAATTTCGTAAAACAATGATTAAGACTTTGAATCAACTTACATCGGGTTGATCAAATCGCTTGTGAATGGATTTGTATTTCAGAGAAACTTCAATGGCAGAAAATTAGAAGTTCTATTGTTGTTCTGTTGTTGTACGAAATAATTTTAAGGCTTGCATAGTTAACTTTAAGGCTCTATGTGATTGGTCTAGGTCTGTTGTTGAGGAAAATGAATGGAAATTGTGTCTTTATTTGAGGAAAATGAATGGAAATTGTTGTTCTGTTGTTGTACTAAATAATTTTAAGGCTTGCATAGTTAACTTTAAGGCTCTATGTGATTGGTCTAGATCTGTTGTTGAGGAAAATGAATGGAAATTGTGTCTTTATTTGAGGAAAATGAATGGAAATTGTTGTTCTTTTGTTGTCAAGGAATATTTTCATTAATTCTGTATTTTATTGTATTGATATGGCAAATTGTATTACAACCACCCTTCTGCGTTGATAATGTAGTAGAGATCATGTCTTCCCAGTGGGATGAGGTGGAAGTGGATGAATTCTAATGGTTTTTAGATGGATTTGTTCTGGTATGCTAGAGCTCAAGGTGTAGGTGTTGTTGAGATAATCTGATTGACAATGGCTTCTTCGCATGCATCGCAAATGAATGAAGGAGCTATCGGTATAGGTTCCCATTATTATTTAAATAAGTGGTGTTTGTAATTATACAATATTCATTGCGTCATTTTGTAGATCATTCGGAGGTGTTGTCAAATGTTAAATGTTTTTGCAATGCAAGAGCTCATCTTCGTACATCATGGACACCGAAGAATCCTGGTAGAAGATTTTTTGGCTGTCAATACTATGCGGTAATATAATGTTAATTTATAATGTTATTTTGTAATTATACAATATAACGTGCCATTTGTTACAGGTGGAATCATGAGGGTGCAATTTTTTTTTGTGGTACGATGCAGCCATGGGATTGAGGGAGAAAGATATAATCAATGGGCTACGATAAAAAATAGAAAGCATGGAGCAAATCCAGGAAACTATGTTGACTAAGTGGAGGAAAAAAAGTGCAATATATTTAAAGCTATGGTTATTTACAATTGTATTGTTTGTAGCTTATGTTTATATGACTATGTAATTTAGTGTATGTTTGTTGGTTGCTTATGTTTAACAATCAAGGAAATAACAATGAAGACTTGTAGTTGTAGTTAATTGATGAAATTCATATTTTGATGTTTTTATTTCATTTTTATTTGTTGATAGTAGAGGCACTCGTAAAAGTGCAATATATTCATAAGTCTTATCCTCATGTTTGTACTTCTGTTTATGGCCAAAGTGGGTGGGCGAGGCAGCCTCTAGATCAACAACGCAATTGGGAGGTTAAAAATGAAGAAGTTTCATATGGGTATGATCGTTGGAGCTGGAGGAGGAGTTGCAAGATTTGAAGTTGTTAGAATGAAATCCATTTACAATGTAGAGGCATTTGGATTTTTGGGAATTAAAGGTTAGGAGGAGGCAGAAGGAAGAGAGGAGAATAATCGAGTCCCAATATCTTCCTCATGCTACCTTCTTCCCTGCTCTATTCTCCTTCCCTTATATTCTAACAAAACAACCATGTAGCCGAAACTATAAAATAAGTTAAACATCAAATAAATGCTAAAATGAAGACGCAACATCATCAGGCATTAGCGAGAGCTCAAGAACTTCTTCTGTAGATAGAGAAAGTTCTGTAGAGAGAGAGACTTCAGCAGTGAAACCCTCCACAAAATTTCATTTACAAAATCCAGACAAGCTACTTCCATGTACTCGATGTAATAGCATGAAAACAAAATTCTGTAGGGTACACCAAAATCCAGACAAGCTACGAAATGAAATGAACAATCATTACAAAATCCATTTTCACCTAGAACCAACAATAAGAGGCCAAAGTTCAAATAAAACTCCAATTACAAAATCCATTTACAAAATCCATATCTGGTTCCCATTTTTGAAATGGTCCACCTTCCTTCAATGGCTCTCCTACCTGCGAAGACGAAATGAAATAATCCATCATTATAAAATGCATTTATAAAATGTAGTGTACACCTACATAAGATTCATTAAGAGGCCAAAGTGTAAATACCAAATCAGTGCAAATACCAAAGACACAATTGAAAATGCATTTAGACCCCTCGGCCGCTTCCTCTTTCTCTTCCTCGGCCTCTTCCCCTTCCGCTTACAGCTCCACGTGTAGTTGGTGTAGATGTGTTAGAATTAACTCCTTCGCACCTCCTGACATTATGTCCCACTCCATTGCACTTAGAGCATCTCATCACTCTATTCTTTTTAGAGACATTTGTACTGCTTTCAGGCTCATCGGCGTCTCTAATTCTCTTCTTCCGTGGTCTACCCGGCTGTTTTTTTTGTAATGGTGGGATGATTGTAGGTGAAGGAATCTCCGGCCACATACTCATCCCATTAACCGGAGCAATGTAGTGGGAATACATATGTATGAAGGTTCGTCTATGGTAATGTTCGTGCACATACTCCTCAACATGTCGTCTCAAATACCTGATGCAAGGAATTGAGTGAACACAAGGAATTCCCGTCAAAGTCCACGCAAAGCAACTGCAACTTAGAGTATTCATGTCCACAGTATATTGCTCATTGCCATTAGATACCTTGAACCGATTCCCTCCTGCAGCCATATGGGACCAGTTTCGTGAAGTATATTCTAACTTTGTAAGCTTAGTTTTTATACGAGGACATACTAATCCCGTACACTCCTGCATTTCTTTTTGCTTCTCTGGTATTTTTGTCATTAGAATCTTCCGTATCTGCTCAAATAAAGTCAAAATAGGCTTGTCCCGAGCAGGCAAAATCAAAGCGTTAAAACACTCACTTAAGTTGTTCAGCCTCATATCACATTTTGAAATCGGACTAAAGGCATGCTTCGACCAATACTTTGGATCTGTTTTACTCCAAGCTGTGTAGGCCGCCTTGTTCATTGCTTCTAATTTCTTCATTTCTCGCTTGAATGCATGTTCCGTCGTCGCCATTGAAGCTTTCCAAATGACTTCCTTATACATTTTTCCAGGAAACTTGTTCTTGAAATTACTGTGCAAGTGCCTCAAGCAAAATCGATGCTCGTGATGGGGCGCCAACTCCTCCAAAGCAGGAACCAACCCCTGCAAAAATGAAAAGGTAACAGTTATAAAATTAAAACCAAATACAGTAAAAAAAAAATTGAAATTTTTTGTAATACCTTTTGTTGATCACAAATGAAAGTCCATGGTAAATCGTCAGCCCTTATTATGTCATTCAACAATTGTTGGAGAAACCATTTCCACGAGTCTTTACACTCACTCTCCACGACCGCAACTGCTACGGGATATAATCCATCATTCCCATCGATCGATACAGCTGTAAGTAGTTGTCCTGTACACGCTCCTTTCAAATGACACCCATCCAAACATATCACGCGTCTTCCTGCAGCTAACAATCCGTCTATACATGCACGTAAACACAAGTAAGCTCTCCGGAATCTACGCGATTCTGACTGAGGCACCTCTTGTAATTCAACGACGAATGTGCTCCCAGGATTGGACCTGCGAATCTCAGCTGCGTAACGCCACAAAAGTTTGTATTGCTCCTCTGCATTACCATCATTCATCATCCTAGCTTTGCGTCGGGCTCTGTAAGCCAAGATCGGTGTAATGGTTATGCCTAATTCCCTTTGCACAATTTCAATAATGGATGAAATGTTCCAATCTGGTTGGCTCTTAAACCTCGATAAGTACTCCTGAGCAATCCACTTTGATGAAGCCATTCTATTCTGCACTATCCGTGCACAATTGTGATTATGCTTGAGCGTCCTTATTTGGAAACTTTCTTCGCTATTTAATTTGGATGCATGCAGCACCCAATGACAACCATCCATACATACCGCTCTTAGTCTCGTCTTCTCACTTTTTGCAAACCGGATCCCATAACCATGCTTAACTGCGTATTTCTTCACAATATCTTTGATCTTAGCCAATGAACTAAAAGTCATGCCAAGATCCAAAGGTATCTTACCTTCTCTTGAATCGGCAGCATTGTCGAAGCTACCTTCACTTCCTTCTTCTTCATAACTATTGACATTGACATGTACCTGCTCCACATCACCATCATCCTCCTCATGATCCTCGCCATCATCATCCACACCATCATTCTCGCCATCATCATCCTCATGATCATTGCCATCATCCTCATCCTCATCCTCATCATCATCATCATGCTCATGCTCATGCTCATCATCATCCTCATACTCATCCTCTTCCATTTCGAACTCATCGTACTCAAAATTTTCAGCATCCTCCTCATTATCAGCATCCCCATCATAAACAACCAAAGGTAAATTACCAAGATACACATCCTCAGCACAGACACTACCACTCCCTTCACAAACTTGGTTCTTGCTGTCGATGTCTTCCACATATACTTTCACACATCTCTTATCATTTACTGATTTTACCATTGCAAGTATATCTTCGTCAGTTCTGAGATTCCTCAAGCCCTTCGCCAGCCCATACCCCGGCACACAATAATGCAGCTCCTTCCATTTAAGTACTCCTATCTCTTTCAACATATCATGGATCTCAATTATGGATAATAGGTCTCCATCACAGTTGTCAACAACTTCCTTTCTGCCTCCTACATATTGTGCGCCCTTTCTTAAGACAAATTTACCACCAAAATTGAATTCCAGTGAAAATTCAGCCATTGGAATTTCCTGTTAGACAAAATGACAATCAATTAATTCATACTATGCAAAGGCAAGCAAGCAAGCAATAAAAATCTTCGAAATCGGGTATCAAGAACAATGAACTTGATGAATGAATGAAACTAAAAATAGATGATACGACTAAGCCGGATACTTGGACTGATGGATCCTGGATGCAAAAAAAAAAGAACGTCTAAATGGAGCATGTAAATTTACAGCAAAATATCATCCAGAAATCCCCAATTGGAAGATACTAGCTCAACAATCTGGTTTGAGCAGAGGGCAGATTAAAAAGTTTCCTTTGTTTGTACAAACTAAATAACTATTGGGTTTGAACTTACCATAATATTAACAGATTCATATCCACTCATTTAATAAGTTTTCCTAAAACAACAAATTCTTCTATCCATCTATGAGCTAAACGATATTACTCGACAACCTTAATAAAAGTCTCTTTAAGGAGCCTTAAAACAGACAAAAAAAACCTTTCCTACGCGACAAGAGGATAACAAAATTTAGGAACTTTTGCCGCATGATTTACGAAATTGAAAAAAAAACAAAAACAAACCTGAGTGGAAAAATCGGAGCTTCGGAGAGGCGAAAATCGGAGTTTCGGAAAACGAGTCGGGTGCTTTCTGGAAAAATCGGAGCTTCGCGACTTTCGGGCTAGAGCGCTCTGGAAGGAGATTGCGACTTCGTCTGGAAAGCAGAGAGGAGGGGATCGGATCGCGACTTCGTCTGGAAAGAAGAGAGCCTGGATCGCAACTTCGTCTGGTGGAAAGCAGAGAGGAGGGGATCGCAACTTCGTCTGGAAAGCAGAGTGCGATTTGGTCTGGAATGGAGAAATCGAAGAGTAATTCGGGATTTAGGGTTCTTCTGGAAAATAAGTGTTTTTTCTTTGGTTTTTATTTTTTAGTCTACACGTGAGCTAACGCAGGGGTTTAACGGAAATGTTTAAAAAGTTTAAATTGATAACGGAATGATAGTACAAGGTTCACTTAGCCGGTTTTTTTAGTACAGGGTTCAAATTGAAAAAAAGTGTATAGTACAGGGTCCAAATCGATAATTTCCCAAAAAAATATATTCCAGTTCCCTGGAACGTGGACTAGAACTGGATTGAACCAGACAATGTCTGCACCTACAATATCAAAGTATATGTTTTTAAATGGGAAATTACCGGTTTCGACCTCGAAGTAATCGATTTTTTCGATTCAAACCTTGCAATATAATATTTCATGATCCAAACCTTGAAGTATGAAAAAAGTAACAAAACAAACCTCAGAGGACGGTCATAGGACGTCCTATGACCGTCATTTCTTGAATTTTGCCGTAGAACGGACGGTTTCTTGCAAAACAAGAGACTGTTCGTTTCATAAAACAGACGGTCTCTTGTTTCAAGAGACTGTCCATGTAACACCTAGTTCCATTGAACCAATTTACCTTGTCAAAATAAAGTGTATAATTGTGGGGGGGGGGGGGGGGATTGTGAGAGTTATTAATTAGGGTAATGTGTGATTAATGTAAGGGCATTATAGTAATTAGCTAGTAATAAGGGAAAACATATTTAAGGGAAGCGTTAATGTGGTAGCCGCCACTGTTCACCATTTTGCTTTTCGACTCTCAGCTCTTCAGCTCAGCAGAAAGCTTTAGGAGATTCCTCTTCGATTCCTCCAGCGATTTCTTCGACTTAGGTGAGTTCCTTCATTTTCCCTTAAGACTTGACGGTTAGTTAACCGAGGGAGTGCAATGTATGCGTTTTGGGAGCGTTGCGAATATGTGTAGTTTCGGGTTTAGTGCAGAATCGGGAATGCACGATGATCTGAGCTCCCAAACTAATTTCCTTAGACTCCTGGATAGTTTAGAATGAAGTTTAACTAATACACTGTCTACGGTTTTAGGTTTGAGCAAAACCCGAAGTGGTTAGCAACCAAACAATTTCCAAGAATTCAGGTAAGTAAAGTATGCATGTGCCTTCGGGCCTACATCACAAAACAGTAGGGTCATGTATTTTGTGAATGATTTTGTATGTCATGCATCATGTTTTTGAAAGATTACGAAAATGAATTTCTATGTAAGGACGGTAAGACATGAACTGAATGTGACAGACAAACTATTAAGGGAACTAATCCACCCCTTAACTTATGAAGGGATTTATAACATTGGGAGGATTGATCACACTCCCAAGGGAACCAAGGGATCAGATCAGCTATTAAGGGAATTCATCCGCCCCTTAATCGAGTAGAGGATGTATAACATTGGGAAAATTGATCCACTTCCCAAGGGAACCGAGGGATCAGATCAGCTTATGAACGAATGTGAATGCAACTGAGATGAGAAAGTAGAAATTGCATGTTTAGGAATTTATGTTTCAGCATTTCATTTCATTACTGCTTTATTTACTTAGCATTAGGCTAATAGATGAGTTTTGTGATGTAGGTGTTGAGGATACTGCAGGTAAATTCTCTGAGTTTGCTAAAGAATAGGCTGGTTGGAAGAGCACATTCATGCCTCGACTTGGTGGACTGATGGGGCGGTATAACTGGTGTCTGTAAATAAGGAGGTTTAGTGAACCATGGTTTCGTTTAAGTATGTTGAGTTTTCCTCTAATGACAGAAATGATTTTAAGGTCTAAAAGCATTTTTGAGACTTCTCTAATATTAGTACTCTATTGGTTTTAATATTTGTTTTTACTGGATTTCGGGTAGTGAAAGGAGTTGAATTGTTACTGAATGGTTTTAGTGAATTAAACAGGTTTTCGTACTTAGAGCTGTTATCGTATAAAATTTGAGTAGTTGAAATGTTGTTGTGTTTTCTGTGGGATTTTATGAAGTTATTTAGGGTCAGGTGGTTTTGAATGTTTGAAGTAATGATCGCAAATTTCACTATTGGTGAATGAAGTTCATCGGTGGATGTGGTGTGTTTCGTTCACTGATAGACGCTGGCGGATCGAATCATCCGGCTGATGTCATCGGGTGATGTGTGTAGAAAGTGTATGTTTTTAGTCTATTGGAATGTGTTATCTGTCGGAAGATGTCTTCAGTAAAGTCACCGGAAGATGATGTAGAAAGTCTTTTGTCATTTAGTGACCGGTGGATGTCGTGTGTTAAATCCATCGGATGATGTAGAAAGTCTTTTAAATCCACCGGTGGATGTCGTTTGATAAACCTAACAGATGAAGTCGAGTATTCTAACCATCGGTGGATGTGAGTACTATGTTTTGTCGTTTTGTCACCGGAAGAGGTATTCTACTAACTATTTCAGTCTCTTCCGTTGACTTTGTACAGCGGCAGACGCGTTTGACTTTTGAAACTTATGAAGTATTTTGCGATTTAAACCTTTATTCTTTTGGTCGATTATTCCTTAACATCCCAACTGATATTTTTCAAGCATTGTTCTATAGTTTTATTTAATTCTATTTTTACTCAAATGATTTCCGCTGCAAGTTTTTTTTATGTTTGAGGTTTTAGAAAATGTTAAATTTTGACTTTCGAGCGAAGTTTTAAATTTAGTCCAAATTTCTCTAATTATGTTCGAGCTATGAGTAACGAACCAAGTTCAGAAAACTCGGGGCGTTACAGTCCGTTCTAAAATTTAGCCTAGAACGAACAGTCTCTTGAATCAAGAGTCCGTCCTTTCATAGAACGGACGCACCTTGGGACGGTGGTGACCGTCCTCTATTAAAATTAGATTTATTAAAAAAAAATTTAAAAATAGTAAACAATATTAGATTTATTTAAAATTTTTACCACATATTCACCACATCATGAGAAGATAATCTGAAATTTTTCATGATTTTCTAACACTTGTACGAGTTATTGTAATTTTAGTGAATTATTTCATAAAAAATATGTAAAAAAATTATAATAAATTATACAAATGTTATAAAATCATGCAAATTTTCCGATTATTTTGCCATATTATAATGAACATGTGATAAAATTTTCGATTAAATCCAATGTTGTTTGATATTTTTGTAAAATTAATCAGGAAATTATAATATGGCAAAATAATCGAAAAATTGTCATGATTTTATAACATTTGTATGATTCATTATAATGAACATGTGATAAAATTTTCGATTAAATCCAATGTTGTTTGATATTTTTGTAAAATTAATCAGGAAATTATAATATGACAAAATAATCGGGAAATTTTCATAATTTTATAATATTTGTATAATTTATTATAATTGTTTTACATATATTTTACGAAATAATTCACTAAAACTACAATAACTCATACAAGTGATAGAAAATCACGAAAAATTTCAGATTATCTTCTCATGATGTGGTTAATATGTGGTAAAAGTTTTAAATAAATCTAATATTGTTTACTATTTTTAAATATTTTTTTAATAAATCTAATTTTAAGAGAGGACGGTCACTACCGTCCCAAGGTGCGTCCGTTCTATGAAAGGACGGACTCTTGATTCAAGAGACTGTCCGTTCTAGGCTAAATTTTAGAACGGACAGTCTCTGTTTTGCAAGAGACCGTCCGTTCTACGGCAAAATTCAAGAGAGGACGGTCATAGGATGTCCTATGACCGTCCTCCGAGGTTTGTTTTGTTACTTTTTTCATACTTCAAGGTTTGGATCGTGAAATATTATACTTCAAGGTTTGAATCGAAAAAACTGGTTACTTCGAGGTCAAAACCGGTAATTTTCCTTTTTTAAATTGCTAATTACTCAAATCAATAAATATAAGGGTTTTTTTCAAAAAAAAAAAAAACCCTGAACTAAGGGTCGGTAGTGAAAAAACCGTAAATATAAGGATTAAAATGACATTTTCCCACAAAATTAATATAATAATAATAATAATAATAATAATAATAATAATAAAATGATTAGCATAACATGGCGGGGAAGAGGGGGTAAGTACTCAACAAGCATTCTATATCAAGTTCAAGGACGAGTAGAAAAGGAGAGAAAGAGGTAAAACAGTGTAGCGGAAGGATCCTTCCCAGATTTCTAGGGCTTCCAAATTCAATTTCAATTCCATTTCGTTTCCGTTTCTCAATCTCAAATGGTTCTTGATTCGTAGGACTTTGATTTTGGTTTCCTTCAACCATGAATAACTCCACCAACAATAATACTGGCAAAAGCCATAACTCCTCGAATCTTCAAGATCTTGGTTTGCACTTCCTCTCATCGGCACGTCTTGCCTCTTCAAGAGGACCATGCGACATGGACGAGGACGAGGCGTCGCCCACTGAACTTAACCCTATTAACAGCTCCGGCGGATTTTTGCTTGTGGCCGTTGATAAGCTGTCCATCAAGTATACTGGCGTGAATCTTCATGGTCATGACGTCGGCGTCATTCAATCCAACAATCCAGCTCCTGTGAAGCGCATCGTTTATTATTTTGAGATTTACGTGGAGAATGCTGGGGCCAAGGGCCAGATTGCCATTGGATTCACTACAGAAAGTTTCAAGATGCGTAGGCAGCCAGGGTGAGTGAGTTGGATTTGATTTTGTTTGCTTGAAGAATGATCTTGACTTGATTTATTTATTTTTTGTGTGTATTAAGAATTGAATGATCTCTTGAAGCCACGGGAGGATGAACTTTGCATGTTTTTTTTTGTGCATTTTAAGGATCAGATTCCACCTTATAGCTACCGGTGAATTAACTTGACTAGTAATTCTTAGTGTACTGAGAATTTGCTTCTCCCTAGAAGCTGGGTAAGTAGAGTTATACAAAATGAACGATAGAGGAACATTTTGGTAGTATTTCTCTGGCCAGTAGCTAGTTACGCATAACATCCAAGAAAGCACAGCACTCTGATTTTCAGTAAAGTAGACGACTTGTGCTTCTAATATTATTGTTTCAATGTTAACTGATGCTTCCTTCACGGAAAAGACCAAAAAGATTAGTGTATAGTTTTTATCCCCTGAGAGTTTTTAA
This sequence comes from Begonia masoniana, assembly GCA_022432975.1. NCBI lineage: Eukaryota > Viridiplantae > Streptophyta > Magnoliopsida > Cucurbitales > Begoniaceae > Begonia > Begonia masoniana. The sequence continues at coordinate 8,337,948 of CM039502.1, forward strand.
AGCCATAACCTTTTCTTTATGGAGTCGGTTCAACCTTTTCTTTATAGAGTAGGCTACTTCACAGTTTAATTTTCCCACTTAATTTTTAATACCATACTGATGCCGCAGGTGGGAAGCAAACAGCTGTGGATATCATGGGGATGATGGACTGCTTTACCGTGGTCATGGTATGAGCGAGGCTTTTGGCCCCACTTATTCTTCTGGTGATATTGTTGGCGGCGGAATCAACTATGCTACTGAGGAATTTTTTTTCACGTAAGAGACCACTTTGCTTTGTGTATTTTTCTTGAGATAGAAGTAATTTTGTATAGCTATATGTTGTTTTTAACTTTATTCAGTGTTAGCTTACAGAATTCTTCTATGAGATTGATTGGTTTCTACCTTACGAGATTCATAATTTCATTTTTCTTTATTTTGAGGCCAGAAAGAATGGGGCAGTTGTAGGAACAGTTCCCAAGGACATTAAGGGCCCTTTATTTCCAACTGTTGCAGTTCACAGTCAAAATGAAGAGTACGTCTTGTGGCACTACATTTCTCTGGCAGTTCACTACATTATCGTTTGCCATCTGTTGCTTGTCATCATGCTGTTACTACATTATAGTTAGCAATCTGTTGCTTGTCATCGTGCCCTTGACGTGTATATTGTTCTCGTGGATTGAAGTGTGGCTTTAATATATGTAGCTAAATGTTATAATTTAGTTTTTGTGGATCTGTTCTTCTATGTCTGAAAGTACTATTCTTCTTCTTTATTTTTTTTTGGGTGGATGAGAAACAAGTATTATTGATAAAAATACAATAGAAATAGAAAAAGAGAAAGTGCCAGCGGAAAAAAAGTATTAACAGTTTCTGATGACGACATTTTTTAGCTACATGAATTTTACAGTTCAACAAATTTATTTTTCTTGTTTGAGATACTATCTTTTATCCATTCGGTAATTCTTCATCATAATGTTCTTTTTAATATACTAGCCAAGAAAAAAACACAACCAGTATTGCTTCTTTTTATGTGCTGGATATTCACTCTTCCAGGATTAATAATGTCTTATCCAACGCATTGTATATATGCACATTATGATTTTATTTTTGATCCTTCCTAGTTACATACTGTATGAATACTTTGTACTTGCTGATGCTTTTCTTTCAAAAGATTGTGTCATTGGATGCTCTGATTGTTTCAGATATGTATTTCATTAAAACATGGCAGGGTGCATGTCAACTTTGGCCAGAAACCATTCACCTTTGATTTGAAGGTAAGTTATGTTTCTTGGATATTTGTACTATTTCTTCTCTGTATGTTGTGTGACTCTTTCTTGATTAAGGAATAAAACAAATAAATGGTTGGTGAATATCCTTGATTAAGTAATTATAATTCCACAAGTATCATTGATGGGGTGATGTAATTTCCCACGCTGATGATATTAACTCATGAAAATGTAAAGAATATCTGAATGGGTTATTACTATATTTGTTTTACTTTGCCATTTGTGTTGTCACTGGCTTGTGATACTTATCTTTATTTTGTTAACTATTGCATTTTTTTGTCTTATTTATAGGAATTTGAAGCACAGGAGAGGATGAAGCAACAATCAGTGATTGAAAAGATATCTCTGCCATCAAATGTGAGTTACAGGTAAGTTGAAAAAAAATTTGAATTCTAGTTTTTTAGTGGTACAATGATAATTATTAGTTTTATTTAGTGTGTTTATGTATTCAATTTATCAGGATGCTAAAGAATTTAAAAAATATCCATCTTTTATTTTCTCTCCCCATTTCTAAATTCTAGGTGTTGGTTGGAATAATTGAAATATGTTGAAAGGGACAACCAGTGAGACCATAACTTTTTTTTTGGCTATAGAAATAGGGGTTTAGTTTTATCCTTGTCATCTTTTCGTTCATCAGAATGATTGCATTCTGTAACTTTGTTCAGCAATGAAAAGCCTGTTTTTAATTTGATGACAGAATTGTCCGTTCCTACTTATTACATTATGGATACGAAGATACACTCAATGCATTTGACATGGCTAGTAAAAGTACAGTTCCACCCATCTATGTCACACAAGAAAACGGTTTTGATGAGCAGGAAATCATCTATGCACTAAATGAAAGAAAGACTCTGCGTCAGGTATATACTGTTACTTCTATACTTTATAGTTGATTTTGTCTGAGGATTATCTTGAAAGTCCTTTGCATTTTTAAAATTGCAACTCTATTTGGTAGTACTTTTTTTTCTTGTAAACAATTTTGTTGAATTTAGTGTTGTAAATTTTGTGTACTGCTTGCTGAATTGAAAAAACATGATGGCTCATATGAAAGGTAATACTTTATATCTTGTTACTTGGATTTAGTGCGCATATATGAAAATAAGCATGTAACATGATGTGGGGATGTTTGCTATTGTCGTCAATAAATTAATGGCTGGCTGTATATAATGATAGTTAATTCAAAACTAGTCATAACTTAGCTTTGACTCCTTTATTGTCCACAAATATTGTGATAGCTGACAGGAATTTTGTTTTAATAAAGCTTATCAGGAATGGGGAGATTGATTCTGCAGTTGCCAGGATACGTGAATGGTACCCCCAGATTCTTCAGGTATCTGTCTGTCTTCATAGTATTCATCTTGTGGATGTCCTTGGGCTTTCTAGTAGTACTTGCTCATTGTGGTGATTGACTTGAATGAAAACCAAGTCATCCACGTTGGAATCATGTAACAGATTTTTTTTTTTAATAGCGCTGTGATAAACATTGTTTGTCTTCTTCAATTCTTATTTGGCATAATTTGTTATGTATGTTTGACTTAATTTTCCTACTTTTCTTGTCATGTTTCTCCATGTGATAGCATTGCCTTTTTAATTCTTTAATGGCCGATACAGTAATATATTCTTGCTTTCTCTTTTCTTTCTTTCTTTTTTTCTTTACTTGTTTTCCCATCTTCCCTCCTGTAGAAAAACAAAGAGTACGTTGCTATATATTATTTGAGCTGATATGTATTATCTCGTAGAAGAAAATGTTATCAGTTTGCCAATAGCTTTTTATTGGCATGAACTTCTACATTAGGTTGTACGTCGCGTGTTGAAAAAGGCTATGCTTTTTGCAGGATGATAAATCAGCTACTTGCTTCGCACTCCATTGTCAGAAGTTCATTGAATTAGTTCGGGTATATTTTCATGAGATGGAAAAACAAAATTTTGGAGATATTTTCCAATTTGTTGGCCTTAAGGTTTTGCACCTTAAATGTAGGTCGGATCACTAGAGGATGCAGTGAAATTCGGCAGAGTTGAATTGGCAAAGTTTTTTGACCTTCCGAATTTTGAAAATCTGGTTCAGGTAACGGTACCATCTTTTGGTCAATAAAATAAATCATAATTCTAATGTTTTATTGACTAATCAAGTCTTGTATTAAAAGGTCGTATACATGATCTAATCGTTTCATATGCTGATGCCAAAAAAAAAATTACAACAATCTAATTAGTCTGATAAGAAATAGTGGAGCACATGATATTAACACCCATTAACCAGCAGAAATTGTACAGAATGATTTGAATCCCAATTAAGGTGTCACTTGTTTTCTTAGTATATATTATTTGAGTTTCAAGTATGTAATGAATAGGATAAAAGTTGACATATTTCTAGCTGCGTACTACTTGAAGGATTGTGTGCTTTGTGGTAACGGTAGATGAGAAATAAAGTTCCATTACTAAGAATGTCATGATAAATGCTAGTTAGATAAAATCACCATGTTAGTGATTTAAATCTCAGAATCTTGAGTCTATCTAATTGATAATTGTAATGTTGTGCACTTTTCTGTTTACTTTGTCCTCGTCAAATAAAATACATTTTAATTAAAAAAACATAATTTAATATTCTTAGATGTTATATTTCAGAGAGCATCGAATCATTTCATAAACGCTAGCATATGGAAATGGAGTCATTTTACTTGTTTGCTCGTCTTTTGAACTCTCTCCAAATCTTTTAAATGTTGTTTGAAAGAGAATAGAGAAGCTGACTTAGAAGAGTGTGATTAGAAGCATGATTGATAATTCAAGATATTATTATCATGTATAGTTTGTAGATGAATTTGAAAACCTGGGGCACAACATCTTTCATATGATGTTGCTCTAGATTGACCTATGAAGAATTTGAAATTTTTCATCTTTGAATCGACTTTCATGTCATTTGTTTGTACATCTGTCTTACTATCAGACCTGGATTTACCTTATTTTCTCGTGTTATTTCCTATGGAAGTTCCAAGCTAGATAATCAACATTCCTCCTTTTACTAGGACTGTGTTGCTTTGCTGGCGTATGAACAACCACACGAGTCTTCGGTTGGTTTTCTGCTTGAAGATTCACAGCGTGAACTTGTGGCCGACATAGTTAATGCCATGATCTTGTCAACTAATCCTCACGTGAAAGATGCGCAAAGTTGCTTGCATTCCCATCTTGAAAGGTTTCTGAGGCAGCTCACTACTTCCTGCTTGGAAAAAAGGTCTTTAAATGGAGATCAGGGGGAGGCATTCAATCTATGCAGAGTGCTGGACAGTGGTAAGAAGGCCAAGTGTTAGTTGCTTCATTACCAAATCCATCAACATTTGTTCTGGTTCAGAGATATCGACCTTCCCAAATGTTTATTCGGACCAAGTTGCACTATTCATTCGTGGGTGACGAATATTCATTCGTGGGTGTATTCGTTGGCAGCCTCTCCCCCGAGAGGGGGAGGTGGGTTGAAGGTATTCTCTTCTACAATGCCTGTTATGCTTATAAGAAGAAGCTGTAATTGAACGGTTTTGTGATTCAATGTCAGACATTAGTGTTCTTTAAAATGCCATTTCTGTTTCTTTTGGAGGGTTTATACCATTTGAAGCATATTTACGTACCCAAGAGATTGGTCTAATAATATGGTGCTTTGAAGAAAATTACATAGATTATGCAACAGATGGCGAAGATGATGATGAAAATGTCAACGGTCAGAGCGGTGGCTGCCTGATCGCTGAGCTTCATGTTCCGGCCACCTAGACGATCTACCACGGCGGTGGTGGGTTCGTAAGCGTCCAGTTCTTTCTGGTGAGGATCTTCCAACCTGACTCTCATCTTCTCCGCTCGTCGGCTGGCCTCCTCCTGAGCCAGCGTCCAGTCGTAGAATCTGCGGCTCTCTTCGTCGCTCAGTACGTCGTACACTTGTTTCAGCTTCATGAACTTCTCTGACGCCGCTTTTAATGGAAGTGATGTGGTGTCCGGGTGATATTCCTTCGATAGTCTCCTGTAAGCTGCCTTTATTTCCTCCATGTCTGCTCCGGCGGCTATTCCCAAGAACCTGTACCGTTTCATCATTAATATCTAGAGACAGATGGAGAAAGAGGAGGGGGGGAGGGGAATTTAGAGAGAGACTGACTGGTAATGAGAATCAGACGAGCTGTTTAACAAGTCGGCGAACTCTTCGCCTAAGAAATTCTTCTCGGATTGGGAGTGGGTAGACTGCGACGAAGCAGATGAAGTATTATTATTAACTCCAATCCAACCGTCGTCTTCGTTCTCCCAGTGAATTCTGGTATCGACTCCGGGAGGTGCTTTTGGGGGCTTCCGTGGAGCTTCCGACGCAGTCACAACTCGGAATCCGACATGGCTGGTCCAGCCTGCCCTTCTTGTTTGCGTTATTACTCCTCCGTGCTCAACTAGTTTCAGTCTATGGTGTCGTTTAATGACAGAGCACGACGCCGAAGGAGCCGTCGCGTAAGCCATTGGAAACAGAAATCTACGTAGGGCGGCGGCGGACTACATACACCTCGGGGAAGATGACCTCTCACGCTGACCTCTACTTTTATGTGGCTAGTAACGTTTTACTATAAAAGATTAATAAATAGAACCATACCTTATAACATAATTACGTAATACATTTGTGTAACGAGCTTGGCGTGACCCAAGATTTATTTGGAGTCTGAACCCATAAAAGGTTTAAAACGAATAATACTGCAGTTACATTTTATTCAATCATCATATCAAAAAATTATCGTTACGAGTAATATAATAAATTAATTATTTATAATTATTTTATTAATTGTATTACTTTTTATAATTTAATGTTTTTCCGACAAAATATATTTCGAGTAAATTGATGCAGTCTAATTTTCTAAATAAAGTAATTAAGATTGGAATAGTGACTGAGGGAAGAGGAAGAAGAAGTAGATGAATATGACAAGGTAGCTAATTAGTCAGTTAATCACCAACCTAATTATAGTTAAGTTGGTTTATAAACAGACAGCGGGAATGCAAATACAAATTAAGAAAATTACGTAGTAATTTTAAGCTCCAATGAGCTCCGCCGGTGGAGGATGAGGTGGCGACGGAGACTGACTTTGTGTCATGGGTTGTGGTTCTCGACGGCGATGGGCGCTTTTGTTATTGTGCATCCAGACTTTGAGGACGTTGCGCTGGACCCCGATCTCTGCGCAGAACTGGTTGAGCCCCACGTCGTCGTTCCTCTGCATCCTCCACCCGATGCTGTCTGCGAACGCCCGCATTCTGTCTTTCTGCTCCTGCGTGAACTTGGTCCTGAATCTCTTCCCTCTCGCCGTGGATCCCATATGCACCTCTCCTCTCTCTTCCGGTGTCTCTGACCGTCGGTCGTAGTCGTTCATCTCTTGATACTGATCTCTCAGATCGCCGCTTCCCATTGGCCGCCCGCCTCCGCTGCGAAAATGCGGAGACAGACCGACGTGGTTCCCGATAATTGGGCTCTTTGCGTGGCCGGCGGCGTACAGCAACAACGGAGGGGGAGAGTGCACTGGATAGTGATGCTGCAGCTGGTCACCACCGGGAAATTCTCTCCGATGAAAGTTGCGGTGACATCCACAAGCAGCACAAGTGAGCGAGTCACCACTACGAGGCATGAACTCACCACAACCATCACTTGCGTGTCCGCCAATGGACGCCGCGTGGTTCCGCATGCACTCTCCGTACCTGAGACTCAACTGAGACGTCGATTTCTTCCTGGGGTTCATCACCACGGGTTCAGCAGCCGGCTCGCAAAGGTGCCTAGGCTCGACGATGTCCCCGTCTTCGTCGAGCTCGTTCTCCGGCTTGAGTGTTTGATTAAACGGAATGACGCTCAAGTCCATGAGAGAAAGAGAGAGAGGGAATAATGCTTCCTTCCAAGATAGTGGAATGGCAGTAATGGCGTAAAGAGCGTAAAATCCAGCAGCAGAGAACTTAATTGGTTAGAGCTATGGCTGAAGAAGATAGCGAGACGCCGAGACACGAGGCAAACGTCGTCGTTTTAAGCGGTTTCAATTTAACCCAAAACGTGCTGAGGTAATTATACTAAAAATAGAAAGTTGATTAATTTAAAAGGATATTAATTAACTAATTATCGTTGAATTTGATGTGGGTAACGTTATCCAATTATCCATACTTACGTAATTATATTAAGATAATACGAAGATCCAAGCCTACAAGAATAATGACGTAATCAGGAATCCAGGTGTCAAGTGCCTAATGGTGGAGATGGTACGCAGGAACAGTGTGAGATGCCACGTGTGATCACGACATTGGTAGGGAGACTGTAAGAAAGTCAGTGGAGTGGGGCCCACCACGTGGGGGCGGAGGAGAGGGAGAGTGACTGACACTGCTCCATTCTGATCGTGCGCGATTTTTCTCCGCACGTCACGCTTTTCCCGCCATACTCTGTGGGGCCAAACCTTTACGCTCACTCGCCGTTAGACCGTGGCTTCCACCTTCCACGATTATGGCTTTCTAACTAAAGACGCTCAACTGATTGGGCCTTCAATGGGCTTTGCTATTCAAACCCGTGACTAAATTAAAACAGAATGCTCCATTTAAACTAATAATTAAGCTTCATAGTTGCAAAGATTTACAGCAAAATCCACTTCATTGAGACCTTATTGTAAGATCGAAAATAATCTAAGAGGAGGGTGAATTAGGTTATTAACAATTTTTTGTGATTAACTTGCTAATTTGTATAAGTTTAAATTTAGTGATATTCTAAAATAATAAAATTAATTTTTCAGAGTTAAAATTTATAGTTAACAAATTCTAAAGAGTTTAGAGAGAAGAGATGCAACCGAGTTGTTAACGTGGTTCGGCTAATTTTGCCTACGTCAACGTTTCAAAGCTCATCCTTGAAGATTCCTCCAATCTCAATTTTTTTAGTTCGCTCGAATGATTTTTCAGACGTCAATCAGTGGCTTACAAGACTCTTCTCCTGGGCGTCACCATTTACACGTTCACAAATAGTAATGAGATCAAAATATTGATGAATACAAATCTCACACACTCTCAATGCATACATCGCAAGTTGATGAACTAGGAGATGTGAGATATCAATTGAAGGAAGAGATTCTCAAGTTTTGATTCGGCAGCACTTCGTTGCAATTTTTCAGATTCAGTAGTTTTCATGAGTCTTCATTTTTTTACTTATAAGTGTCTTCAAAAAATAGATAGTACGGTCAACACTTTCTCTTACTCGGTTGACACTTTGTTGATGTTGTGTGTTATTTTAAAAGTTGTTTAACAACTCGGTCGACATTTTAGCTTCTCGATCGACACTTTAAGACTCCTGGAATTTCTAGATTTGATCATGCAGTCAATACTAGCATTGTTCGGTCAACACTTGTAGTTCTCATGAATTTCTGCATTTGTTCTTGTGGTCGACATTATCATTGTCCAGTTAACACTCGAAACTCTTTGGAATTTCTGCATTAATGCATGCAATAGACACTATCACTGTCCGGTCGACACTTGAAACTCTCTGGAATTTCTGCATTAGTTTATGCGGTCGACACTAGCACTATCTGGTCGACACTTTGACGCTTTCTGGAGTTTCGTAAATATGATTAGCAGTCAACACTCTGTCACTTCGGTCGACATTTTGAATGCCTTTTTACAAACATTTAACTTCAAGTTCTAAAATTTTATTGAATACTGAAAAATCTTGAACACACACATTAAAAAGATTAAATACTCCTCTTAAAAGATATTTTCAATGAGAAGAAATAGAAGAATATTTCATTTATTTATTATCAACATAATCATAAATCAACGAAAACTTGAATAGAATGATTCATCATAAAAAATATATATTAACTCTAAAACATATTTTAAGTTAACACTTACACACTTATTATCTTATCTTCGTCGATTATTACATTATATTAGTTGTTGCTCCGATGACTTTATATTATCATTATGGTTTAGCTCGCAGTAGAGCTAAATCAAACACTTAATTGTTCATCACTTGGTCTCATTTAATATCAATAAATTTAGGGGGTTGGCTTGGATTGAATAATTACTTCATTCTACGTAAATTTTTTTTTTTTTTTTTTTTACTTTTACTCTCTAATTTTATCTTCTAATTCTTAAAAATGTCAATCATTAGTTGGCGTAATTAATAATTATTTGTGATCTATCATATTAATTGCACTAATTAATGATTGACACGTCATGCGATAAAAATTAAGAGATAAAATTATATAGTAAACTTAGAATTACCTTTTTCTTAGTAATTGAAATGATTTTATTATCCAAAAAATAAATTAATCACATAAATAAAAAAACAATAATATTAATTTCTTAAAAGATAATGAGTTTGTTTTATATAAAAATAAAATATAGTATGTTTTTCCAATTATAGATTAATGATATCACTTGTAGATAAGATTATTTTTTTATATAAATTAATTAATTAGAAATGGCTATAAAAAATTGGCTACATGCATCTCTCTTAACTAATATGAGTTACTAGTTTCAGACATGCATTTGCTGATTGCTAGGGTTGGTAGCTCTACTTTCACGTCATCTCTCTCTATCTCTCTCTCTCTCCTAAAACCCATCCTCCTTGTCTCCCTAAAACTTCAAATATTTGACACTATTCAAACCATCATCATTGACTGTGAAGAAATGGGAGGATCTCCTTGCTGAAACAAAGCAAACACCAACAAGGGCGGTTGGTCCGGAGAAGAAGATCGCCGTCTAGTCCTTTACATCCGCTTTCACCGCCAAGACTGCTGACCCTCCCTCCCCAGAACTGCCTGTACTATTTCTCATCTCAATTCACACATCCTCTTCGCCGTCAGATTTATTTGGAAAGCACCGTCATTTTGTTGGGTTGACACTTGTTTCTATTAAATTTTCCCTGGCATTGTACATGGGTAATTCTAGGTTGCTTAGACGCGGAAAGAGCTACAGTTTACGGAGGATGAACTACCTCCGGCCTGATCAGAAGCGCAAGATGTTCTCGGAAGAAGAAAACGAGCTCGTAATCAAACTCCACAGTTGCTCGAAAACAAGTGCTTCACCGTCACTTGATAATTCGTTCTAACATTTCATAGTTGTAAATGCTAAATATTGATCGACATTGATTTTTTAGCAATTGACATTTAAGTAAGTTTATATTCTATCTATTTATATTTTGGAAGGTTGTTACTTGTAGAGCAAATTATCATGGACATTAGAGGAAGTTATTATTTTGGGAAAGCTAATTTGAAGATTACGAGTTTGTTAAGCTGGATTACAGCAAGATTCAAGGTCACAGCATCTAAAGGATTTGATCCTGATGCGTTTGCTCGTCGGTTGTTCGGATTTTCTTGTAAATGATCATATTCAAACAGATCTTTAACAATAATAAAACGAAATAAATGCAGAAAAGAAAAAGAGACAACCGATTTACGTGGTTCAGTTGTCACTAACGACAACCTACATCTACGGCAGCTCAATGCGAGCTCGAAATGGACTATCAACCTCAAATGTATAGCAATAGTCTTCGGATCTCACAAATACATCATCAAGAACTCTCAAAGAATACATAATCGCATCACTCGCTCCTCAACTAGGAAAGGAAATAAACAGAAACTAAATCCTGATGATCAAGATGATCACCACGCACAACGATCGATCACACTCTAAGAGAACTCGACATCGGCAAAGAAGAGATCGCCAAGAAAAGGAGAAAACCCTCGGGAGAGAAAAACTGAAGCTTCTGGAATAATAGCTCTCTGGAAACTGCTGCCTTCTTATTAAAATAAAAGAATAGTCACTTACTTAAAGTGAAGTGGGTAGGAATAATCAGCTGGGTCATGGGCCGGGTTAGATCCACATCCAGCAACTTTATGGTTTGGGCTGAAGATCCAGCCAACAGCAACACACCCGACTGCTTCACCTTCCAACATTTCTATATGTGTTATTTTCGAAAATCATTTTTGAAAAGTTGATTTGATAATTGCTTGCTGAATTATAGCAAGATATATGATCACAACAATTGTGGGATCCATTCCTAATTTGTTGTAATCCATTTCTATTAAGTAGGCGGCACTTTCCATAAATGTCACACCCGATGTCACAGATCCGATTTTCATGGGATTCGGCTTCCTTATTCTGTGCGATTTGTTTGGAAAAAATATTGAAGATCAAAAATAGAAATATTCGATGGACAGTATATTATGCATTATTCCCTCATAATTATGCTTGCTGAAGGCATTATTCTTGAGAGCCGAAAGTCTTTATTCATTCAGACGATTTATCTTTTACCCACGATTTCGTGTGGTGTAAGTTGTTATTCATGCGGTCTATAACAGGTTGTCCTACACACTCTGTTCTGATTGGTTTTGGTTATTTTATGAGTGTGTTGTTTGAGTGCATCCAAAGACAACGGTTGGTGTTGCTAACGATGTCATAGGTGCATTATTTGATATTCTTCATTGAAGCTCAGTCTCGGGAGGAGGCTGCTTGGAACTCGGGAGGAGTTCTGATCGTGGGCAAGGAGATCTTGCCATACACAGATTACAAGAGGAGTCATCATCAACAAGGGGATCTTGTTGCGTTCAGATTTCGAGAGGGATCGATTTCAAGACTAGGGGAGCTCGCAAAAACAGATTCGCTGGGAAAATTAGAAAGAGGTGGCGACAAAGAAAAATGGAGTTTTACTTTGTGTTAGACCGAGTGTCTTGTAACTTTGTGAGCTCATAGAATTGTTTTTAATTATGGGTGTGACCCCGTAGACGTAAGCAATTGCCGAACTGCATTACCAACTTCCTGTCTCTTTACTTTCTGTATTTTATTACTGTCCATTATCACGTTTATTATCGATGTCTCACCTAGTGTTCCACGACACTACGTAACTAATCACGATCTTTCAATTAATATCAAAGTGGGTCGTTTCTGTTTTTTAAGCAGGATTTGCGGGATTTGATCGTGTGTTATTTGTGCGATGGACTCTATGAAGGAAGGAGGTTCAACAATGAATCCACATCTATTAGATGGAAGTAACTATGCTTATTAGAAGGCCCAGATGAGAGCATTCATCAAAGCTTTAGATGAGAAGGCGTGGAGATTTATTATAACAAGATTAGACCCTCCCACGACCGTTGATGAAGGTGGTGTTATATCTTTTAAATCCAAAGAAAGTTGTTATGTGACGGAAGATGCATTGACAAACAGTAATTCAAAGGCACTTAATACTATTTTTAATGTGATTGATCCTATTCAGTTCAGACTTATCTCCACCTGTGAATCAACAAAAAAAAGTTTGAGAGATTCTTCAAACCACTTATGAAAGAACGTCGGCGGTAAAGTCATCGAAAATGCAAATGCTCACTACAAAGTTGACAGTCTAAAAATGCATGACAAAGAAGGAGGCGAAGGATGAAGGATCGAGAAGAAAGAGAATGAATCGATCGCAGAGGAAATCGCTGGCCGAGGAAGAGTCTTTACACAGACAAAAGCAAGATACTTCATCAGCATCAATTGTCTCAGAGGTTCGAAAGCTCCATGTCGCGACGAATTGGGTCCACAAGCAGTCGGAAACGCAATCTTTCTGATCCATTCTCTAATGACAAACAGGTGCCACTTAAACTCATGACTATCATACTCGTTAACATACAAATTTCTGATCATCTTTTGTAGTATCGTTGCGTTAGATTACAGTTTCTGAATGATCAAATCTGTACAAAATCTGGGTTTTCATGATTTTGCTTGTTAGACTATCGTCTCTAGATGAGAAGTTCAAAAAAGTGCATTGATCACTGCATTTTCCTGCTATTTTTTTAGTTCTTTTCTCGTCTTCATGAAAGACTTCTTCCTCTCCATCATTTTTTAGTACGTAGGTATGAACTTTAAAAATGGAAATTATTGTTAGTCGTGGTTCTGAATCCGTATTTAGTTTATGTTTGGGTCATTACCTCACTAACACTAATAAACAAGTTCTTGATTCGATCTTATGACGTAAAATCAAACCCATTTCCAAAAAGTTGTCATCTTCTTATCAGTCCCCACATTCGCACCAATTGCTGTTATTCTACGCTATCAAAAGTTCACTTTTGTTCTTTATTACGAACAGAAAAATGAACGGGTAAATTCATGGCTCATATTCGAGTTGCTCTGTCTCTCTCTCTCTCTCTCACGTAATGCTCCGGCCTCCAAGGAGCATGATATTGCCTATACTTATTCTATTGCATTTATTTGAGAGGTAGGATTCCTATACAAGAATTTGATGATAGAGTTCCCCTGCTCCCTCATCAAGGCCTGCACATTTGAGTTTTGGGCTTGATTCTGTGTGTGCTTGTATTGGCTTTGTATAACGTAGAAAAAGTAGCCATTAAATATGAAGGCAACTCGCTCGTATCTTCTTCCAGCACATGTTCTGTAAAAAAAGCTGCATAATATCTATCATACTTCGTCGTCCATCTCAGACTTATTTTAATGCGCATTTACTGCTCAAACTTACAAGGCATTTAGATCTGGCCCATAGAATTTATACTCGCTCTCATCTGCTTCGGGTATTGATCTGACGGATACGAATAGTGTCAGCACATTGGCCGAATATTCAAGACTATTAAGCAATTACTTGACGAGTCTTCCCGAGGATGAAAAGGTTGGAAAGTACGTCTTATGGGGTTATAACAACCAATGATTTCATTAGAGCTCGATTCTCTTAATTTCTATAAATGTTCGCCTACCTTTTGGTCCACATGTAAAGGTAGTTTCCACTTCTAAAGTATGTGCAGATGGTTGATCAGCTGGTGTGCTCGTAGCCATCATGATGCGAACCTCGGATATTAAAAAATCCGAGACCCTTCAACTAGTTAAATAGTTTAAAGAAACGCTTTTTCAATTCAAGAATAAAGAATAAATTAGACCCCAATTGAAGAATTCGATAGAATCAAAGAGAAATCTTTTCTAAAAAACTAAAATTTTAATTCAAACTTGTTTATTAAAATAGAATGGCGTTTGCCTTTAAATAGGTTGCACGTTTTACTAAATTAAATGCTAACATAAAAACAAAAATAAAAATAAAATAACTAATAAAATCGTGTAAGACATGATTCTCTGCATGATTGGATGTCATCTCATGTTTGAACTCCGTTTGAACATGATTTGAGTAGGTTCGACCGGATAAGATCTTTCGTACGAGATTTGCATGCACTTGCATGTGACTTTTTAATACTCGTGTGAGCATGTGTTTGGCGCATGTCCTTTTTAATTCATACATGCGCATTTGCGTCACACCTTCCCTTTTTAGTTATTATGTGTGCATGTGCGCCGCACACCTCCAAAAGATTTTCTAAGAATCTTCAGTTTCTTGCTATAGTTATTGGGTCGCTCATATCTTCATATAGATTCTTGCTTTTGGACTTGACTTGACTTCAACTTGGATCACATCATCAACAAACTCACGTGGATCTTTATCTCTTTTCAACCCACGTGAATTTTTATATCTTTCTAGTTTGTGTGGATCTTTACTCTTCTCTTTTCAATCTATGGGAATTCGCAGGGTTCAACTCTATGTCACATAATTTTTTATTTTCATATCATTTTGCTCATGTTGTGATGACTCTTTTTTTCAGGTTTACATGACTAAACTATGTAAAGATTTGTTCATTGAACCTTCTTTATCTTCTAATAGATTATGGTCCTGAACTTTGAGATTTATCGCTCCTCGGTTCATATCACATCAAATGCCCAGGCCGACTTCCCCAGAGTCCATGCCAATTTTTGTTTAGGACTAGTCTAGATTTAGCTCGACCTCATACATGGATTGTACCTGTTTCGTGAAGAGTTCTACAACGTTGAAAAAAAAAACAATTAACTTGTAAGCTTACCGACATTGGACCACAAAAGTTGGTTCATACCTAACCATGTCTGTCTAAGGCTTGTGGGACTAGGCCTTGGCTGGACTTGGGTCTCTGGTCTAGTGATGTTAGATTTGAGAAGAAGGAGAAGAACAGAGAGAGAGCGAAGAAGAAGATTTCTATTCATCTCAGTAAAATGTTAACCAAAATACAAAGTATATGCCCTAACAATTATAGAAAGCGTAAAGAAAAGACATGGGTCGGATCAAAAGTGAGTTTGGTTCAGGTCCAGTTCAGCCATATGGTTCAACATCCCACCTCAAACGCATGGGTCGAGGAAGGATCGTGAGTTTAGTATGAAGCTCTTGAAAACGAGCGGCAGTTAGTGGTTTGGTGAGACAGTCAGCAAGTTGATCAGTGGAGGAGGCATAGGCAAGATTGAGAGACCCGTTGGCAACCTTCTCACGAACAAAATGCTGATCAATTTCGACATGCTTGGAACGAACATGTAGGACAGGATTGGAGGCGAGATTGAGAGTGCTCATATTATCACAGTAAAGTAAAGGAGGGGAATGTGGAAGAAGACGCAGTTCAGTAAGCAAATATTGAATCCACAATAATTCAGCAGCGCCATGTGCATGGGCGCGATATTCAGACTCCGTACTAGATCGGGAGACTGCTTTCTGTTTGGAGGACGACCAGGAGATCAGATTGTGAGCAAGAAATATGCAGTGTGCACTGGTGATACGACGGTCATCAAAACACGAAGCCCAATCAGCATATGTGTAGCAGTATAAAGAATGATGGACACTTGGTTGAAGAAATAATCTCATATGAGCAGTACCTCGCAAGTATCGGAGAACTTTTTTGACTGCTTGCATGTGAATATCAGTAGGAGAGTGCATAAATTGGCAAAGTTTGTTAACAGCAAAGGATATGTTCGGTCTGGTGATAGTGCAATACTGTAGCGCACCAATGATACTAAGATATTCAGTAGCATTAGGAAGAGGCGTACCAATATGAATGGAGAGCGGTGGCAAAGCAAGAGAATTAGGCTGGGGCTTGGAGTCAAGTAAGCCTCTCTTCGTGAGTAAGTCTATGATATATTTGGTTTGACTGAGATGTAAACCATGAGACTGACGGTGAACTTCAATCCAAAAAAAAAAAATGCAGGTTGCCTAGATCCTTGATAACAAACAGCTGAGATAGATGAGTGATCAGCTGAGATATAAGAGATGATGAGGAACCTGTGACAATAATATCAGCAACATATACCAAAACCACAATAATATGAGAGGCAACATGGTAGATAAACATGGATGTATCAGCCTTGGAACCAATAAAAATTGAGCAGAGCGGTACTAAGTTTGAGAAACCAGGTTCGAGGAGATTGTTTCAAACCATATAGGGATCGATGAAGTTCACATACATAGTCGAGCCGAGCGGGCAAAACCTTAGGGTTGAAACATATACACTGTAGGATCGGAATTGTCTAAGAGGGGGGTGAATTAGACTTTTTAATTTTAATTACGAGTCACCCTAATTTCTCTCTTGATTAAACTATTAGTTTTAACACAAGTAATCAAATTATGTAAACAGAGAGAGAGAGAAATACGACACCAGTATTTTTACGTGGTTCGGCCAAACTGCCTACGTCCACGCTCCAAGGCTCACTCCTTGAAGATCCTTACCCTTCTCCTCACGAGAAAACACAGATCGGGATTCCGGGCTCCGATCAACTGCCTTTACAGATCTGGATTGAACTTCACGGGCGTCAATCCACTGCCTTTACAAATGATTTGAGTTTGTAAAATTAAGTACAGACTACACTCTCACAGTAATTGAATCTCAAGTTAGGATTGAGAGATGTAGAGAAAATATAGAGTGTTATCACTTTCGCAGCTTAGGGCTCAGTATTCAAATTTGCAAAAGTTGTTCCTTCGTGCTCTAAGCTCGACTTAAATACTCTGTCTTCAAATCGGCTTGGCTTCAATGCTCCTTATCCAATAATAGAAGTTTAGTTACCGTTGGAGCAGCTTTCGTACAAGTTCAGGTAGCCGTTGCCGATTGTAGTTGTAAGTCGTCGTCGCCATAAATGTTCTGAAGTTAAAGCTTGAAAACGACGTCACTGTAGCTTTGCGGTTTATTTGAATTCTGGCGGAAGACAAAGCTGAGTTAGTCTTGAACCGCCATCGGATGATGAAGCTTTAAACGCTTGAACCGGCATCGGATGATGAAGCTTGAAACGCTTGAACTGGCATTGGATGATTAAATCTTAGACGTCTTCCGCCTTTGTCGTTTAGTGACCGGAAGAGGATTTCATTTAAGTCATCCGCCTTGTCGTTTAGCGAGCGTAGGACTTCATCGTGTTAGCTCATCCGCCTTGTCGTTTAGTGAGCGGTGGATCTCTCCATTTTCTCTCATCCGCCTTTGTCGTTTAGTGGCCGGAAGAGTAATTTGGTTTACTCATCCGCCTTTGTCGTTTAGTGGCCGGAAGAGTAATTTGGTTTACTCATCCGCCTTTGTCGTTTAGTGGCCGGAAGAGTAATTTGGTTTACTCATCCGCTTTTGTCGTCTAGTGACCGGTGGACTGATTCTTGTATACGACTCCGCTCTTGTCGTTTTGTGACCGGTAGATTGCTTATATTGTTTAACATATTTCAGCCCTGTACACTTAATCACATGCATTAAAAACTAAAATACCCTTTTTAAGGGTATCTCAAACAGATCTAACTCAAATGCATTTCATTAAATTCAATTAATAAACATAATCAAATTACAATATTAGACAGACAAATACATCATCAAAAACAAATTTAGACTTAAACATCATTTAAGTCAACAATCTCCCCCTTTTTGATGATGACAACCTATCAAAATTTGATTAAGTATAACTCCCCCATAATCTAAGCTCCCCTATAATATATGCATCTTATTCAGAAGAACACACAGAGAGCATATCCAGAACTAAATCAAAGAACATTTTGCGCACATTTCGCACATGTAATTGTCTCCCCCATTGACATTATCAAAAACAATAAACAGAGAAAGACAGCAGAATCATTGCATTCAACAAAAGAATATTAAGAAGGAAATAGCTCCGGATTCAAAATAGAAGTCCATAAAGAAAATGTATATAGATAAAACAAGATTATCGTCTATGACAGGAATCTAAAAATTGCTTCCAAAAGGCATGGATAACCCAAGAAGGCAATGTGAGGGAAGGATTGAAAAAGGCATCCACCCGAGCTTGAAGTGTAACAAGATCAAGTGGTAGAGGTTCCTGATAGATCACCAAGTCCGTACAGGTATTAGCAATGGGAGATGGTTCTGGAGAAGCCACTAGATCCTGACTTGGAGAAGGCTCGATTGGAGGAGCAGCAGGAGATGAAGGCACTACCAGAGAAGCAATAGGAGATGTATCCATTGGACTGGAGGGCTCGAAGGATGGCTCCAGTACAGAAAGAGCAGCAGGGGTAGAGAATGCCAGTTCAGACTCCTGTAGATCCAAAGGCATCACTCGAGAATCTGCAACAACCTCCGGTCTGTAAAAAGGAAGGAGGAGGTCTTCATATGTAGGCTCAGAGGGTCGGAGAGGAATATGAGGTGCAGGGCAAAGAGCCGTGACTTGAGTTGTGAGAGCTTGAAGTTTACGAGAGAAAATCTCATTATTTCGATCCATCTTTCGATTCCATGGACCACGCTCCACACCAGCAGCTTCGCTCAAATCAACTTTGAGTTGATTTAACTTTGTATCAAAGTCAGTCCTTAGATGGTCAATGCTGGTCTTCAACTCAGTATACTGAGCCTCACTCAAAGTAGATCGCCTCTGATAAAAGATGGGAGTGGCAGGAGTAGTTGAGGTTGGGGAGGATACTGGGACGTGTAGAGGTAAGGAGACGGTTTGAGCAGGGGGAATGACTTGAGACACATGTTGAACTGTGGGAGGTAGTAGAGGTGCAGGAGGAGAAGAGTTATCAACAGGAGACAGAGGGGCGGAGGCAGGTAGTGGGAGCAGCAACAAAGAGGGTGAAATATCATGAGCTGAGATTGCAGGCTCATCTACATCATCCTGATCAGACTCCTCTGCCAGGATAAGTTTTCGTTTCCCCCTTTGAATAACAGCGGCCTGAGCAGGTTCCATATTGGCTGCAGGCAGAGGATGCTCAGATGAGGCAGGTGGAGACGGAGTTGGTAATGTGGATTGAACTGGAGGACTATGTTTGATTATAGAGGAGATTGCTCGAAACACCGGAGAGATGGAGGGAAGAGCAGGCTGAGAAGGCAGTAAGAGAGAAGGTGGAGGAGAAGTAGGAGAAAGATTGCTAGGTGCAGAGGGAGCAGAAATAGCCTCAAAGGGATTAGCTGAGGCTAAAGGAGCAGGTTGACTAGTCCTTGGAGGAGGGGCACGGCGTCTGGGCACTGGTGGAGGACATTTAGGCCGAGTGACCCGGGGACTAGGAGGGGAAATATCAAAGGCAGGGATCTCAGAATCACCACTACCTTCTTGAACAGATGATTCTTCATCCAAACTCACGTCCTTTTTGCCTTTTCTGGCAGCTTTGACCTTAGCAGTCCTCTGCTTGGACTGATCCAAAACAAAAGTCCCTTGACGATTTCTCTTAATTCTCATCCTGGTCAAAGTGTCTTTGGAGTAATAGCTGGTTGTTTTCAGACAGGTGGGATCCTCATCCTCTGGAAATTCAACCTTATAATGCTGAAAGATCTTCATCAGAAAAAGGTTATATGGAAAAGAGGTAGATGGGCTTGAAGAAACGCTCTGAATCATTCGTCTCAAAATAATGTAACCAATGTCAACAGGTTCCTTCATATAGATGGCATAAAGAATAACAAGCTCCATGCTGCTAATGTCATCATAATGACCACCCTTAGGAAGAACATTATAGCAGATCATTTGATGGAGAAGTTGAGCTCTAATTGTTAAATGTTTGCTCTTTAAAGGATTGGGAATATTGTGCGGATCAAGAGCAATTTCTTTTAAAAATTGTTGGCCATCAGGAAGTCTTAGAAATGAAATTTCTTGCCCTATAGAATAAATTTTGGGGTGTTTATCCAAATGGGGATAGCCTAAAAGCTCATTGATGGATTGGGAAGTGAGTTCAATGTTTTTTCCATACACATAGCTTGAAATGAGAGAATGGTCAGAGGTATAGCTGAGATTAGCATAAAACATCCTAATGGCCGAGGGAAAAAAGAACGACTCAACCTCAAACAGCCCTATTAATCCAATATCAGTCAAGGGTGCTATAATGTTTAAAGATACTAATTCGTCGGGAACCATACCACGACCTGGAATCAACTTCTTGTCCTTCAAATCCCCGTGATGCCTGATTTCAGCATCCTCATTTAGGAAGTAGAGAGACGGCCAACTATTTGCCCGAGGGAGCACCCGTGACGGCCAACTATTTGGCTTTCTTTTGCGGTGGCCCCGCATCACCTCTAGACGAAGAAGCGAGATGATCATGTTCAAAAATCTGGTCCATTGGAAAATTTTTGTGAAGATGACCTAGAGGAAGAAAGGGTTGCGACAGAGAGTTTACTGAAAAGGGCGCGAAAGATGAAGCGTTTCGGAGAAGAAACCGAGTTTAAAAGAGAGAGAACCACGCCCGACATGATGAAATCACACGTGTAATATAGATATTGTCCGATTGATGACACGTGTCGGCAGATTAGAAAATATATCATCCGGTCTGTGGATGATCTACATCTTCCGGTGAATAGAAAAAGGACCGGAGGATGTGTATATTAAAGACAAAAAAATAGAAGAGAAACTTAACTTTTCTCATACTTGAGAAGACCTAATCTTATTCTAATACTACAAAAGGTTTTCTCATCCAAAGGTTTTGTAAAAATATCTGCCAATTGATCTACAGAATTAACAAACTCTAAAGAAATATCACCTTTTTGAACATGATCTCTAATAAAGTGATATCTGACATCTATGTGTTTTGTTCTAGAGTGCTGAATTGGATTCTTGGAAATATTAATTGCACTGATGTTATCACACCGAATAGGAATCCTATCATAAAACAGATTGTAATCTTCCAAAGTCTGTTTCATCCAAAGCATTTGTGCACAACAACTGCCTGCAGCAATATATTCACTCTCAGCAGTTGACAATGCAACAGAGTTCTGTTTCTTAGAATACCAAGACACTAGAGATTCTCCTAAGAACTGACAAGTGCCACTTGTGCTTTTCCTATCAATTAGACTACCAGCATAGTCAGAATCAGAATATCCTACCAGATCGAAAGAAGTACCTTTAGGATACCATAATCCTAAGTTAGGAGTTCCACTTAAATATTTAAAAATTCTTTTGACAGCAGTTAAGTGAGATTCCTTAGGAGCAGCCTGGAATCTAGCACAGAGACAAACACTGAAGAGTATATCTGGTCTACTAGCAGTCAAGTATAACAGAGAACCAATCATACCACGATATTTCTTGATATCCACACTTAAACTATTTTCATCCTTGTCCAATTTAGTAGTGGTACTCATGAGAGTTTTAGCAGATTTGACAGAGTCTAACCCAAACTTCTTAAGGAGTTACTTAATATACTTTTCTTGACAGAAGAAAATTCCATCAGAAGATTGACTAATCTGAAATCCTAAGAAAAACTTTAACTCTCCCATCATACTCATTTCAAATTCACTTTGCATGAGGGAGGAAAACTCATTGCACAAACTGACATTTGTTGATCCAAAAATAATGTCATCGACATAGATTTGAACTAACAAGATGTCTGCATCCTTTTGCATGGTAAATAGAGTTGAATCAGAGTTCCCGTTTTTAAATTCCTTTCCTCAAGGAAATTCTTCAATCTATCATACCAAGCTCTAGGAGCCTGCTTAAGACCATAGAGAGCTTTCCTAAGTTTGTAGACATGGTTAGGTTTATCAAAGGCTTCAAAACCTAAGGGTTGCTCAACAAAAACTTCTTCATTTATGTAACCATTTAAGAAAGCACTCTTTACATCCATTTGAAAGAGTGTGAAGTTCTTGTAGCAGGCAAAAGCTAAAAGCATTCTAATTGATTCCAGTCGAGCTACAGGGGCAAAAGATTCCTCAAAATCAATACCCTCTTCCTGAGAGTATCCCTTAGCAACTAGTCTAGCTTTGTTTCTTACAACTACCCCATTTTCATCCAATTTATTCTTATAAACCCATTTTGTTCCAATAATTGGATGATCCTTAGACTGTGGAACAAGTTCTCATACCTTGCCCCTTTCAAATTGATTTAGCTCTTCTTGCATAGCTAAAATCCAATACTCATCATTCTCGGCCTCTTCAAACTTCTTAGGCTCTATATGAGAGATAAATGCCACATTGGCACAGAGATTCCTAAGAGAGGATCTAGTCTTTACTCCTAATGAAGGATCACCTAAGACTTCATCTATTGGATGGTTTCTGACATATTTCCAATCTCTAGGGAGAGTAGGATTTTCATCCTTGACAGGAATAATATCTAGAGAAGGTTCTAGAGATTTTTCTACTTGAGCAGGATCACTAGGCTTTTCTAAAGAAAGGGAATCTAGTTGATTATCCAAAGAATCATCCTCATCCACATTGATTGTGGGTTGAGGAGACTCATCAAAGTTAACATGGACAGATTCCTCTACAACTAGAGTTCTCCTATTGAATACTCTATAAGCTTTACTAGACAGAGAATAACCAAGAAAAATTCCAATATCAGATTTGGAATCGAATTTTCCTAAGTTATCCTTAGTATTTAGAATGAAGCACTTACTACCAAAAGCTCTAAAATACTTGACAGAAGGAGTTTTTCCACTCCAGAGCTCATATGGAGTTTTCTCTAGAATAGGTCTTATGGAGACCCGATTAAGCACATAACAGGCTGTTGCTACAGCTTCAGCCCAGAAATACTTAGGGAGCGAATTCTCATTGAGCATAGTCCTAGCAAGCTCTTGGAGAGATCTATTTTTCCTCTCAACAACACCATTTTGCTGAGGGGTTCTAGGGGAAGAGAAATTGTGCTCAATTCCATTTTTGAGACACAAGAGTTCGAATCTTTCATTTTCAAATTCTTCACCATGATCACTACGAATAGCAACAATGGAGAGCTCCTTTTCATTTTGAACTCTTTTCCTAAAGCTGGAGAAAGTATCAAAGGTCTCATCCTTTGACCTCAGAAAATGAACCCAAGTGAATCTAGAGAAGTCGTCAACAATGACAAAAACATAGAATTTGCCACCTAGGCTGGCTATATTGGAAGGACCGAAAAGGTCCATGTGAAGGAGTTGAAGGGGCTTAGAAGTAGAAATAGAATTTTTAGAAGCAAAAGAACTTTTGATCTGCTTGCCCATTTGACAAGCTTCACAGACTCTATCATTTTCAAAGGATATCTTAGGGATTCCCCTAACTAAATTCTCCCTAGTGATCTTAGCTAAGGTATCCATTCCTACGTGTCCTAACCTTCTATGCCAAGTCCAGCAGTCATTAACAGAATTCACAGCAAAGCATTTTTCATCAAAAAGTTCAATATTATCTAAATCAATAATATACACATTTTCTTTTCTATATCCTTTAAACAGTATAGAACTAGATGAGCTATCCTTAATTATGCATGAATTTGATTTGAATATCACCTCATAACCTTTGTCACATAATTGACTTATACTAAGCAGATTGTGTTTCAACCCATCAACTAATAAGACATTTTCAATAATAGGGTTGATAGGGTTACCTATGTTGCCAATCCCAACGATTTTATCTTTTTGGTTTCCACCAAAGGTAACACTTCCTTTCTTTTTGCTGACAGCAGCAAATTTAGTTGAGTCTCCCGTCATATGTCTCGAGCATCCGCTGTCGAGATACCACTGGTTTTTCCCGGGAGAGCAGTCAACCTGCAAGATAGAGTTCAAGCAGTCTTCTTAGGTACCCAAATCTTTTGGGTCCTGGTGTTAGTTTTGGTTCCTTTGGGAACCCACTGTAATTTACACCCAGTTTCTTGTTGTTTGAATTTAATGACATTCAAATGATTTATGTCCAACTTCATTGCATGCATGACAGACAGTGGATTTAACAAAAAGCCTTTTATATGTTTTCTTTTTACTAAACCCTTCATACCCTAGACCAGTTTTATCAAACTGCACTCTCTGGCTGCTCAATAAAATGTTCAGATTTTTACTTCCTTCAGTGAAATTCAGAACAAGTCTATTTAACGTCTCATTTTTCTTTTTAAGTACAGAGACTTCTTTTTCATGCATACTAAGTTCATTGGCATGTTTTTCTAATAAATCTGCATTATCTCTTTTCAACAAGTTGTATTTTGCTTTTAACATGCTATATTGTTTCACCAAATCATTGAAAGCATCTATTAAATCTCCTTCATCATTGTCACTCTCACAAGAAGAAAGATTTACCTCATCCTCGTGTGCCATAAAGCATATATTAGCAACCTCTTCATCTTCCGAGGAGGTATCACTTTCACTATTGTCCCAGGTGGCCTTCATTGCCTTTTTCTTGAATTTCTTGGGACTCTTCTTTGCTTGTGGACAGTCTGCTTTCATATGACCAGGCTTTCCACATCCAAAACAGGTGATTTCCTTCTCCTTGCGAGATTTCTCACCCTTTGGAAATCTCCTTCCTTGCATCCTTTTTCTTTGGAGGAATTTACTGAACCTCCTTGTAATGAGGGCTATATCCTCATCATCATCATCTTCTTCTTCTTCTTCAGACACATCTTGTTTGCTGGATGAGGCTTTAAGAGCAATGTCCTTTTTCCTGCTGATCTCTTTCTCCTTGAGATCTTCCTTTTAATTCGACCTCATTGGGATCTCATGTGTCATGAGAGATCCAATGAGCTCTTCCAGCTTTAAGGTTTTGAGATCCTTTGCTTCCTGAATGACAGTCACTTTTGGTTGCCATGCTCTAGGTAGGCATCTCAGAAGTTTCCTTACCTGTTCTTCACCTGAGTAAATCTTACCAAGAGCTTTAAGACCATTAGTGATGTTAGTAAATCGAGTAAACATAGAACTAATGGTTTCTCCTTTTTCCATGGAAAACAGTTCATATTCATGAACTAACATGCTCAATTTACTCTCTTTCACCTGGTTTGTGCCCTCGTGTGTGACTTCTAATAGATGCTAGATCTCTTGGGCACTCTCACATCCTTGTACTCTATTGAATTCGTCTCTATTTAAAGCACAGTACAAGGTGTTTATTGCCTTGGCATTCAGGCTCGGGTTCTTCTTATCTGTATCATTTAGTTCATGTGAAGCTTTGGGAATCCTAATACCATTTTCTGTTTTAAAGGCTATGTATGGACAATTTTCTATATTGTTCCATATGTCATAGTCCATAGCCTGAACATAAATTCTCATTCTAGATTTTCAATACACATAATCATTACCATCGAAGAATGGAGGTCTGGTGGTAGACTGACCTTCCATTTGTGTGGAGTGTGTGTTGAATGCCATTTTAGATATCACAATGTTTACTAGATAAACTACTTAGACAATATTAAACCTTGCTCTGATACCAATTGTAGGATCAGAATTGTCTAAGAGGGGGGTGAATTAGACTTTTTAATTTTAATTACGAGTCACCCTAATTTCTCCCTTGATTAAACTATTAGTTTTAACACAAGTAATCAAATTATGTAAACAGAGAGAGAGAGAAATACGACACCAGTATTTTTACGTGGTTCGGCCAAACTGCCTACGTCCACGCTCCAAGGCTCACTCCTTGAAGATCCTTACCCTTCTCCTCACGAGAAAACACAGATCGGGATTCCGGGCTCCGATCAACTGCCTTTACAGATCTGGATTGAACTTCACGGGCGTCAATCCACTGC
This sequence comes from Begonia masoniana, assembly GCA_022432975.1. Lineage (NCBI taxonomy): Eukaryota > Viridiplantae > Streptophyta > Magnoliopsida > Cucurbitales > Begoniaceae > Begonia > Begonia masoniana. Next base: position 8,363,861 of record CM039502.1, read on the forward strand.
CTTTACAAATGATTTGAGTTTGTAAAATTAAGTACAGACTACACTCTCACAGTAATTGAATCTCAAGTTAGGATTGAGAGATGTAGAGAAAATACAGAGTGTTATCACTTTCGCAGCTTAGGGCTCAGTATTCAAATTTGCAAAAGTTGTTCCTTCGTGCTCTAAGCTCGACTTAAATACTCTGTCTTCAAATCGGCTTGGCTTCAATGCTCCTTATCCAATAATAGAAGTTTAGTTACCGTTGGAGCAGCTTTCGTACAAGTTCAGGTAGCCGTTGCCGATTGTAGTTGTAAGTCGTCGTCGCCATAAATGTTCTGAAGTTAAAGCTTGAAAACGACGTCACTGTAGCTTTGCGGTTTATTTGAATTCTGGCGGAAGACAAAGCTGAGTTAGTCTTGAACCGCCATCGGATGATGAAGCTTTAAACGCTTGAACCGGCATCGGATGATGAAGCTTGAAACGCTTGAACCGGCATTGGATGATTAAATCTTAGACGTCTTCCGCCTTTGTCGTTTAGTGACCGGAAGAGGATTTCGTTTAAGTCATCCGCCTTGTCGTTTAGCGAGCGTAGGACTTCATCGTGTTAGCTCATCCGCCTTGTCGTTTAGTGAGCGGTGGATCTCTCCATTTTCTCTCATCCGCCTTTGTCGTTTAGTGGCCGGAAGAGTAATTTGGTTTACTCATCTGCCTTTGTCGTTTAGTGGCCGGAAGAGTAATTTGGTTTACTCATCCGCCTTTGTCGTTTAGTGGCCGGAAGAGTAATTTGGTTTACTCATCCGCCTTTGTCGTCTAGTGACCGGTGGACTGATTCTTGTATACGACTCCGCTCTTGTCGTTTTGTGACCGGTGGATTGATTTTTGTAAACGACTCCGCTCTTGTCGTTTTGTGACCGGTGGATTGCTTATATTGTTTAACATATTTCAGCCCTGTACACTTAATCACATGCATTAAAAACTAAAATACCCTTTTTAAGAGTATCTCAAACAGATCTAACTCAAATGCATTTCATTAAATTCAATTAATAAACATAATCAAATTACAATATTAGACAGACAAATACATCATCAAAAACAAATTTAGACTTAAACATCATTTAAGTCAACATACACATCTTCCAAAAGATCACCGTGAAGGAAGGCATTTTGAACGTCTAGGTCTTTGATGGGCCAATGTCGAGAAACAACAAGACTACGAAGAAGACAAATAGTGGTGGGTTTGATGACCGGGCTAAAAGTCTCTTGAAAATCAATCCCCAGTGTTTGTTAGAAGTCTTTGGCGACTAGCCTGACTTTGAGGCGATCTATTGAACCGTCAGGACGAAGTTTAATTTGGTAAACCCACTTGGAACCAGAAATCTGAGAGGTACTTGGTTTGGGAACAAGAGTCCACGTACCTTGAGATTGAAGAGCTGTGAACTCAGATTGCATCGCCACACGCCACTCAACATATTGAGAGGCTTCACTGAAAGATGACGATTCACACGGTAAGGTGGTGGTGGTGGTGGTGGTGGTGGTGTTGAAGAGAACTTTCGGTTTGAATATGCCGAACTTGGACCACATAACCATTTGATGGTCATTTACAGGTGGCGGAGGGGGTAATATGGCAGGTGGGTCAATCGGAGAGGGGATGGCAGTGTTGGTAGGAAGAGAAGCTGGTGTAGTGCTAGGTGGGGAATGAAGAGATAAGGGATTAAGAATAGGAAATGGTAAAGTAGTAACAACGGGTACAAGAGGAGATGGTAGAGTAGAAGAGGAGCTGGTAGGAATGGGAAACGATGTTTCATTAAAAACCACATGGCGGGAGACATATAGTCGACCAGTTGAAAGTTGAAAGTAATGTAGCCTTTATGAGAGCTACTGTAACCGAGAAAGACACAGGAACTCGACCGAAACTCTAATTTGTAAGAGTTGTACGGTCGTAAGAACGGAAAGCACCGACAACCAAAAATACGAAGATGAGAGTAAGAGAGAATTTTGGTGTAGAGGACTTGAAATGGAGATTGATGGGAGAAAAGTTTGGAAGGAAGGAGGTTGATGAGGTAAACTGCAGTGCTAAAGGCAAAAGGCCAGAAAGATAAGGGCATTGATGCTTGAGCAAGGAGGGTAAGACCTGTTTCAATAACATGTCGATTTTTATGTTCAACACGACCATTTTGTTCGGGGGTGTATGGACAAGAAACTTCATGCAAAATCCCTTGAGTGGAAAACCATTTGGAAAGTGATCGAAATTCACCACCTCAATCAGATCGAACCCGTTCAATGTTGCAATCAAATTGAATGAGGATCATTTTTTGAAACGTGATGAAGGTGTTGTAAGCTTCATTTTTGGAATTGAGATGATAAATCCAAGTAAACCGAAAATAATCATCAATAAATAGAATAAAATACTTCACAGCTTAAATAGATGAAATAGGTGATGGACCCCACAAATCAGTATGAATAGATCAAACATGTAAGAAGCATGAGACATAGAGTTATAAAACGGTAATTTGTGAGATTTAGCTAACAAACATGAGGAACAAAAGTCTTTGAGTTTAGACAAATTAGAAGACAAATTACAAAGAGATAAAACTGATTTAACAATAGAGAAGGAGGGATGTCCCAAGCGAGAATGCCATAGGTTGGAGGGGTTGCTGGAGACAATATGAAGCTGGGCAGAGGAGGTTCAACACGGAGGAGGAGAGCAAACGCGATAAAGACCGTTGTCAAGGATTCCCCAGAAGAGAATTCTATGAGATACCTAATCTTTGACCACAAAAAAGGAAGAGTGAAACTCAATAAAGGTTTTGTTATCTAGACAAAGTTGTGAAACACTAAGTAAGTTTTTTTGCAGAGAAGGAGAGTGATATATGGTTCATAGAATTAAGGGAGAGAAAGAACTATGTAAAGTATCAGAACCAACATGAGAGATAGTTGAGAGTTTACCATTGCTGACTGTAATTTGATCATCGCCAGAGTACGGGGAAGCTGAGTCCAGCATATTCAGGTCGGGTGTGAAATGGTGAGAACCTCCAGAGTCCATGTACCAAGCGAGGTCGATGGTAGGGGATGCAAAAGGTGGTGGAGCAGATTGAGAAGGAAGGGTAGCAGAGAAGTTGCAGGGAGGATTAATGGCTGGTTGGTACTGGAGATTGGTTCTGTGATAGCACACATTAGCAGTGTGGCCAGGCTTCAGGCAAATTTGGCAGCGAGGTTTGAGTTGGGATCGGGTTTGATGAGAGAATGGTGGAGAAGAACAGGGTGAAGGGGAAGACAGTAAAGGACTAGAAAATGAGGGACGAGGCCCTCAGGGTCGGTTGGGGATGAAAGAGGAATGAGGTCGAGGAGGAGAGGAGAACCTGGGTCTGGATTTGTTGATGCCCAGATTTGTGAAATTGGCTTGAAGTGAATGCAGGGAGGCTGTAGCGGTCTGTCGTTCCAGGCAGGCTTCATAGCTTAACAGCAAACTATTCAGCTCTTCAACTGTTGGTTGATTCGTGCGGGTGGAAATCGAAGTCACGAACGAGTTGTATTCAGCTCCTAATCCATTCAGAAAGTATAGAATTTGATCATTGTGACTAATTGGTTCGCCTATTGCTGCAAGCATATTGCGGATGCTTCTGAATTTTTGTACATAGGCCATTGCACTGAGTCCATCCTTACGAAAGCTTTGTAGGCTTATGCGAAGTTCTACAATCCGAGCAAAGGATGAAGCAGCATATTGTTGTTCGAGTGCCTCCGAGATTTCAAATGCTAAAGAGTAACCTATCAGTTGTCTAAGCATTTGTTTTTGAACCGACGCATAAATTCAACTCATTATGAGACTGTTGTACCTCTGCCAGGAAAGAAAGTCTGGATTTACGACATGAGGGTGAGCTTCATCGTTTTTGGAGGGACATGGACGAGACCCAGTGAGGAAATCTTCTAGGCTGTTTGCAATGACGGCGTTCCGTATTTGATTTTCCAGATAAGAAAGTTTGAATCGTCGAGATTAATCGTCAGCAGTTGATTTATAGAAGGCAGATGGGGAAGAGATGACAGATGAGAGGTAGACGATGAATATGTGTAACAACCCAACCCCCTGATGGGCCAGGCCGTGCAGTCCGGGCTCACACAGGGCCCTGCCACGTGGTTTCCTGAAGGCCGTCACACGTGTACTCACGATCTTCTCCCTCCTGAAGGTCTTAGGTTCGAGTGGTACTCCTCACTTGTAGCCCAGGTACTAGTCTCTGAGGTCTTGGGTTCGAGCTGGGAGGGAGGCAAAAACTCCCTTCAGGGGGGGGGGGGGGGATCGTGAGTACACGTGGGACGACCTTCAGGAAACCACGTGGCAGGGCCCTGTGTGAGCCGGGACTACACGGCCTGGCCCATCAGGGGGTTAGGTCGTTACAAAAAAAGGCGCCTTTTTTGTAACGACCTAACGGGTTCCCCCACCCGAGCCGTGCAGTCCTCACCCAACAGGCCCGGGCATTGCCACGTGGCAGCCACACAGGCCCACCACGTGTACTCACGATCTTCTCCCTCCACCTGGTTTGGAGGGAGTTTTTGCCTTCCCAGAGATAGGGGTGGGCAGAACCGGACCGGAACCGGTGGACTGGATTGGACCGCCGGTTCGGTCCGGTTCTTTGGGCCGGTATTTGAATTTTCAACCGGTTCTGGTTCCCACATACATGGAACCGGAACCGCGGTCCACGGTCCCGGTTCTGTTGCTCACAGGACCGGGAACCGCGGTACTACCGAGTACAATACAACCTATACTAAATTTTTTTTTTCATTTCAGCAATTTTCATTTTTCCCAACTGGAGAGGCGAGGCGACTGGCGACTGGCGACTGGCGACTTCAACTCCGGCGAGGCACGAACCTCATCCTTCCAAATCGGAAGTTCCCGACTACCGTCTCCGGTCTCGAAAGTCGAATCTGTCTGACTTTGCCGACTCCAGTCTCTACTTCAAGTCTTCAAGTGCAGGAGCCCTAAAAGTCGAATCTGTCTCCGGTCTTCAAGTCGAATCTGGAGACTTGGAGTGGTGACTCTGCTTAGTGCTCTCTGTCGCGGCTTCAGCAATCAGCCCTTCCAGTTCGCAGTTCCCGCCTCCCGTCTCTCTCTTGAATCTCTCGAAAGATTTCAGATTCAGTTCAGAGTAGTCCCGACTCCCGTCTCAGTGCTCTCTGTCTCGGTAAGTCTTCAATTTTCTCGCCCTCTGTCCTATTCAGTTTTGTATCACCTTTGCTGTATTTCACATAAGTCTTCAATTTGATATATGCTGTTATTTATCTCCAATAGGTATTTACTATTTTATTTTGACATTGGAGTCTCACTAGTGAAGAAAACAGAAGAGCAGAGACCACTGAATCTTGAAGGTATGAATTTCTCACCGATGCCCTCTGTCCTTTTGAATTTTGAATTTTGTATTTGCTGCAATTTGAATTTACTGTGTAGTCAGAGGTCAGTAGTGTGTATGTTGATAAATTTAGCTTCATATATTACATTGGATTGTTAGATTGTGATGTTGATTGTTGAATGGATTGTAACGTTGATTGTTGAATGATGATTGCTGAAAATATGTTGTTGCATTATGGTAGGATGGATAGTGTTGGTGAAAATTCGCAGGCTCAATCGAAAAGAATTAAGTCTAATGTTTGGATTCACTACAAAAGGGTACCAAACACTGATTCAGCAAAGTGTAATTATTGTGGACAACTTTACGCTGCACACCCGACAAAAAATGGGACTTCTAGTTTACTAAAGCATATTAAAGTATGCAAAATGTGTCCACAGAATTTAGACACTAAGCAATCAACTTTGACATTTAGACCTCCTGCGAGCAAGATTTCTGATGATGTACCCATATTTACAGTAATGGTTGCGCGAGAAATGCTCGCAAAGATGATTATATTGGATGAATTACCAATTAAAGTGGTTGAAGGAATTGGTTTTAGAACTTTTTGTCTGTGTTTAAATTCTAAATTTATTATGCCATCTAGAAGAACAGTTGCATGAGATATTCAAAAGATTTTTCTACAAGAAAAAACCAAGTTGAAGAACTATTTTTGTTCAACATCACAAAGGGTATGTTTGACCACCGACACATGGACATCAATTCAGAATTTGAATTACATGGTACTAACATGTCATTATATTGATGAAAATTGGATTGTGCACAAGAAGATATTGAACTTTTGTTTAATTCCGAACCACAAAGGTGAATCTATTGGTAAGTCAGTTGAAAAATGTCTACTTGATTGGGAGATTGAAAAAGTTACAACTGTAACTGTTGACAATGAGTTCTTCCAACGACGTTGCTATTTCTCATCTAACGAAGACGGTTCGAAATTGGAAGGGGTTAATCTTAAATGGTGATCATATGCACGTGAGGTGTTTTGCACATGTTTTAAATTTGATTGTTTCAGATGGTTTGAAAGAACATAATGAGTCCATATCGAGGGTACGCAAAGTTGTCAAATATGTAAGGTCTTCTCCGGGAAGATTGCAACATTTCAAAGCTTGTGTTGATGCGGTTAAAATTACTTGCAAAAGTAATTTGTCGCTTGACGTTCCTACACGTTGGAACTCCACGTATTTGATGTTGACTAGCGCTGAGAAGTATGAAAAAGCCTACGAAAAATTAACAGAGAATGATGGTTCTTTTTTGCATCAAATGGGAGGAGAAGGTCCACCCACAACTGAAGATTGGTAATGCATTCATGAATACATGAAATTTTTAGAGACATTTCACTCTATGACAATTCATGTTTCTGCGTCTCTGCATATTACTGTAAATACGTGCATAGGTGAAGTGTGTAATTTGAAGATTGCTATTCAGACACATGCTAATGGCGATAACATGACTCTACGAAGAATGGCATTTGAAATGCAAAAGAAGTTTGACAAATTTTGGGGTTCTTTTGATAAAATAAACATGTTTATATATGTTGCTGCCGTTCTTGATCCAAGCCACAAAACTAGATTTTTACGGCATTGTTTAACCATTTTATTTGACAGTGAAAGAGCAGCAGGATATTTAAAGTATGTAGAAGATGTAATTGAAAAATTGTATGTTGAATATAAAGGTGATACCAATGAAGATCAGACTCCAAGTAGCAGCAATATTCGACGAAAGTCTCCCAAGTCAACGAGTTCTTCAATGCCAATTCGTTCAAGTGCAGTGTACTCGATGTTTTATGGGTTTGGAAATTCTTTGGAGAGCAACGACGAGACTAATATGTCAGAGATTGATCAATATTTGTCTGAAAAATTGGAGAATTTTTCAGACAATTCTGACTTATTGTTTTGGTGGAAGATGAACTCCGTTAAATATCCAATTTTGAGTCAAATTGCAAAAGATATATTGGTAATTCCAATTTCTACAGTAGCTTCTGAATCTGCTTTTAGTTGTGGTGGTCGAGTTCTTGATGCCTTTCGTAGTTCTTTATCTCCTCAAAGTGTTGAAGCTCTTATATGCTCTCAAAGTTGGTTAAAAACATTTAACCCTTTTAAAGTTCCTCAAATTATTGATGAAGATTCAGAAGATAGTACCATGACAACTACAGATGAAGGTTCGAGTATTCAAATATTTAGTTGTTTTACATCTTTATCTCTAATTATTAACTAATGTTTTTTTTTTCACAGATTCGGCTTTCGTTGAAAATTTTGAAGAAGATGACCAGTCATCAAAGACTTGATATGGATCTAGTGATTGTTATGTACTTTTTAATTCACTGTTTAATTGGATTGTTGGATAGTTGGATAACTTGAATTTAGTTGGATAGTTTGATTTAATTGGATAGTTTGATTTAATTGGATTGTTGGATTTAGTTGGATAACTTGAATTTAGTTGGATAGTTTGTTTTAATTGGAATGTTTGATTTAATTGGATTGTTGGATTTAGTTGGATAGTTGAATTTAATTGGAATGTTTGATTTAGTTGGAGGTTAAAATTTGTAACTGGAGTTGTTTTGTTGTATCTTGCTGGGATTTTTGTTTGTTCAAGTTGGATTTCTTGTAGTGTTTTTTTTATTGCTCTATTATGTTTAATTTCTTATGTTTCTGGGATCTTTATTCTTTATTATGTTTAATTGGATTGTTTATTGCTAGCTCTTTCTTGTACTGGAGGTGTTAGTACTATTCATTCGGAAGATAGTACTTTTTTGTTTGTGTTTTTATTGTTTTAAGTTCATTCACGGATGTTTACATTTGTTATGTTTTTGTTTTTTCCACTTTCTTGGAAAAACCAAGTTAAAAAAATTATATATGAATAGTTTATTTTATTTCACCATGCAATTTAAAAAAAAAAAATTAAAAAATTAAAATATTATTCGGGAGGAACCGGTACCGAACCGGTTCCTCATGGGACCGGTTCCTGGGACCGGTTCCGGTCCTAAGTACCAAAATACCGAAATGGCCGGTCCGGTCCGGTTCCAATCGGGAACCGGACCGAACCGGACCGTGCCCACCCCTACCCAGAGATTCGAACCTGGCTCCCAGCCTTCATAACCAAGGTTTCACCATCTCTGGTACCACTTGAACTAGTAGCTCAAGTGGTACCTGGGATGGTGAACCCTTGGTTATGTAAACCTGGGGGCCAGGATTCTAATCTCAGGGAATGCAAAAACCCCCATTTACCAGGTGGTGGGGCTGGGGGAAGATTGTGAGTATACGTGGGACGGCCTGAGGGAAACCACGTGACAGTGTCAGATGGCTAGCGGGCCAGACTGCACGGCCCATCGGGGGAGCCTGGTGGGTCGTTACAATATGCATCTGCTGTTGTGTTTTGTGACGAAACCATTTTTAGAAGGGAACGGTTGAAACAGACGAGGAGCCGTTTATGGCTCTGATACCATCTTAGATTTGAGAAGAAGAAGGAGAAGAACAGAGAGAGCGAAGAAGAAGATTTCTATTCATCTCAGTAAAACATTAACCAAAATACAGAGTATATGCCCTAACAATTACAGAAGGCGTAAAGAAAAGAAATGGGCTGGACCAAGAGTGGGTCCGATTCAGATTCGGTTCAGCTATATGGTTCAACAAGTGATGACCCCGAGCTGCTGTGTTTTGAGATTCTCTTTCGTCGAGATTCTATGATAGTTTAGTAATTGTAGGATGTGGCATTGGCGATGGTGTCAATGAGAGCAACAGCAGTTGGTCCAATGATGGAAAAGATGAGATTGAGCCATGAAAGCTATGGAAGAAGCAGAAGATTTTACGTCCAGACGTTGGATGACCGTGCCATTTCTCCAGATATGCAGGAAAAGCTAGTCAGAGAAAACCCACCCGAGCGAGTGTTCAAGATCAAAGGCAGTGACCACTGCCCCTTCTTCTCCAAGCCTCAGTCCCTCCAAAAATTCTCCTTGAAATTCCTCAAATTCCATAACGTAGATTATATCAATTTATAATACAAGTTACGTTCATCTTTATTGTCTTCAGTCTAGGCTTCTACGAAATACATCAGGCTACCGACGTGGGTGTCCGCAACGATTTTTAAAAAAAATTCAATCTGTAAAATTTAAATTACTAACAGTTGATACGTTTAAATTTATATTGTCGAAGAAAATAGGTTAAAATTTAAATTGCCACCAACTCCATAGAAGGATTATATTGTATTTTTTTCAAAAAAATAATTTCAAAATTGAAAAGTAATGATATTTTTACTTATAATATATAGTTAGTACAAGGTAAATGTCAACAAAAAATTGATGAATATAAAATAATTATAAATTAAGTTATTGTAAATATTAAAATTAATAAAAAGGCAATGAATTATTATCGACGTGACAACCTACTTTATTCAAATTATGGGGTCCAATATCACTAAAAGGACACCATTTGCAAGATGAAAGTATCAATCAGCAGCCATAGGTCTTGTCACGATTTACATAATTAAATGACAATAATTAGAGACTAATGACGCTGATTAAAATCATTTACTAAAAAAGATTAAGCTTTTAAAATGAATTAATTGCACTATTGCAACCATTCAACCCTCGCCACAAGTGGTGCCCAATTCCATTCCGCCAGAGTTAATTATATAATTAAATTAATTATATTTTAATGGAATTAGCAATAATTAAAGAGTGCTTAATCAAATATTAATTTTGGTCAAAAATGAGATTGGAACAATGATAGTGTCGGTCGCTTCCACGACCACTATAGTAATTTTTCTGTGTCTAGTGCACCACTTGCTTTATCATTTTTTCAATAATACTACCTTTTCTTTTTTGGACAATTATTATTTATTTATTTGGAATTCTTCTAAAAAGTTATTCACTTATGTCGATGAATACGATAAAGACTTTTCGATCCAGATGGAAAGTCATTGTCGGATTTAATTAGTGTAATTAAAATATAATTAATATGATAAATTATAAATAATTAATTTATTATATTAATTATAATAATAATTATTTGACACGAATATTTTATTATTATTATTTGAAAATAAATAAATATTGGAATGATTGACAAAAATAACAATATGGTTAATCTTTTGAAATTTTAATGACGGGCTTAGACGTCATTTCAAGGGGCCGCAAGCGGACATGAGTGGGTAGTGGGTACGGCTTGGAAGAGAACTTTCAGGCTTTCAAGTTTGAATATTTTACTTCAATTTTCCAATTTGCATCGCAACCCATTGAGACATCTACGATCCACTAAATGAAATCTATAAATATGCAACTGGGTTTTCGTTCTTCTGTAGTAGCTTCTGTCTCTTAAAATGGCAAGGCAAGAGATGACGAAACTGGTGGAGGAAAACGACGGGGACGCTTCTCTGCAGAGTTCTCCGATTCCACTTCTCACTCCCTACAAAATGGGAAACTTCAATCTTTCTCACAGGTAGTAAATTTTCAAGCTCTCGTCGTAAAAAAAATGGCTGGTTTGATCATTGTTCTTGGCTGGGACTAATGCATATAAACTGTTTGTGAAAAGTCCTAATGGTTATTACGTGGTTATATATATCTCTGCAGATTTCTGTAGGTCTGCTACTAGTTTTATCTGCTTCCATGCAGACTGGGATTTTTTAACTGTGTGATGAAATAGCAGAGTAATCAATCAAATCCTAGGAAGTTTCAAAAAACATGATTAAAAAATTCGTGTCTTCTTAGTTAACTTGTGTTAAAAGTATGATTTTAAATCAACTTTTCTATGGCAAAAGGAAAGATTGAACTATTGGAGTAGAAGAAAAAAAGAAAAAGGTAGACGGGGATCGGATCGAATTACGCATTCGGGAGCTTTGAATCTATGGATGTGTGTTGCAATTGGATCTATTCTATGTTCTCCGTGTTTATTTTTTATCTAATATTTATCTTAATTCTGTCCTTTATATTTTAACGAAGTTGGAAAGTGTTCTTAGTAATTTTCAATATACACTTAGCTATCAAACATTTATCATAACTCTTAATATACAAAAATAAAGAAAAAGTTAGAAGTGGATCAAACATTTATCTTTTCAATAGTCGACTTAACAGATACGTTCTCTAATTTTTTTTTTTTTTTTTCTTTTTGCAAGTTAAGTACTCTGTTTTCATATTATCTTTTGAAACTGTTGAAAAAAAGAAACTTTTAACATTGACTTTCATATAATCTTTGCCTGACTATTTTTTTTTTGTTTATTCTAGAATTGTTTTGGCGCCATTGACTAGACAGAGATCCTACAACAATGTGCCTCAGCCCCATGCCATCTTATATTATTCTCAGAGAACCTCCAAGGGAGGTTTTCTTTTAACCGAGGCCACGGGCGTTTCGGACACTGCTCAAGGGTGATTATTTTTATCCACATTTTTTCAAATTGTCGGATCTCTGTTTTGCTGGCTAGAATACTTCCTTTTTTTTTATAGGAAAATAAATATATTGAAAGAGGAAAAATACAAGATAAAAATGGAAGAACCCTTGTCGAAAAAAAAAAAAAACAAGCACTTTTTTTAAAGCAATTTTTAATTTAACTGAAAGAAAATGATAGATCCTAAAAATTTAAAACAATAAGTCTACTTAGGAATAATAAAACTAATATTGTCTCGAGAATCGATAATTGTCTCTTTGTTGTCGATAATTTTAAAACAATGTTTGCCTTTTGGATGGTTTTATGATTTAGATATCCGTACACTCCTGGTATATGGACAAAGGAGCATGTTGAAGCATGGAAACCCATTGTCGATGCCGTTCATCGGAAAGGCGGTATCTTCTTTTGTCAGATTTGGCATGTTGGCAGGGTCTCAAATCCTGGTGCATTCTCTTGTCTTGAATTGATTGAATTGGATTTTTGTGACTGAAACTAAACCATTTTAGATCAAGTTTATGGTCGTTCCATTCGCAATTTGATTTTTTTCTCATTGTTCGTATTGGATGAAATGCTCGAAGGGAGAATAACAAATTACCTTGTTTGTATTTTGAAAACTCCATGCTTCTTGCTCAAGAGTTTGCAGATTGTTGCAAAAAAGATGTAGAATGTGTACAAACTAAGTCTGATTTTGGTGTATTTAGGCTTTCAGCCAAATGGACAAGCTCCAATCTCTTGTACAGACAAGTCGATATCCATGCAAAAACGTGCTAATGACTTTGATGTGTCTGAGTTCACTCCTCCGAGACGTTTAAGAACTGAGGAAATCCCTCATATCGTGAATGATTTCAGACTCGCAGCGAGAAATGCCATTGAAGCTGGTATCTTCCATTTTTTCAAATAGATTTATACAGAATGTTTCTTGAACTTGGCTTTCGCTGAATTTTTCACCGGATTGATTTATGCAGGTTTTGATGGGGTTGAAATCCATGGCGCTCATGGTTACCTAGTAGACCAGTTCATGAAAGATGAAGTGAATGATAGAACCGACGAATATGGTGGTTCCCTAGAGAATCGATGCAGATTCGCTTTAGAAATTGTCGAAGCCATATCGGACGAGATCGGAGCAGACAGACTCGGAATAAGGCTTTCTCCCTTCGCCGATTACATGCAATCCAGAGACTCAAATCCACTTGCATTGAGTGTTCATATGGCGAAATCGTTAAACAAGTACGGAATTCTCTACTTGCACGCTGTTGAGCCGCGGATGAAGACCCCCGGAAGCAAGCAAGACTGTGAGGAGAGTCTTCTACCGATGAGAAAGGCCTTTAACGGCACTTTCATTGCTGCTGGAGGTTACGATAGGGCGGATGGAATCAAAGCCATTGCTGAAAACAAGGCCAATCTGATCACTTATGGTAGATGGTTCTTGGCCAATCCGGATTTGCCGAAGAGGTTTGAGCTTAATGCTCCTCTTAACAATTACAATAGAGCAACTTTCTACACACCTGATCCTATCATTGGTTACACAGATTACCCATTTCTGGAGGAAACCAACTTTGCTTAAATGTAGTCTCTCTTCATAATTCTACTGCAAAAAAAAGAGAAGGAAATTATGTATCCTTCTGGCTTTCTCCATTCTGCAATTTAGTGGTTTCTATTGTACTAAACATATTGAAGAAGAAGAAAGATTTGAAGTTGGTTACGAATAAATTTGGTGAAATCAATTTTATTTTTCACTAGTTTACCGAAAATATTGGTTATTACTGTCGTTATTTTTATTTGCAGCATAAACACGACTCTGAAAGATCATAAATCGAGGATCATAGAAAAATAAAAGCTAACTATTGGAGGCCAAGGAGAAATGTGGGAGCAAAAGGTATTTTTTTTGGCATTTGATTAGACTTTAAAGCTGCTTTAATTTGAATATTAAATGCATGATGACATTCTTAAGCCACAACCCTCCCACAAACTTTTGCTAATTGTTTATTTTTGGGTTGGCCTTCCAAGACTCACCCCACTACTAATAAAAACAAATTCATTAAAGCTGATTTAAAAAAATGGTTTTAGGATATGTTGTGGGTAGAAAGTGGGAAGAAAGATGGTGCTGAGAAGATTAAAATATGAAGTTAGTGAAGGATGAAGGTGTATAGGATAGGTGTTTGACGACCATTATATTCTCTATGGGCTGAGGAGAGATAAGATAATGGAAGAGAATCCATGGAGGTTTAAAGGGTGCTCTTGAAATCTTGCATAAATGGGAGGACAGTGGAAGTTGAAGAAGAAGAAGAGCAAGAAGGGTTGTGAAGAGAGGATAGCAGAGCAGCAGCCTTGAAGCTAGTTCAAACTAGTGGAAGGGTTGTCTGGTATAGCCAAAAAGAGAGTTTAACTGTTTGTTTGAAGAGGAAGAAAAGAAAAAGAAATTTTGAGGGAAAAATGGTGCGTGGAAAGGTGCAGATGAAGAGGATTGAAAATCCAGTTCATCGACAAGTTACTTTCTGCAAGCGCCGAGCAGGGCTGCTGAAGAAGGCCAAGGAGCTGTCTGTTCTCTGCGATGCTGATATTGGACTTTTTGTTTTCTCTCCCCATGGAAAGCTCTATGAACTTGCCACCAAAGGGTCTGTTCCTCTCTCTCTTTTTTAGAGAGATGTAATACACGTTAGATCTATGCCTACACTCTATGAACTGTTATTGATTTGACAAATGATTCATGCAAAAATTATTGCTGGGTATAGCGGAACATGATAGAAAATACCCAAAAAAAAAAAATCACTCAGTTATAACGAGTAGAAGTAAGAGATAAGAGACGAATAAACATCAAGAATTTTTACAAGAACCAGTATAGAAAAAGATTTCTATGGAAGAAAAAAAGATTTTCAGTATTTTTGTTAGAGTTATTCTTGTGATATGAACTGAACTTGGCTTTTTTTTTTCTATGTTTGGAAAACTGCGAAGAACCATGCACGAGCTTATTCAGAGGTACATTAAGTCCACAGGCCAAGCTCTACCAGACGAAGCCACTCTGCACCAAACTCCTGTACATCTCTCTCTCTAAAATACAAGTTTGTTTTGTGATTTTCTATTTTCAATATTAATTATGCAAAGCAACATAGTTCCTTTCCCGACATATCGTAGTGCATGGCAGCATCAGATGCTGGTATGCAAAATGATAATATTAATTTATAATTTCTTTGAATTTTCAATGCAACTTTTGGAAAGCTGCAGATCAATTAAATTCCTTTCTATATTTTTTTTATTATTTAGAATCATGCAAAGGAGGAGATCGACAGGTTGCAACAGGAGATTGATGTGCTTCAAAAAAGTCTCTTGTATGTCAAAAACCCGGAGTCTCTTATCAGTTTAATTTTTCGTGAAAAAAAACTATAAAAATGCATGTTATCCTTTAAACTTCAGTAAAAATCAAGTAAGTTCATGAACTTAGGGTAATTAGTTATTAAGTTCTTGTCGTTAGGTTTGTAGCAATGCAGTCACGTTTTTGTCATATGAAGTCTTTTATCTTCTCAGCCGGGCGATTTACAAAAAGAAAAAGTTGGAGCTTTGGCACGAGGCAATTTTCAGAAGAGATTTTTTCTTCTAGAACTCGGAATCGTTGCGAAAATCTCCTCTGCAAATTACCTGCTTGCCAAAATCGCAGCTTTTTCTCTTTGGCAATGCCCGACAAAGAGAATAGAAGATGACACGCGAAAAAATATGACTGCGTTAACGACACTCCTCGCGACAGAAACTTGATTGTTAGTTTTCCTGTTGTTCACTACTAAGTTTAAGAGATAATAACATTTTAAATAAATTTAATTAGAGAAGTATTACAGCTTTTCTTTGGGAGATGGATCGAAAGCAATGAGAGTGGAGGAACTGGAAGAGCTAGAGAAGCAACTCGAGATTTGGATTTGTCATATACGCTCCACAAAGGCAATTTTCGATTGCTTTTTTAATTAATTATCGTAGTTTATTTGATTACCCCCTTAATCTAATTGCAGATGGAAATCATGTTTCAAGAGATCCAGTCTTTGAGGAATAAGGTTGTTATCATCGTTTAATGCTGTGATATTAAATGTTAATCTCCCACTAATTAGTTATTTGTTTTTGGTGTTGAAGGAAGGAGTGCTTAGAGCTACTAACAAGTATCTCCAAGATAAGGTGATTGAATTTAATATTCTATAAACTTATCTGAATAATGTTACGTTTACTCTCTTATTCTACTCTCTAAACAGACTTGCTGACGAGTCAAACTGCAATTAAAGTGCAGTTATCGTTAATTGCACAAATCATTGTTTGACACGTCAACAAATATGTTTAGATATTAGAACAGGAGAATAATCGTGGGCTTACTTAAAAATCTAATATTTATTAATATATTTGCAAATGCAGATGGAGGAGAATACTGATCTTACTAATATTGAACCAGTGAATACTAATTTTCCATACCCACTAATCATACAGAATGAAATATTTCAATTTTAATTTTTAATTATTTCTTTTATAATATATGTTTTATGGAAGCTTTTGTCTGTAATAATGATGTTTTTTTGTGAAAAACAACTACCCCTGCCATTGTAATGCTGCCGTTAAGGTTGCAATGTTCTTCTTGGTGTGTCTTTATGTTCAGTCTCTTGCCTTACTAATTTTTGTATATATTTTTTGTGTTTAGCTTATGATTGATAAGAGTATGACATATTAAACTCTGAAGTTAGTGGCAGGGATGGGCAAAACCGGAGTGGAATCGCGATTATGGTCCTGGTTCGGTCTGGTTTTGCCCACCAAAGGAACCGTTTCCGGTTCCAAATTTTCATGACCGGTACACTGATTCACGTCGCGTTTTACAGTGATAAATTTAATAGATTAATTATCGATAAAATATATTTATTAAAAAGTTAAAAGTTAAATTTTGCTAAAAAAAAAGTTGGATTTTTTATTACTCTAATGGAGCGTTCAAGGCTTATGATCGATGAGGCTGGAATAGATGATCATCAGAAGATATTAGAAATTGGAGTCATAGGCCGGCCAATTGCTGTATGTTGATGGGATATGCGTAAGACTGTGAGCCGCTACTAAAAGCAGTATTGCCAGTATAACATTTGCGCTGTCGGTCGGATGAAACGCGTCCCAAAACAGGTATTTCCGACGATCTTGACAGGCTTGCTGGAGCGGCAGGCAAGTGATTTGACCGTTGTTTCGTCCAACTCCACAACATCCCTTGTCCGCCACCTCGAATCCTGTAATTCGTAAAAGTTCAGAAAATATAGAGCAGAATTCATTGAAAGAAATGCATGGCAAAGCAGATAGATTACCAAAAGTGCTTGCATTTGCGTATAAATCCCTGCTAGCCTGGTATAAATCGAGATACACGAATTTGGATCCGGGAAGTTGGCCGGCGTTGAAACGATCGACTAATCTCTTCAGGCCGGAGTTGAAAATCGAGATGGCTTGGTTGATGTTTTCGTTGCATCGGCTGCTGTTTCCGTTATATCTCGCCAGCTGATACGGTATGCACCCGATTTGGCCGATTGCCGTCACGACCATCTTCCTCGCCCCCAAGCCGTACAATTGCTGACCAACCCACAAAAAAAAAAGTCGAAATCTCGACGTCGGAGTGTAAAAAAGAACGGAAAAATGGCCGGCGACTCTCATGAAAACTGAAATCTTACTGTTAGTTGGCGGGTATAGTCTTGAAGAAGTGCAGCAGCGTATGCTTTAGTGGTGTACTGTGTTCTAGTTGGGTAAAAATCAGTCATGAAATAGTTGTTTAGATAGTCGTTACTTCCCATCCCGGAGAAGAAGATGCACTTGCTCAGATAGCTTCCAAGTGCGTTGTTGTCTCCCCGGTAAATCCGTCTCAGTTCGAGCACCGTGTCACTGAAATCGGAGACCTGTTCATTCATCGAAATGTGACCGCCCTGTCGGAAATTCGTCAAAATCCCGTTACTTACAGGCGTATAATTAGAAATCGGAACCGGAATATACAATAACAAGATCAATTTCATGATTTCATACCAGATTGTTTCCGGTCTCGTCTCTGATCCCAGCTGCCCCCGACGCATAGTTCACTCCTCTCGTCAGTGCCCGCCCGCTAGTTCTAGCGTACGGCGGGATGTAAAACGGGAAGCCGAGAAGTTGGGCTGCAATTCAATCCACACCCAAGAAAGTACGTCAAGTTCTAGAAAAATAGTTTTTCCGACTAAAATGATAGAAACAGAGGAAACTTACCAAGAACATCAACCAGAGTTCTGCCATTGGTGAAGCGACCAGTTGTACCTTGAGGAAAGTCGATGCCATAGGGCCTGTAATTGGCCCTGGCCAGGCTAAGCATCCTATTATTATTTCCATTATCGACCAAAGAATCACCGAAAATGAAGAAACAGGGCACTTGAACGCCGTCATTTCTCTGCGAACAAGCCTTCTGGGTACTCAAAAACAGAGCAATCAAAATTGGTATCCAAACTAAGTCGCCAAAACGCCTCATTTTAAGAGCTCAAAATGCAAAAGCACTGCTCATTTGAAGGAATTCCCATATGGGTATTGATTTATAGGCTTGTTATTGGGTTTGTCAAGGTGGATAAATGTTATGGAGTTCATATGCTTTTGCAAACTTTTTAAGTGTCTGTCATGTTCTTCTGCTTCAATTGAAAGCAGCGGTGATTTGATCAGGGTCTCCGTGACCTACAACAATCTACAATGCTTTAGAGTTCACAAGAGATTATTAGAGACTCAACATTTACTCAAATTCTAGTTGGACTGATCAGATTTATATATTAATATACCGTTAGTAGTTTTTTTTTTCTTCAAGAAATTTTCAATTTTTGTGTTTTTTTTTACTGATTATGACCTTTACCATTTCTCCAAAAAACCTACTTGTTCGTCCTGAGTTTGAAGATCAAATTCACATTTTGCAATTTCAGGGGAAACCCTCAGACGATAATATAAGAAAAAGACAAGAAAATAGGCCAAATCAAAGGAAAGAACAAACGTTTGATCTCCAAATCCAGCTGTAGGACAGTCAGTCAAATCATCTGAGAAAAAGAAAAAGGCCAAAAAAAGGGTCGTCTATGGGCAAAAAGACTGGCTCAGGCGAGGCCTGTGACTTGGAACAGTGAAGTGTCTAATCCTTCCCTCTTGCTCCCTCATATACCCTTCACAGAGAAAAGCCGTCGAAAATTTGTTCTCCACGACCCGATCGACGTCATGCACGAAAATATCAGTTTCGCCGGACACTCTGTTTCTCGCCATCAAACCGGCGGTGTAAATTGCCGTCATCCTCCCCGGCGCGCCGTCGAAATACCCAGTTGGCGCGTCGACCATTATCAAATCCCATTCTACGTCGTAAACTTCGTTTGGAAATCCTTTGTGGGACAATGGACACTTGGAAAATCGTGGGTCTTCCACGGTTTTGCAGTCCTTTTCTTGTCCGATCCTTAAAAGTTGATCCGCTTGGGGAACTTTTGTGTTGTACAACACCTGGTAGGATTCCAACGTGGGGAAACGGCTCCGTATTTCGTTGATCCAATCCTCATTTTCCTCGAGGAAAACTGTCCGGCCGCCGTGGTTCAGAGACGTCCACATGAGGCTATCGTGGCCGAGCCCGAAGACCAGGAAATTGCATGGCGCTTTTCGGGCGAGGACTCTGGCCGAGACTGAGATTTCGTTGATGGTTTGCTGCGGGGTGATGTTGGAGGTGGCGTAGTGGATGATCGCATTGGCTAAGGAAACTGGAGTTTTGCTGCATGTCGAATCGACAGTCGGGCACGGTGTTTTTACAGCCGACTCCGGCGACTCTGTTTGATTATTTGTTGAAACAGGGAGATGGGTCGATGATTCCGGCCATGAATTACTCTGAGAAGATAAAAAATTCGACCTGAATATCAAAAAGAGGATCGAAAGGACGAAAAATGGGACGAGAACGAACTTGAGGTTGCCGGAACTCTGAGATTTTGACCTCATTTCGTGTAGAAACAGAAGAAAACAAACAAGATCTTGATGAATTGAAAACAAACAGTTCTTTCAAGGTCGATTAATTATACTTTCTCAGACAAGCTCTGTCCATTCTGGGTTCTTGCATTGACTTGAAACGAAGCAACCAGATGAGAGAGAGAGAGAAATGGTGGATCTTGAAGAGATGGAACATATATATAAATATGAAGAAGTTTATGGACTTGGACAGAAAAAAGAAGAAAATTGATGGAGTTGAGAGTTGGTGGGTTGATATAGTACTTAATGATTAATACATACCATAATTGCTCTTAAGATATGCCAAGCCGTTTTTGGCTAAACCTTCCAAAAATGGAAAATCTTGACATACATGTACATGCATCATCATATATGTATTACAAAACAATTTACATAGATCAAAAATGGTAAATTTCCCATAATTATTAACTAATTATAATTAATTAGTGAAGACGTTACATTTTAATCTTTTTGGATAGCTTTCTAAATGAGATCGATACAGATTAGTAAAGCAATGATCTATAATTGTTAAGAGGTTGGTAACTACAAACCATTTTATTGTATTAAATAATAATTAATCTTTGGTATATCCTACGCATAATTAAAAAGGTTAAACTTTTTTAGCTGCTAAAATTTATTTATGACAACAATATGACCAAATTCGTGCAAAAAGTGACGATTTATTTGTTAAATCTGTCATATGTGTGTTATGTTTTCCATTTAATCTAGAGTTTTAATTAAGTTTTAACGCTTCTAGCGACTTCTAACGTTAATTTTGAAGTATAATAATCTCTTCTTTGGTGATTTTAAATTCTCTTGAGAGATCAGACTGAGTATAAAATAAGGATAGAATGACAGAGAGATTATAATTCAAATTAAAATATTTGATTAAATAGTAAACGTGATAAATTTAACAGTTAAATTGACGATAATGTCTATTTATAGTTAAAAAATATATATTCGATTTGTAAAAAAAAAAAAAAGTTTAATTTGTAAATCAATTGGTCTAAATTGTATTTACCTTGTTTTTAAAAGGTGAAAAAGAGTGACGATAGAGTTACTAATTAATGTAATAAATTAAATTTGATAATTTATAATGGGTTGACTTTCCAGTTCGTTTGTCGAAGGTTTTACTGGTAGGGTTTTGACCGACTCGTCGGCCTCCGGAGGATGTCTTCCGCAAGCTTGGTGGGGGAGAGGATGAAGTTTTCGGTGAAGGCGTTGAGCAACGGGAAGGCAAGGTCGGGGCTTCTCCATCGGGGTAACTGTCCCGCGTCGTTTGAGACACCGGCGTTGCTTCTCTCTACGCGTAAAGGACTCCCCAATTTCATCTCCCCTGATCTGCTTTCCTCTCTCCCTTTTCCTGATTCCCATCTCCTTCAATTTAGTCCTCTTCACTTGTGAGTCAATCCAACACTACCCTTTTACTCTCCGTCTTTGAAGTTTTTAATGGACTTTGTAGCTGTTTCTTGCGCACTCCATGTGTTTGTGGGTTTGTCTGTGAGAGCAAGAATTCCTGTTTTTTTTTGCCTTTTTATTGTTTTTTTGTTGGTGTTACAGTAACTTAGTTGAATTGCTTGCTTAACGTAAGAAAAGAACGAAATAACGAAAACAGTTTAAAACGTCCATGCACGTGGTGGAATAGGCTACTCAAAAACACAAGAAATTTGCATAAGGTTGGGAGATGGGTATATTTATTGCCTTTCCCTCTTACTAATACTGCCTTTTTAATTTAGTAATTTATAACACTCGTTAAAAAGATGGATTTTGGCTTTTGAAACTGTTGGTTCACAACAGTGTAATTTTGAACACTATACTTGCACATCTGTGATACGTCGTGGTGAGGTGATTTCTTTGTATAATAGGAATTTTTTTCTGTTTGTAATTTTGCTTTTGCTTCTTGTAATAATTTAATGAAATTTCTGTTGTCAATCTTTCATTCTAGCTTGGAAGGTCCTTCATCGAAAACGATATCAAGTCTTGGTGGACTACACCAGTTGCTTGGTTTACACGAGTATACATTAGCAGCAGTACCGAGGGACTCCATTCACTGCCTTCCAGAGTTCAACAGTGCTAATAAAACTGGGGCATCTTTTGAGACTACCTGTGGTCGTCGATTGGTAAAGGGCGCTTCTTACTTGTTATATGTTTTATGTCTTCTTATTTTCCCCTTTTTACATTAAATTTGCAAAAAAAAAAAAAAACTGAGTTTATTGTATATTTCTAGATCAAACCTATCGAATACGTTGAAATGATTTCATCCATGAAACCTGACCTCTGGGCTTCGTTGGCTGATGAGGTGCCTGCATGGGTTTCAGACAAAAGAAACAGAGCATCAGTTGATCGAACTTTGAGTTGGCTCGATGAATGTATCATGTTAAACTCAGTAAGAAGCCGGCCTTGGCAATCGTTTTCAAACTTATTGACATTTGAATATATAAAGGATAAATTGTGATGAGATGTTGATGATAGTTTTTCTAACGTAGTAAATTTAGATAGCCATTGTATTAGTTCTACTGACAAAAGAAAACAATCCCCATACTTTTTCAACAAGTTTCTTGGATAGTTTCGACATTGACGTAGATTCGATGTTTACAGTTTGTTTTGTTAATTAATCATTTAAAATATCAAGATTTCCATAGTTTGTAAGTCATTTTGATTGGTATCCATA
This sequence comes from Begonia masoniana, assembly GCA_022432975.1. Taxonomy (NCBI): domain Eukaryota; kingdom Viridiplantae; phylum Streptophyta; class Magnoliopsida; order Cucurbitales; family Begoniaceae; genus Begonia; species Begonia masoniana. The sequence goes on from CM039502.1 coordinate 8,386,241, forward strand.
TGTGTATTGGAGACATAATTATTCAAAATAAAATGTGAAAAGAATATCAGAGATTTTTAATATGTCAAAAATATATTGGAGAAAGCAAACAACCTATGGCACCTTCTTAGATTTCATATATGTTTATGTCTGAATTCAACTAATTTGAAGTGGAAGATTGGTTGAAAGAACAATGGCCTGAAATAATTGTACAATACTGAATTGTTCAAGACAGGTGGAGCTATTTTTGGAGCAGTTGTTGGAGGGTCATCAATGGAAGAGCGTCTAAGGTGTGCTGAAGAAGTTGTCAAGCGTGATGTATCAGGTTCAATGTCTTTTTTCACTTTGTTCTATTAATATTCTCCTATATGCCAGGAACAGTGGGGTTTATATGATTTCATTTTCTAGCCCATCATCCTTTGCTTGTTTCCCTTGCTTCTTCCTTCCCTTAACATGAAGACTTCAGACAAATATAGTGTTGGAGTTCGGTGACCCACAATGACCCAAATTCTTTTGGGTCAGATTGATTAGCATTCATTACGAACTCATTTTTATTTTTCTTTATAAATTCATGTTTGTATTTCAATGTTCTTAGTTAATATTATTATCTGCCTGTAGTTTTTCTTGAAAAGATTTTTCTATGTAAATCTTTGTGCCAATATATTCCACTTTCATATTTTTTTTTGTTTGTTTGTTATTCCATTTCTAATACATGATGTAATATTATGAATTTTTCAACATCTATTCAAAATTTTCCTTATTCTGATATAGTCTCTATGCATCCAAGCAATTCTTTTCGTGTACAAAAGGCGAATTTGAACTAAATCTAGAAATGTGCATACGCAAATTAACGTAGTCTGAATTCCATATGTCGTTATTTTTTCTAAATTTTGTTTGGAAAAAAACAGGTTATTGGATAGGAGGTTTTGGGCTTGGAGAGAGCATGGATGAGCGTCCTACTCTCCTTAATGCTGTTACAGTATGTGCCTTTTCTCCTTATGTTTGGCTACTTTTACAGCTACTGCCTCCTTTTATCCCTCTTATATTTTATTAATTCGCGAAAGATGAAGAAAGCTAGCCTTCGATAATAGTTTATCGGGGTAACCATCAAGCTTGGCTAGTACCAAAAGCCTTGCATAACCAAGGAATAATTCTTCAAATAGTTGAATAAATTTGGAAGTCTATAGATCAAATTATAATAAGCTCAGCTGCTGAGTGATAAATGTCCATATAGGTTTCTTTATGTTCAATGAATTACTGATGTTGCTCTACCAAAAAGATATATTAGAAATATTTCTTCTCATGTTATCTATTGTTATCAAATTGCTCAGGATATATTACCAGAGGCAAAACCACGCATGATTTGTGGGCTTGGACTTCCAGGTACTGAATTTTTAGATGCTGCACTTCACTTTGTTGTGATTTGGAACGTGGTGAAATAATAAAATTCGATATTTGATCCACAGCTGATGGAAAATGATCCAAGAACAACTTATGATGGAATTTAAGTTATGTTCTAGTTGTGAAAGTGGCATAAGATTCAATATAGTAGGTGTAGAAAATCAGTTCTACAGGTGGCCTCCGAGTTCCTAAAATTCAGAACTGGGGACCGAACCGGTTTTTACAATTAGTTGCCAAAATAAAAGGAAAATAATTTTTTTAAAAATATTTACGGCTGGGCTTAAGCTGAATTATGAGTTATTTTCGGCTTTTGGGCTGGGTTTAACCAGAATTTGGTCGGATTTTTCAATCTCAAATTGTGAAACAATCGGTAACCCATGGTCTACTGCATCCAAAACCGTATTTGGGTCCTATAGCGGTGAGATCTTGGCCGAACCGGACTGAACCACCCGAGTGGGTCATATTTGCGGGTCTGAACCGGTTATACTCGGCCATAGTTCTATTGTACGGGGAAAATTGGGACTTTGCACTTAAACCTGAGAAGGAAAATTTTTGTTTGTTCTTGCATGGGAATCAAATGGATGTGGTTTTACAAAAATATTGTGAGATCTTTTCTCTATCATCATTCATTATGTATTTAGATCTTATGACCCATGAATATACTCAACGAGGTATATCTGTTGTTGTTGATATGTACACTTCTTCACGTTATCTTCCTTCCAATTCACTTGTTAGAAATAAGATGTGTTTTTCATCTTGCAGAGGAGGTCTTGCAGGGCATTGCTGCTGGTGTTGACCTTTTCGATTCATCGTATGGTTCCTTACTTTTTCTGCATAATTGTCTAAACTCATTCATCTTGCTTCGATTTGCTAATAAACTTCAAATTTAATGCTACAACTTTACAGGTATATATACCATCTTACACTTGGAGGGTTTGCTCTAGTCTTTCCACTGGATAGTGTAGAGATGAATCTTTCCAATTGGCAGCTGAACGATACCGGGAATGACCTGACGAAAATTAACATGAGAGCAACAGTATATAGGTTTCATAAAAGTTCTACTTTTGACTTTGTCGCGTTGAAGTTCATATTTTTTTTCCTCGTTTCTTGACGAAAGGCTTTTAAAATTTTGATCAGTTATTTCCATAATCCCTGGCGGCCTTTATATTTTCTCTAATTCATAAATGTTAAATAAATTTTGATGTTATTTCACAGAGAATTTATTGGGGTGCAATTTAGATTTTAATGTTTGAGATCAATTAAACTATTTTTTTGGATAAATTTCACTTTTCAGCTATGAACTTTGTATATGTTGTATTTTTTATTTAATAAGGAATTTTAATTCGATTTCTAATACTTCTGACAATTTTTAACTCAATTGCATGATTGATTAGATTTGAAATCGGCGGATAAGAGATCAATTGAGTTCGAGAGTAGGTTAGAACTTGTCAGAAGAATTACAAATTGAGTTAAAACACTTGATTGAATGAAATACATGATATAATTGATGACATAGGATAAATTGTTGATAGCTGAAAGGTATAATGTCAATTTATCGAACAAAATAATTTAATGTATAATCTGAAAATGAACATAAACTTGAAGGTATAAATTGCTAAAATTTACTTAACTCTAGGTTGGTAGACTCTTTTTTGTTGCTTAGAGTTTCCTAGAATAGGGCTTTGAATTGTATTGTTTTTGTCGTATAATCGAAATCAATTGAAATATTGTGTCATGCAGGAAAGATTCTTCGCGGATCGTGGAAGGTTGTGGCTGCTATACTTGCCAGAATCACACAAAAGCTTATATTAATCATTTGCTCAATGTGCACGAGATGCTGGCTCAGATACTTCTAGAAATGTAGGGTTTTTCTGCACTTAATGATACCTTCCTAAATTTGAGTCTATCATGATTTGTTTATCAATTTGTTGGTGCAGACATAATACCCATCACTATTTGGGTTTCTTTCGATCGATACGAGAAGCGATAAAGGCTGGAAAGTTTCAGCAATTTCATCGAAATTTTATCGAGAAGAGGCGCGGTCATTTGGCGTTGTCAGCTATGTGTTCATGATAGTTATTGGAGAAATAGTTATGGGTTGAATCAGGATGGGGAGATCATTTGTGCAATTGATTATACTCCGACAAGAAGCTGATTTGTCTCATGCCGGTATGACCAAATTAATTTTGATGGTCTATGATTAGTGTAAAGTTTGGTTCATCCGTTTGAATTAGATTTATAATTTGTATTGATATGATTATTTTAACATGTTCAAATTTGTATATTAAATTTGGAATAGATGAGTGAGAAAGTTAAAGAGGGATAAAAACATAGATATGGGGAAATTCAGATTGAACTAGGGAGAATCAGTTCTGATGTAGAGTCAGAGAGAAAATAAGAAAGAGAAAAAAAATGACAGAAATCTGTCGGGAAATTTTATTATTTTTGTAATTTCGAGTGATGTTACTTGCGATGCTGTAATATTACAGAAATACTTGTTTTTTTTTCTAATAAAATTTCGCTGATAAAGTTTTAGTCCGTTTACATAGAACAGTTTTATTTGAATCACGGAAATAGTGTTCTTGAGTTCTTCTCGATTAAATATGGCGTGTTTAACAACAATTGACGATAGGTTTTTTTTCTTCCAATGTCGAGATGCTCGTTTCATCGCCGCAATATAAAAATATTAGCATCCCGACTTTGTAATTGTGGCTGTGACAATCATTTCTTATACAAGCCGACCACGGAATAAGGCCGAACCAGACATAATTCGGTTGGCCCTTACAGGGAGGGACATTTGATGTCATGTACTCTGCCTGCCCAGAGAATTACTTGGCACCAACCTGTAAGCAATGTGATGCCACTGTGCAATCTTAATCTGTAAGGTTCAGGCGAAACCCAACAGATTGCAAGTCTGCTAGCATCAATTCAGAACCAAATAGAAGCTGAAAATGGATTTTTATCATGCAGGAAAATACAAAAAGGTCTCGTCCATCTGTCATGGCAAAAGCTTACCCACCGAGACGTGTCCTACCCCTGCAAGTTTGATGCATGCAAAGACGAAGGCGATGATCCACATCTCTCCCTCAACTTCTTATCTTTTTGTTGCTCTCTTCCCAACCTCCATAGTTCTTCGAGTCTACGCGACAGTATGAGACTGTTAAACTCTTTCATGAACTTGGTGGTGCCGCCGGCCAGTCTGGTGATGGTGGCGTTTGCATGGCCGGCGCTGTGCTTCATCAATGCCTGGGGGTGGTTTTACAACTCGTTCTACAGCGAGAAAATGGAGGACAAAGTGGTTATAATCACCGGCGCTTCTTCCGCCATAGGAGAGGTAAGCTTCGTCCAACTCTCTCTATTATAGATTAAAAATAATTGTAGGTCTAGTGAGAGAAATGAGCAGAAAAAAATGGCGCCGGGGTGTGCAGCAAATCGCGTACGAATATGGGAAGAGGGGAGCGAATCTGGTGCTGGTGGCGAGGAGAGAGCAGAGGCTGAGGGGGATAAGCGAGAAGGCCAGAAGAATGGGGGCAAAGGATGTGATGACAGTGGCTGCCGATGTCGTCAAAGAAGACGACTGTAGAAGATTTGTCAATCAGGCCGTCAACTACTACGGACGACGTAACTAGATCTTTTTTTTTTTTTTTTTTTTTAATTAATCGTAACTATTATTACGTTGCATAGTAATTTTACGACTAATCATTCATTATAATCTTATAATTTTAATATAATTATTATTTATTTTAATTATTTTTAATTTATTTTAAGGGAAAAAAGACTATAAAATCATACCAAAACAAACTTTATTTGCAGTGGATCATCTTGTGAATACGGCAAGTTTGGGTCACGGATTCTACTTTGAGGAGGTTACAGACACATCTGTGTTTCCCCGTTTGATGGTAACGAATGTATATCTTGTATTGTTTGAAGAAATCTGTCATCTTTTGATCTACAACCAGTTATTGAGACAATTGACCTGAAGTATTAGGAAAAGAACATGATGTTAAACTAATGTTGATGCGTTGATTTTGTTTCCAAGGACATAAACTTCTGGGGAAATGTTTATCCGACATTTGCGGCTCTTCCTTACCTTCATCAAAGCAATGGTCGGATCGTCGTGAATGCATCGGTTGAGAACTGGTTGCCTTTGCCCCAGAATGAGTATATATTCTGTAAGTATCGTTTTGCAGCTCTGATTGATTACTGTTTTGGGAGTTGATTGCATGATTAATTGACGACAAAATGCAATAAGGCTGCAAAGGCAGCGTTAGTAAACTTCTACGAGACGCTGAGATTTGAAGTGAAAGGCGAAGACGTGGGAATAACTATCGCAACTCATGGTTGGATCGGAAGCGAAGTGCCGGGAGGCAAATTCATGCAGGAAGAAGGTGCAGAAATGCAGTGGAAGGAGGAAAGAGAAGTGAGAAATGCTTTTTTATATATATATTTTCTTGGACTCGGCGCCATTGTTTTAGCTTATGTACGACGGAAGAGCTTTTCAACTGTGATGTATTGTATAATGGCGAGGCAGGTGAACGGAGGAGGAAGGTCGGTCGAGGAATTTGCGAGGGTGATGGTAAGAGGGGCGTGCAGAGGAGAAGCGTACGTGAAGTATCCAAGCTGGTACGATGTTTTTCTTCTGTACAGAGCTTTTTCACCTAATCTTCTCAACTGGGCACTGCGTATGATTCTTTCTACCCACGCCGCCAGAACATGCTCTGCCGCGTGTAGCCGCCGAACCCACATCTCCCTCCGGCTCGTCTGTTTCTTCCGAGGGTTCTTCTCCGAGGAGGATCGTTTCCAGCCCCTTTCGCCTCTCCCAGCTGAGAGGGGAGTAATGAGGTCGATGAAATTGTAATTTGCCATGGAAGTTTTGTATCTAGTTTTTGCTATTTTTGTGAGGAACTGTTCATTGATCAGTTGGTTTATGTGGTGGACTGGATAAGAGTTTGGGGAAGCTTGACAGACGATAAGATAAAGCTTCTGTCTTTATTTCGATTCTGGATCTGTGATTTCGATTTACGACGATCTTTCTCTCCTACGCCCACTGTTAATGCCTTCTGTATGGAGCTTGCAACATGCCATCAACATCCACCACCATAAGTAAGATTAGCAGGCAATTGAGAGCCTCCAATGTGGCGGGTCTGCATTAACAGTAATAAATGAAGTCGTGAGCCCCAGCAGCAGCCTCGGGGTAAAGTAGGAACCCAACCATAGGCGTTGATGGGAGGTCCGAACCAAAATCTCCAACGCCCATGTTGATGGGTGATCGGAACCTGAATTGGCAACACCCATTTTCATCGGCAAACTCCTTTGTATCTCTTCTCCGCCGGACTAACTGGTATCTTTTCTTGCTACTGAAGCTCATTTCAGACACTGAAAAGAGCATAAGATTAAAAGAAAAACAGAGAGCTGAACACATGGTTGACCATGAATAAAATATTCATCCCAGTTATGCATTGACATTAAAAAGCTGAAAACAAGTCATAAAACACAAGATCAAAGCTGAGTCTAGTAATGAGTTAGAGAAGCTACTTTAATATTACTCCAATTATCAGGTGCAATTACAATTAACAGTGGGGCTAAAGGGCACTTCATATAAAACAAAGATAACTATCATAAGATAATGTCTGGAGCAGCATTCGTCTCTTTTTTAGCAGTTTAGCTCTTCCCCTCAAGTGGGCGTTAGATCGCTTTGAACTTCAGTCTAGCTCAGTTTTGGACACACCCACAGGGGTGTCATTTCTCACCTCTAATTATATTTTCTTCTCCTTCTACCTCTGTAGCTAGAAAGACTAGAATATACAACTAAAATAAGAATAAGAACCAGATTTCTCTAGAACACACAGTTAACCACGTTGCTAATTCAAGTAAAATAAACCAACTTCTAACAATTTCTTATCCAATCAAATCACATTTTAGAAGAATGATGATTTAATAAAGAGCAGTGATTGCCATTACCTTACAAAAGCTATAACAGAGCAATATGACCCACTGAATTTCAATTTGACGACAAATTGTTAAGCTGGGAGATTTCGTCATATGTATGTACAGCTTTATATAATAGATATTTACAATCCTCAGACCAACCATAACTCCTCACCTCTAATGCCTGAATAATCACAGTGAATTTGCTAGCTGTGGAAAGCGTTCGAAAATCCAAGTCACAGCTCTAATAATAATCTGTCAAAAACAATCATACATGAGTTGACAAAAAAAAAAAACAGCTCTTTCCCACCTTAAAAAAATGATAAATTAGCAAAAGAGAACTAAACACGATCGTGATTTTTTTCACTAGAACAATAGGGTGTGCCAATGAATAATCATATGAGAGAGCTCTGTTTCAAATGGAAACTAGGCTAAGTGTTTAGATAAAATGCTGTGATGCTTACCAAAGCTGTCTCCCCCGGTTTGATGGCAGGCTCAACAACGTCTCGAGCATAGCTGTTACACGGCAAGGTTAGTATACAACACAACAAACATCACCAAAACTTTAACAGGAATTCTAGCAACGTACTAAACTGAAAATTATTCTATCAATTTTTCCAAAATAAAAATATAAAGAAATTCACATACACGATTTGTCTCTTGCCATTAGAAACATCTAAGCGATAAAAGCTACATCCTTTGCTGAAAGGAAAAGGCTTCCCTTTCCATTCTGTAATGATTTCTCACGTTAGCAGGAATCTTGCCTAGAATATTTGATAGAATGAAGCGAGTGGGGGATCAGAAAAAGGGACTGGAAAAGTTTCAGAAAACCTAAATGCCAAGTCACCCCAACTGCAGACGAATCATCAGAGGATAAATCATCAATTACAAACTGGAGATCCGTACTGATAGAATCAGTGAAGCTCTTAAAAAATCCGAAGAATTGCCTGTATATTGAAAAAATCTTCACGGACCTATAACTCAACATAGAAAGAGAGACGGAGAAGCGCTGTGGATACCTGGCGGCCGACGAAAGGGCGGGAAAAGACAAGGTCCTCGTAGACGCAATCATCAGCAATTAGGTCCTCAACAGAGAAAATATCACGAGCGTTGATTCCTCCATAGAAGCTCCTAACGACGTCGGAAGCCGAATGCAAAGCCTCTTGAGGAGCATCGGGAGCTGGCGAAGATGAAGTAGAGGCCGTTTGATAGTCCGAAGAAGAAAAGCGGGTGAGGGGCGACGGATTACATGTCGATTTCCGAGGGAAAGGAAGGCGGAAAGAGATGGAAGCAGGATGAAGAGAATGGCGGAGATGGAGAAAAGGAGCGGACGGAGAGAGTGAGGAGCAGGGATTCATCGCCGTCATTTATCAGCTACTGTCGGTCTCGCTCTAACAAGCGCAGCGCATCACCATAAAAAAAGAGTTATTTTTGAATTTTAGTTGCCTAACAACAAATATCACTGTTAAGTTTGGCGTGAGTATAATTCTATATGAATAAGACTAAGTTAGTTTCACGTTGAAAATTTTATTATGTTTGACATTGTGGTTTAACGTATAAATATATGTTTTAGAAGGAGACTTGTCATTCGGCCATCCTCACCGGCCGAGTACAAACTTTATTATCTCTTCCACTGATCACTTGTACTTTCTCCCTCCAAATTGTAGCACATTCTCTCTCCCAACTGTTCAGCCATGCATGTCATGCAACATAAAAGAAAACTAAAATGTTTTTGAAAGATAGTCTCGGTTACAACACTTGCCAAAAAAGAAGACAAATTACTCCTTCAATGACTAGGCTCGACCGAGTGATGCTCTCTTTTGTTACTTGGTGATGCCGAGTGAAGCTCCCAAGTTAGGATATGAAGAGGATTCTCCAAGTCTAGGGTGTTTGGTTCCCACTTCAAGTCTTCAAAATATTCTTCTTCTACAAAAAGAGCAAACTTATTAGAAGGAGATTCGGCTGAGAATAAGACCGTAGCTTAGGATCTTGTCGAGGGTTCTCTTGGCATATCACTAATCAGTCCTCACGATCTTAATTTACTTACTACATTGTTTCTTTATTTCTGCCTTGAAAATCTTAAAAACATCTAATGCTTCATTTTTATTCTGAAGCAAGTAGAGATACATTTATCGTTAGTAATCACTAATAAAAGAGATGAACTATTTCAGACCGTTTGAGTCTATAACCAAACTATAAATATCTAAATGTATGATCTCCAACACTTTAGAACTCCTCTTTGAACATTCCTTCACTTGGATGACAACTTGTTTAACACTTAAATTACAATAATAATTCGTAAGTTTAATAAGTTAATTATGCATATATTTTTTAAAATTCTCAAGTCAATTTATTTTATTATTTGAGTTTTATAATTTAATAAAATAAATAAAATTTTGAATTCAGAATCTCTTGTTTGGTAATGTCTTTAATAAAAATTAAAAAACTTGCATTATTTTCTAAAAAAACTGTCTATTAGTCGCACTAATTATTTATTTTGTCTTACTAATAATAGTATGACTTTAGGGTAGATAATACATTTGCGGTAAGTTGAAAACACGGTGGAGTCCACGTATCTGTAACGAAGCAAAAATCCAGAAGATTACCTCAATTCAGTGACGACTTATCCTATTCGGACCAATGAAAGAGTGTGAGAGTGGAAATTTCCTTCTGGTTTTAGTAGTTAGAATGTTAATTGTCAAATTATTTAAAATAATAAGTAAAACCGTCTATTTATTAATAATTGCATCAACTTGTGTGCATGCCGTGAATGTGTAATCATACAGCTTGAGAGAGAAGAATAAACTATGACGCAAGTCTTAGTGAATCACAACTAGTATTTGAATAATGGATCGAGAACGAACTAGGAATGAGAATACCAATCAAATTGAAGAAAACTAATTCAATTTGACTAAGAAAATAATAATAATAACAAGTAAATTAACCTAATTTGATTAAACAAAATTACAATTAAGAATAAAATATATTACAATTGAAATCATTCTGACTATGTATTTCTTTATTACGATTGTTTATTCTTAAAGTTTTAGCTCAATTTCGATGTAAGATGTTAAATGTGAATTATTTCTCGTCCACCATTTTATTTTCGTATCATAATCAAACTGTTCCAAAAATTTAAACTTCTAAGTTGAAGAATAATTTATGTTAGTTTTAATTTGCCATCATTTGATTCATCTACATTGATACAATTTTTGGATTATACATTATAGTTATCGTGTTAAGATAAAGTCCAATTAAAATGATTAATAATTATAATGTTTGGATATAGTTAGTTTATTCTTAAAGTTTTAGCTCAATTTCGATGTAAGATGTTAAATGTGAATTATTTCTCGTCCACCATTTTATTTTCGTATCATAATCAAACTGTTCCAAAAATTTAAACTTCTAAGTTGAAGAATAATTTATGTTAGTTTAATTTGCCATCATTTGATTCATCTACATTGATACAATTTTTTGGATTATACATTATAGTTATCGTGTAAGATAAAGTCCAATTAAAATGATTAAATAATTATAATGTTTGGAATTTATAGTATATGGTGAAATATGTAACATATATTTGTGTTGATACTCGGGGTAATTACACATTCTCACTTGAGAAATAATAAAAGGATTATGGTCTCATTTTCTAAGATAAATTATCAACAATATTAAAAATTAAGAAAATAATTTAATTATTTATATATTCTTTAATATATCAATCCAACGTGCATAATTTAAAGGCAGATCAAAATCAAACACGTAATGAGTATGAGATCACACGTGCATACATCATCAAAAACTTTCTCCTCGCATCAAAATATAGTTTTCTTATAAAACACTACTGAAACTAACCACAAATTCAAAGTAAATCCTACGGTCGTGTCACTACAGAACTAGATTCAAGTTCCTTGGCTAGAGAATGTAGCAAAGACAACAATCTAACAGCAGCAGCAATCCTCAACGAGGTGCTGAATACATTTGGGTAGAGTCATACTGAGCATAACCAGTAGGCTGAGGAGACACGGTTTTTCCATACCCAGCTGGGGCACTGGCCGGGGCACTGGCAGGGGCACTTCCATAAACACCTGTTGATGGGGCAGACTGGTCATAGCCAGGTTGAGTTGCTGCTTGTTGAGAATATCCGGACTGCCCAGTGGGTACTGCAGCACTATAGGTTGTTGCACTAGCAGCACCACCGCTGTAACCCTGATCTTGCGGGACTTGGTATCCATAGGAGGCTGAGTTAGGAGCTGGTTGCTCTGAATAACCCTGTTGTGAGAGAGGGTATTGCACATAACCCGCAGTAGCACCCATTTGAGGATATCCAGGTGCCTGCTGAGCAACTGGCTGACCATAACCAGTCTGACCTCCTTGCTGTGGATAACCAGCACTGGCCACTGGTGGTGCCTGGCTGTATCCATCTGAAGCTGGTGCAGATCCATATGTAGGGTACATTTGGGGAGCTTGGCCACTGGTAGCATAAGGATATGTTTGCTGAGGTGGCACATTCGGACCATAGGATTGCCCCGTAGTAGGACCTTGGTAAGGCATTTCTCCAGGTTGGCTAGCTCTAGAAGTCCCATAAGCCTGAGGCTGTCCCTGCAATGGCATGCTATACGATGCTTGCTTATCATATTGCTGTTGTCCAGCATAACCTGCATGTGAACCAGCCTGTGGGTACACAGGCTGAGAACTTCCATGAGCTCCATATGGATTCTGAACTGGAGCATGATTATCATATTTATGTTCGTTGTAGCCATGTCCATAGTTCGGTTGGGATGCTGGCTGAGAATATTGAGCATGATGTCCATAATCTGGACCCTGCTGCTGCACATAATTGTAATTAGGCTGAGCCTGAGGTGTGCCCATCCCAGGGCCAGAGGCAACATGAACAGGATTGGGATGAACTGCTCCATCAGATAAACGGCCTCGTCCACCGTAGTTATCATACGCACCATGTGATGGGGGCCCCTGATTACTGGATTGATGCCTAGGACCCCAACCAGTGCCAAAATTGCTTCTTGAGCCCATCTGTGGAGGATAGTTTCGATAACCAGGGTGTGAATATTGGGGATTAGAAGATGGATAAGGTCCTCTTTGTGGATATGCCATGGACTGAGAACGATGAGGACCCCGTGGACCCCACTGAGTGGGACCACCAGAACCACGCGGTCGGTGCTGATTAAAACCACTGGAGAGAGGTGACGGCCTCACAGTCTACACCAGTACCCAAAGAAAAGAAGAAAAAAAGAGAAGGATAAGCAAATATCCTAAAAATAATCTGCAAATTTCTATGACTTTATTTGGCTAATAAAATAAACCGCAGCTGCAACTTTAAATGCCTCTCTGATTCGAAGGCAATGAAGAAAATCTTGATATACTCTTCAACGGAAAGTTATAAACTGTGAACACGTGCAGAAGCCAGGCAATTAGATATATAGTGCTGACAAAATATTGGAAAATGGATCAAACAAAGGAAGAGATTACCACACAACAAAGTTTCATACAAATGAAGAGAAAAGGACACGTTCATGAAAGAAACACCAATGCATAGACTCAATCACAGTATTCACAACATAAATCAGTATTATACTCAACTATCCTTCTTAGGCCTAAAGAACCAATATTTCTGTCACAAGCAGTACCAATGAAAAAGAAAGCAAAATCAACATTGCACTGAATTAAGCATCATCCAAAATGGTATGCAAAATTTCATTTTACCATAACTTGATCTATTGGATACAAACAAACCTTATCAATCATAATCTAAAACACTAGGAGATGATTTCAAATTAAAAGTGGCATAGGGATAATAAACAAAAGCACAGATCAATACAATAATATTATGATCGGAACAGCTCACAGAATCAATATTCTGGAAAAACCATACCAATCTGTGGCATACAAATAATTGAAAGCAAATGTCACATCTTCATAATCGAATTCTACATCTAAGAATGTATGATGGTGATTCTATCATTTCATTGTAGTAATAGAAGAGGACAAACCAAAAGGATTTGATCTCTTTGAGATGAACAAAGTGCAAATCTTAACACCTGTCTTTATTATTCATGCTTTTCTAGATACTGTTCATATCAGGTAACCAATTCCATGATCTTCAATACTGAGCATAATACACAAATTGACCATGTCAAGCTTATAAGCACATCGTAAACTTCATTAGATTAGGACTGACACTTCCTTCATACATCTCTAGCATAGAGCATGGGGTCACTATGAGCACTAAGTTCAGTATGAAATTGTCTTATTAAATGCTACTTTTACTCTGAAATCTCAAAGCAATCTTACCAACTATCAACATCCTGCAATCGCGAGATTAAATGGCTGATACCTCTCCTCAATGGATGGGAGTGAAAGGTGGCTGTCTATTGCTACACCAAGAAAGCAATGCCGACCACATGAGAGGCATTATCCAAATCTGCATTTTTAAAGCCAACCAATTCGAAATCGGCACCTTTAAGATAAATAAATTATGGAATGGCAACCGGCATCTTGGATTTCATTATACGATCTTTGTAACATCATGGATATGACCTCTACATGGATCATTAGTTAATTTCACCTCTAAGAGACTATCTAAGTGTTGTCACCCTCCCAGAACAAAACTACGGCATTGTGTCAAGGATAAAAAAAAAGTTTCACTTACATGAACATGCATGTTTTCAGATGTAATTTCAGATGAACAGTACTTATGATGCTTTGTCAAAGACACAAACAACAATGGTACCTAACTAATCAAACAGGATGTCCGATCAACGCCGACCAAACATTATTTGCACTTTCGGACTTTACAGTTAATAGTGTTAAAAACTCCATTTACTCTCAGAAAAAGGGCAACAATAACCATTTATTGATTGTGCAATGAGGTTGGTAGACAATGCTATACAGATTAAAGAATGAGCATAGCTAATGTGATCTCAAATAAGTAAACTTGACTGGTTGGTGCAATTCATATTCAATATACAGTCATTTCATAGAGGATCATGAGAAGATTAAGTCATTCACATCAATACTTGAGACAGTTAGCAATGACAGGGAAGCATCATAAAATTCAAAGCAATCATCCTTGAAAAGTGTATCATGGGAAGTTCCATCAGCCAATATATTGGGGAACATTACTGGACATCATTGTGACAGATAAAACAATCAACAGAAAGCAACCTAACACTGAACGTCATTCAATGACTAAAGCAAAAGGCATACATAAGTAAAAATCGCACAAAAGTAAAAAGCATATTAAAAGAATCCATTGAAAAATGTAAGTTATGAAAGAAACTATCAACACCAACTCGCAAAATAAAAGTTCTATCAAATAGACAGCCATCAAAATTATACCTGAGTCATAACTTCCTTTATCATTTCTGTAGCTATTTCTATTTGCATCTTGTCACCAGTTAGCCTTATAGTCCTCTCCTTACATTCTTCTCCTTCGGAAAGAGCTTGGGGTATCAACTATAAAGGAAAACACCACATATCAAGAGCAATATAAAAATTGTCACGTAAATCAATGTCCACATCCATTTCAGTCCATGATGTCAACTACCTGAATGCGTGCTCCTGACCTGGTCTGCAGACTTTTAATAGTTTCTCCACCTCTTCCAATAATTAAACCAACCTGGATAAAACAAAAATTATGAGAATAGTTACAGTTACTGTAAATCCTAATTCGCCAATAAAAACAACAACCTTTTCATTGGGTACTTGTAGCTGTATTTCTTCAGCAGCTGAAGCACCCTGGGAAAGAGCAAGGCCTCGAGCTACTAGAGATGGAGAACCCCCAGCATCAGCCTACAAAATAGTAAATGGCATAGAATCGCTTATATTATTATCAGAGACCAACGAAAAACAAAGTCATAAAGAATCTAACCATAAGACAGAAAAAAAAAGTGGGGGGGGGGGGGGGGGGGGGGGGGGGGGGGGGGTGGTGGTGGGGGAGGGAGGAAAGGAGGAAGGAACAAAAGTGTAGATCAGGGGGAAAACATCAGAGTCAATTTAAGAGGCTGCAACAAACCTCCGCAATCACAGCATTTATAAGTTTCTCAGCCTTCTTTATATTTTCTAAACTTCCAATTATTTGTACAGGTCTTGACGTAGAATATGAATCAGCTTCAGCATCTCTCATAATTTGAATTTTAGCACCCGAATTGTACTGCAGGTAGCGTATAGTATCCCCCGCCTTGCCAATTAGAACACCAACCTGCGCGATTATTCAGTCAAATTCTCATTACCCAAATTTAGCAGATGAAACAAAAAATGACAAAATTATATATTAACGTGATGTGCAAAGATAATGATAACTAAACACTTGTGGCATAAAATATTGATACACTTACATATATGGAAAGTGGCAAAACATCAACTTTTATATTTAGAAGTATAATATGTAATCTCCAGCGAGATTAAATTGAAACAGAGAACAAGAGATTTGGTCAATGTTCTTGCTAAAAAAGAACATCCTAACTCTACTAAAAACATCAGTAGAAGTTATACATAATCAATATTCAAATGACATGTAAAAAGCTACATGAACTGTGACCTTCCCTCAGAAGAAATCAAATCAACTAGTATTTATGTTTCATGGACTCACAATTGACTTCGTAAAAAAGGTTGTGAAAAGAACCTAAGCTGAAAATTCATGTTAATGGTAATAAACAAAGAAAAATGTACAGTGGGATTGGTATCTGGAGGAAGAAAAAATCATTGTCCAATGCTATTGATATTAAATAAAATTCATCAATTAACCTATCATGTAATATTTGCAAGCTATTCCACGTGTTTTGTTCTTAAGCAAGAAAACTACATGAGCTGTAAACAACCTTAGTGTTAGGAACCTCGATTTTGTGTGTCACGCTTTGGGAAGAATCGACAGGTTCTTGATCTGCCAAGGAAACATCCCTTTGATCTTCAGCCTCCCCAAAAGGATGCTGAGTTTCCTCTTTTGAAAGTTTATGGGCTTGTTCCAGCTCTAAATTTTCAACAGATAGATTCTGGGTGCCAGTGTCACCTGCCTCAAAGTTATCCACAGCTGGTTGTTCACCATTCACAGTCAGTTGTTCTTCATTTACAGTCATTAGTCCATCATTCTCTGCCAGTTGTTCGTCTCTCAGAGTAGGTTGTTCAATGTTAACAGTCACAACTTCCTTAGATACAAGTTGGATGTGCTCAATAGTCGGCTGCGTTTCATCATTCTCTTCTAGGTGCCCGTTTTCATTAACTTTCACAAGAAAAAACATATAATTAATTATTACTTCATCAAAACCACTTGCAAGTAGACGAGAATGAATGCGATGCAAAAATTTGACTTCCAGAATTACAAGCGTCACTCTATCAAGTCTAAAAAGCACCCTCCGCCTTGGCTTTAATAAAACAACCTAACGCGATCTTAGGACTAAGAGCATTGCGTATTCACAACCACCATCACCACCATAATTTAATCCTAAACGGACAAAAAGTAGTGTTTTTGGTTTATGTCCATCCAAAACCTTGTAATCCCAAACAAAGCTGAAATAATGCACACACCTGGTTCCTCGGATTTATCATCGACGCGAGGTCGCTTTGCTTCCGATTCATCAGATAGCACTGAAATAGCATCCTCTGCTTCGTCGGGCTCTACATTCAGGTCAGTTGTGGCAAGACGACTAGGCTCGGCAGATTCGGGAACTTCGGGCTCTAAATCTTCTAATTTGCGCTTGTGATCTGAAGGAGAAGGACTAGCCACCCCAACTGCCACGACCTCTTCTTCAGCCATGAACGTCCCTGAACTTGAGAAGTAGCGGATCCGACCACTGAGAAGAGCAACAGAGAAGTTGGGAGCTAGGGTTTGAAATTAATGGGTAGAACTGGGGCTTGAAAACGAAGAAACGCAAGACTCTGAAGAGAAGAGGGTAATACCGGGCCCACCGTGCTTTGTAGGCCCATTAAGAAGCTCATTTATTCAAATAATAATAATAATTCACATTTAATTTATTATTTTATTGAAATTATGGTGTACAATGTTTGAAAAAGTCTTTGAAATTATACTCAACTGTAAACGAGTTTTTAAATTAATTATAAAAAAATCAAAAAAATAGGAGTTTAAAAATTATTTAAATAATTTCGAAAAACAAAATTAAATTTTAAATAGCACAAATAACATGGTTAAAATATTAAATTATCGAGACATTTTGCATCAACTTGTAACATGTCTTCAATAATAATTTATGCTAAAAAAAATTAAAAAAATAATAGTAATTGACATTTACTATTCTTCCAAATAATTTTCACTTTGAAAATTCCTGAATTGGAGTTAGCTCTCAGTTACATTTTTGCAACCATGTTTTGTTACAGGCAAACACTATTTATAGTTCATTAAATTTGTGACAATAGCATATAATAAGCTAGAATAGTTCACGGATGCAAATAAATTGACACCTAAGCTCTCATCAAATTGAATAAAATAGCTTAGAATCGCATAAATATCCTAATTGAGCACACACATTTCTCGCCCCGTTTTGAAAATATAGTAAAAAATAAACACAATTTTCAAATTAAAAAATCGTTCAAATCCACCCAATTTGAAAATGAAATTACATTGATAATTAATTGGTTGCAATCAATTTTATCTTAATTATTTCATCAATCAATAAGTGACACGTAAGCGTCGCGCCAAAAGATAAAATTAGAATGTAAAATTAAAGCGTAAACCTAACATTATCCATAAAACATAAGACTAAGATGTTTATTTACAAGACACAGGAGGGCAGATACATTTAGCATTACAAAAATCCAAGAAGGATTCGATTTTTGAGCTTATGAATCATATACATGGCAATGACATTCTTTCATCTCGTGTTTTCTACTTTTCTTCGTTTTTTCGTTTTTTGTTTTCTGGGTATGTCACACTCCCACCCATAAATAATTGTTCTTCCAAAATTCATAACCAATTTATAGTCAAATGGGAAAGCCACTGCCTGGTGTCTATTCGATATCTTTGATAGCATCCTACATCAAACGAGAGAGTAGTGGTTAGAAAAGCGTAACATAAACGGCCTTCGATAGATCGCGACAAACCAGCCAACATGAATAATCGCGCATCGTTCGTGTATCCAAGAAGGAGAAAAACAGCTTCAAATGAAGCTGACTCAGCTAATACACCTGATTAACGGACCAGTTTAGAAAGGTTGAGAGCTATGACTAACTTCTATGGCTCAATTGTACATTCTAATCCCTTCCATTTCCGAATATAAGGCAGAGGAGGAGCACAAATTAATCAAGGAAGAATAGAATTGTAATAAAGAGAAAACCAGACTCTCAGAGTTTTGACTATTCTTGTACTCCAGTGTAGATTTCTTTTCGATAAACCTAGTAATATACAATCCAATTTATTGTTGGTGTAAATACAAGAAAGATTTGGTACTACCATTTGGTATCAGGGCGTGATCTGAATGACCCAGAAAATGGTGTATACACGATCAGAAGCTCAAAAAGAAATGGGAATGTACCATTGAACTAGAGAAGTTACCTATTGACTAACTTCTCAACCTTTTTAATCTTCTAAATTGCTCCTTGACTCAGCTGTATTAGCTGAGTCAACGTCCTTTGAAGTTGTTTTTCTCCTTAAACCTTCTGGGAGGTGGTGTATCACATCATCACAGCCATCCCCAATTTGTCACAGGTAGTTTCCCATCTATACTTGGACGTAGTCACTCATTTTGGTAAGAATTACAACACAGCACTATTGTGGTTTCTTTTACTCAGTGGTCTTTAAGGAGCAAAAATTATTGCAGTTTTTATGCTATTACTGATCAATTACTAACAAAACATTGATTACCACGATACATAGTCAACGCTGCTGAAAAATTACCTTTGCAAGTCTCGTGACATATCCCGCAGCCAATGCAGTGGCCAGCAGTCCAACCCCAAGGGTCAAAAGCTGTCCATTTCCCCCTATGCCACCTACACTAGATTCTTCTTGCTGTAACATCCCCATAAATGTAAACGATTAGAACATTCAGAAACAATCTCGCCTAAACGCTAAAGAAAACGTTAGCCAAATCTTAGCAATAACAGTGGTTACACCTCAAGGACTAGTGGTTGGCACGTATTTTTTTAATCTATGGTAACTATTTAGTAAATAGGCTCGAGTAAGCATTTTAATGCATTCTTTGTCTGATACCAGGAAATAATAATAGAATATTAGGGCGAGTATGGGAAAGACCTTAGCTCACACAATCACTGATTTATTGGTTTACTTATAGGTGAAAGAATGGTTCGGGAATGGTTCGACGCAGTCGAAGGGAAAATAAATCAAAAAAACAATATCCAGTTCAGTTATTGATAATCCTCTCTAATTGATTGGGATTCCAAAATAATTTCTCTTTGTTTTGGGAAGTATATGAGCGGTCCACGACAAGGAGACTTCTACGATTAGTACTAATAAGCAAGGTAAGATAGAAACTCACAATTATTGCTCTCCCAAAGGCACCAGCACTTACGTAGGCCCACGTTCCTGGAAGCATCCCTAGCCAGCTGCGATGAAATCATTCATAACTTTTCTAAATGAAAAAGGCCATTCACCAAAATTCACTAAGTTTAGGCATCAAATCATCTTAAGTCAATACACTGAGACTGTAAATGGAAGAATAAAAGGGTGATTATTAAACAAACTTCCTCATAACTAGTCATTTCACTTATGCCTAATCCATTAATTTGATTTATAAATGGAAATTTTTGACCTAGTGGTCGGATACATTTGAACCAAATTGGATTATTGATTATACCATCAGCCCTTTTCAGCTATGGCTACAAAAACTACAGTTTCTTAGAAATCATCAGAAAATAAACAAATCCAGCGCCATAAAACAGTGGTATTTTAGAAGTTTCAACACCTAGAAGAAAATGGAACTAGCTCTCTAGTGCAAAACTAATATATTTTAAAAATTTTTGCTACTAAGAAATTTTAGTAATTCTTCTTGCCAATTTCAAGAAAACAACTAGAACAAATGAGATTGCGGGTTCCTGAAAATTGACATTAATCAAAAACTTTAGGCTGTCTTATCCAAAAAAAAAAAACTTTAGGCTGACAAGAATGAGAGAGATACACCGGGATGCCAATAATACCAGTACTAGCACTATACGCATAGAGAAGTTAAGTCAGGGAAACAGGAAGCAGACCTTCCCAAGACGTAAGGAGCAAACTTTACAGAAGTCAACCCATATAAATAATTCCCTAGCGAAAATGGAAGCAAGGGGCTCAACCGGAGGAGGGTAACTACTTTGAAACCATTTTCTCCTATGGCTTTATCAATTGCAAGAAATTTCTTGTTTCCTTCAACAAGTTTAAGAATTCGCTCTCCTCGCAAAATATCTAGCAATTAGGAAGGCAACACTTGCAGCTACCTGAAACAGTTAAGGAAACATTAGAAAACAGATTTGAAGGTAAACATCAGGTATTGTTCTTTTTCACTAGATGTAGCTGACCCACCGTTCCACTAATGGAGACTATGATAGTACCAATTAAAGAACCAAAAATAAGGCCAGCTGACATTGTCAGTGGAATGGCTGGAATTGCAAGAATCTGAAATAAATCCATGACCAAATGTTAATTGTCGAATGGATAATTTGAAATCATCATTAAAACAGCTTTGATAAAATATTACAAAATAGAATTCCATTGTTCTAATTACTAAAAAAATCATGATAACGTACAAAACTATTCAAATCAACTAACAAATCCAACTTTCCCTGTTGAGAAACCTTAAACATGTAGAAAATTAGTAGTACACTTTATCATTATTTTCCTTTTCTCCTGTCACGTTATTACTTGAAAACAAGGACGAAAATATCATGTCCCGTATAAAAAACTTAAGCACGTCCATTGTTCGTTTCCAATAAGAAACAGAAATTGAATTAAATGAAAAATATAACAATGGAGAATAAAAAAATATTCCCAGGAAAAGAAAAACAAAAGGTCATATGTAAAAGGAATGAATAGTAAATGCATACTTCCAATCCTGCATAAACTGCCACAAATATTGCATAACCAAGAGGACCATAACCTGTTTACAAAAGGACATATGGATGAGTTAAAATCCAAATATACTTTCAAATCAATAAATTTCATACAAAACGTTTCAGAAAATGATCGTTGAGTAAGAGGACAAGAGCTACAGAAGTTTAGTCGCCGAAAATTAAAAGCCATAATCCCCATTACTTAAGAGCCAAGAACAGATTCCACCCTTCTAGGCCACAAATTCATGATGCAAATATTCAATCGAGTCTATCACTCTACGAAGATCCAAATTCACCCTTTGAAAACCCCAAATTTCCCTTAAACCCTAAGCACATCCATAATACTAACTCCTAAAGAAGCAGCTAACTACGATAAAGTTACCTTCAATGAACGTAGAAAGCTCATTCAAAAATGCGTTGATTTGATCCCTATAAACATAGCCAAAAGCAGCAAATCCACCAACAGCGCCCACCAGTAAAAGACCCGCCAAAAGTGTTCCCTTCACCGCGGTCTCCCCTTCCAACATCTCACCCTCCTCTCCGCTACTTCTGGCATCTCCATCTCCCTCACTATTCTCACCACCGCCGCTTTCGTCATCACTCTTTGGATTAAATAACCACCTCAAGCTCTGAGGAGGGCTGTTCGGAACCTTCTGAAGAGACTGTTTCTTTGATTGCTTCAGAGATGAACATGGCTTGAAGAAATGGAAGCGCCTAATGGATCTGAAGCCGAAAAGGAAATAAGGGGAAGAGGAGGAATGGACTGAAGCGAGGCATGTAGTTGTTGAAGGTGAGATGAGAGGTCTTAGAGAAGAGAGTGCGCGCATTTTAAGCAGATTGGTGGGTGAAGGATAAGGGAAGTTAATTGATGCTGGTTTACTCGAAATTCCATGCGAATAAGAAAACGAAATCTGCGAGGCCTGTGTGAGGCTGCTTGGAATTTGGTGTTGATAAGAGGAGAAAGGATTCAGTGTGGTCGGAAGTAGCAAATCACGACTAGTTAAGTTCGTCTAAAGATGCCACGTGCCTCCTTCTAGGGGAAAAATTAGTATAAATATTGATTAATAACTGTAAATTGTTAAAAATTTGTTGTGTTAACAGGTTTGCGACGAGAGAGATCGTCCTTCCGGAGCGACGACTATGGAGAACTTGAAGGAGAGCTACCGGAATCAATCTGCTGAAGATACATTCCATTCAAGTACTCCTCGACTTGCTGTTCCTTCGTACTGCATTTTCGACTTGCTTTCTTCGAATTTCTCGAAAGCGTAACTGAAAACTCAAATCTCTGACAATGTTATCGCGCTCGTTTACTTGATTTTTATTTTTCAATTTTGTTTACTTTCCTGTTTAGCTTTCCGAATTCGAGAGAGAAACTGATCATCCTGCTAGCCAGATTTCTTTACGTTTCGATCGTCGATTGTCTTCATTTATCATATTCAGATTGACGCGCAACTAGATTTAATAGAATATCAACGTCAAGGTTGAAGTTATTTTTGGTGATTTGACGATGTATTTAACTGCTTCTATCAATCAATAATTCATCAAACGGACGCAAATGTACTCGTCTTCCAACTAACTTGGCCCCTTTACTAGTTTCTTTAATATTTCTAAGGTACAGAACATCTTTTGTCTCTACTCTAGATGAACTCTCATTCTAATTATGTTTAAATGCTCAATTGAAATGGCGTATTTTTTAGAATCATCCTCTACGATTTTTTTTTTATTTATGTAATTTACCGGTCCAATCAGCGAGAATTTTAGTAAGTTGCAAGGCTTTTTGATGGTATGTCCATCGCATTTGTGTAAATGAAATAAATCTAACCTCGTAATCATAGTTTGCTATGTCGAGTGATGACTGAAGCAACACGAAACAAAGTGAATTGTTTTAGTTCTGATTGGTGACGTTCTAATTAATGTAAACATTCCCGAAACAAAGTGAATTGTTTTAGTTCTGATTGGTGACGTTCTAATTAATGTAAACATTCCTTGTTAGCGTAAACTTTTTTACTGTTTTCCAGTTAAGATTTACACCTGTGAAGGTGGTATATATTTTCATTCATTATTCAGATATCATAATTACAGCAAAACATTCTAGATGGTAATTATTGATTACTATCCACGATTGATTGAAGGGAAAAATAAAATCCCCATTATCTCTATAAAAAAATCATCTTTTAACAGCTCATGCCAACATGATCTGAGTAAAATTTGAAGAAATTTTTGCATTTGTGAGATTTTATCTCGACATGCCGAGTTGGAGTTAGTGCCACTGTACCATTGCAGGTGGCAGCAGGGTTTGTATGATGAACAGCATTTGGAGAGATGAACAACATCCATCTCTTATCAACTTTATCTCCAATTTCCTCAACACAAATTTTTTCCGCCTCAATTATGTCCCAATTGCACCTGTAATGTTTTCTTTGCTTTGTTGTTTGTGGCCTCACTCCTCAATTATTATTGTTTTCGTAATAGTTTCGTTATCCACATGTAGGACTTGATATTTAACTGTGGAGGCTTGTCTGTGGCCTTTATTTTCGTGACTTCTTGGGATACTGTCAATGCTTCACCAATCTATAACAGGTAGTTGTTTGTAAATGCTGTTTCTACTTGAGCCTAATTAACTCTAGCTTTGGCAGAGTTCAGAGGTTGAAGAAACAGTTTGCAAATTTCTACGTTGTTGTTGTCCTTTCAACCAGGGAACAAAATGATTCATTTGTTCGCTCGTACTTTGAGTAAGTGACATAAATATGGTAAATTGGTAGCAGAAATGTTTTTCTCATAGTAATTTATTCTAATCAACTGTAAATTTTGTTGAATCGGTTGAAGATACAGGATGGAACTTGGTAGACCAACATTTGTGCCAGTTCATGACGTTGAGATGGGTTTTGAAAAGATTGTGAACATAGCTCATTCTCGAGGGGGTGGGAATCATAAGTTCTACTAGAATTTCAGGTTAAGGTTGTCAATTTGATCTTTACAATTTTTGATATTGCAGCAAGCAAGCAGCAAGATGCCATATCAAAACTGAAAGCTGAGGTAAGTGGATTAAGATTATTCACTGTTTTACTGTAGTCAATACTGCTATTGTCTATACATACCACTCTTTTCTCTTCTTTTGGATCTTACGACATAGAGGAAGAGATCAGTGGAAGTAATGGAAAATTTCTATAAAGTGGTCACCTCCATACCAAGCATAGATTATCACGATACGAACTCGGTAATTTACTTATATGAACATACAGCTGTCGGTATACTCATTTTTCTAATGCATCAAAATATTTGATGGGGATATAATTTACCTTTATATTATCATTTACTCCTAACTATATACTGTCCTCAGTTAGGTCAAGCTCTTGGTTCGATTGAAGTAATTGCCAAAGCCTCCATGGAGGACATTCTGGAGAACACGGACCTTCCGGCTGACAAGGCAAACATAATCAGAAGGTTCTTCAGAGATCCAAAATTTTATTTGGGTCCCAAAATAGACTGACAGTTCAGGAGAGCGTTGGATGTCTGATGCAAATTGTTAATTTGAAGATGTCTTCAACGACAAGCCTTTAAAATATGATAGCAATAGCGATCGATAAATGGTCGTAGAGAAAGACGCTTGGGTAACTGGGAAGCCTAGTTGGGACGCTAAACCCTGACCATCAATGAGCCAAATTTAGGCTTTTAGACGTCTCGTAGGTTAAGTAGTAAGACATACATATATAATATTAGTTGTTAATATAGCAGCGTAGATGGTTCCAGTTTCTTGAAGTAGAAAGCCCATAGCCGTAATTTGTCATCTGTGTGGGACTGAGTAAGAGTAGTGAGATTTAATAGCAGGCTAGTTAGAGACGAATATCTAAACCGGTTTTTATGGCAGTTACAGGTTTTGAAAAATTGAGCGCTTGGGTTTCTTAGTGATTAACCATTAAAGCCAGTCCAATTAGTTAAATGAGACTTTATCTGAGATTTCATATTCTGAGGCCAAATTAGTAAGTCGGTGTCTATCTCGCACCAGATAATCCAGTCATGTTCTACAGTTTTAGGAGACTTTCTGTGATTCAGATATGGGAAAGATGGATGTAGTTATAAAAGTATGTTCTTATGGTTTCCATACATTCAGATTCAGATTCAGATGAATCCCATATTTTGCAATCTTCAGAGAGAATATCCAAGCAGGTGGAGAGCAATCTAAGCTGGACCACTCGAGGCCAAGCTAGAAGTGGGCAGAACCGGCCCAAATCCGTGATTTGGAACTGACTTGTGCAATTCAGTCTCGTCCAGACCACTATTTGGGGACCCCCAAAACCAACTGGCCGAACTGTGAAAAAACCGAAAACATGGATTGATCCCAAAAATTCGATTTAAACCAGTCCGAAATAAGCATAATCTAGTCCGAAACACTCATTCTCAAGAGCAATTCACTCTTGATCAATTTTTTTTTTTTTAAATTATATATATCTAATACAACTAGACTGAACCGGTCTGTGTTAACGCCTCCCTAGTCCAAGTTGTTTTGTTGTTTCTAACAAGGCAATGGCATATATAAGAAGAGGTTTTTTTACGACAAGTCGTCCTGGCTTGTCTAGCCCTGGAGTTGTAGCACTATTGTCTAAGTAAATAGTCTAATTCTATTCCTGTATCTATTTATCAACAACAGAACGTGTTTCTCTGATAAAATTCCTTCTTCGCTATCTCCAGTATGGAATATTATTGTACATAATTGATTGGAATAAAAGAATAAGAACGCTGCTGCTGAAACGAATAATATCAAATCAATTCAAAATATAGCAATCAAGAACAACCCATCTATTCGTTAATAGTTAGCGGTAGCATTAGCAACAACAAAAGATGCTCTGAAATGACGTGGCACTCCTCCATCTACATGTGTCTGAGTCAGTCTCTAAGACGTGTTGTTCTTGGATGGGAATAAATTAAAAAAAGGGTGGAAAAAGTTGAATTGGCTATTAACGTGATAAGACTTCTACCCCAACTGGATATTCCTTCAAATATCCTTCCAAGTTTTCCTTTTCAATCTCCACCCCCATGCTAGAGTCACGACTTCTGCTGTACTTACCTCTCTCTCTCTCTCTCTCTCTCTCATGTCCATACAATACTTACCTCTCTCTCTCTCTCTATCTTCTCTCGCCTCTTCCACTAATATTGATTACTGGCCTTTTCGCAGGATACTTTACTTGTGCTAAAAGTGCTCATTTTTCTTCAGCCAATCCGAATGAGAAAGATGGGTTTGGCTCCTTCTACACATATGCACTACCTTTACCTTCAAGACATCTGATACCATCATGAAAATGCTGAGCTTTTTCAATTATTACCATACCTCCTCATCTTTTGAGCATGGCATCTTTTGACATGCTAACACTCTCCAAAGTTCATAAAGAATGTCGATCAACACAACATAACTTTATATTTCAATGAAAATAAGCACTTAACATCTAGAACACTTCCTCCACTGTGGTTCAAGCCTAGCTAGCTTGGTTGACTAAAATCAGAGCCTGCCTCGGACTAGTCTTGGTGCAACAGAGTATTTATTTCGAAATTGAAATGAAAAAGTAAGCAACATAAGATAAATAACTTTTAATTTCTAAAAAAAAAATTCTAACTATTACAATAAAGAATTTTATAGTGACATAAAACAAAATATTAATAAACTAAGAAACAAATGAATTAGAAGACTAATAAACTAGGAGACTAACTAATTAAGAAATTTTACAAAATAAAAAACTAATAAAATAAAAAATTAAGTAAAATAGAAAATGATAAAATATCAAATTTAATGAAATCAGACTTGCACGGGATCAATCCAATTAGCCTTAGCCTAAACTTTTGTCTAGATCTGTCGAGACAAAAAATGATAGTACAAAGTTTGACTCGCCGACGCATCTTTATAATTTCTATTTGAATTTTTTAAATTGAGGCCACCACTCCAAAAATCTTTAAGTAGCAGTCTCAACTACTTGAGTAAGTGATCCTAACATCTTGAGTTGCTACCTCAACATTTTGAATCGCACCTCAAATATATTTTCTTAAAAGAAAAGATACCGTTGGAGTCACAATGCAAGACTACAAAGAATGTGACCCTAGTTGATCGCTCTGCAAGCTGGCTCTTTAGATAAACTCGCAAATTGGCTCTACATTCAATATCACATCTGTGTTTGGTTTAGGATCTGGTCAAACCAGACCCCAACCTAGATGATAAAAATCTCAAGTAAAGTCTGGATGGTCAGCCGACCTTGATCTAGAAATGGACATTGACTTACTACAAATTTTACATCAATTTACAAACACTCAAACCCAACTAGTGCAAGATTTTGCTATGAAAATTAACTCGAGCGAGTGTGTAGATGTAACTGTGAAGCAACTTAAAAAGTGAAGAGGGGAGAATCATTTGTAGTGCCAAATGGTTGCCAAGTTGCTGGAAACGATAGACTTGGAGGGGTATATGATAGACATATATATATATACCTCCCTCAGGTTCCAATTCAAAGCCACATGCATCCATTTTGTTTTTTCTTTTTTTTTTTAAATATTTTTCTTAATTCTTTCTACTTTTTCTTCAATGATTAAATTGATTTCTTTCCAATTAATTACTCGAAGACAAATATGTGATCTTCAAAACCTGGGCCAACCATGTATTAGAACCAGACTGGGTTAAGATTCCATATCCCCACCATGGCTAATAAACCAGTGTCTTTTTTTAAGCACTTACAAAAAAAAAAAAAAAAAAACTCGGCTTGCGAGTGGCTCCTTTGGAGTTGATAAACACGACAATCTAATAAAAATTCAACAATTTCATGTTGATTGGCTTGCGAGCATATAGATGCAAGTCAAAAAAACAATTGTGCAATTAACTTGTGGCTGAACTTCGTGTGAAACCAGAATGAACCAAGACAAGAATAAACTCTAAGGGCTTAGCTCAAATCAAGAAAGTACAAAATTTCACATTGTTTTGACATAGTTGAAGTGATGCACAAGTAAATTCACTTTTTAGACTAATACGACGCAATTTGAGAAGAAAACCATAAAGATTCTACCGTCGATTAGCGGGATGGGTCCTTAGATAACTATTTGCATGAGTGAAGCTAAGATCATCTATATGTGACAACTGAAGTTAAAACTATAGGGTATATTATACGTCTGCTCTTCTATAACTTCATATCAATGTTAATGATATTTTTTTACCCATTTCTTGCCAAATCAAAACTTTCCACCACTTTTCAATCCTTTTTTTAAGATTGCAACAACTCCCAGAGAGCCACAATACCCACTTGATTCATCAGCAGTTGCAGAAAATCAAGCGGGTACATTCTAATGTGATACGTAGAGGAAAACAATGGACAGAATACTACTCTTCTAGACCCTGAAATGATTGGTTAACCCAGAAGGTGGAACAAGAATATAGTAGAGAAAACGAATAAAGAAAGAAAAATAGAAGCACAAATACCAGAAAGTAACATCCGAAAGGAAAGAGGCATAATCACACATATAAGATTGAGCTATGTCATCGCATCCAGCCCCACCGTTTGTTCAGCTTTGCTGTAGGTCTCACTGAGAAAATGAATAGTTTGGAAGTACTTGCAAAACTAACACTCACCTCAATAATGAACCATATTCATGTCCAATATTAAACTCTTCAGCTGGAAAAAAAAAAAAAACACTCATCTGTGTGGTAGGAAATGAGAGAATCAAATCGCTCTGTTTCAAGAGTTTTAGCCTTTTTGTTGTATGCAAATCTTATGCTTTGATATGTCGTCTGCATAGGCATACGATTCGTCAAAGAGTGCGTTAGTTGGAGAGATACCTTAAGATATTAAAAAAGAAAAAAAGAAATGGAAATTCTCGATGATTCTTCTTAAGGGGGACTTATGCAGCTCATATAGAGTCCAAGGTAGGAGGCTTCCCCAGTGAAAGTACTTAAAAATTTCCTCAGTTCCAGATAGTTCAATCCTCCATAGCTTAATCTTCTCCTTTGCACGTTCATCATTCTCAGAAATTCTTGCACTCTCTCTTCAAAAGAATACACCAGAGGCTGAGATAGTTATTTGATCTTGGAACTTGGAGGTTACCTGATATTCACGCAGATGAGACAAGGGATTTGTTCTTTCAAGAACTGATAGAGAGAGCTTGTTTGATTTAATCAGAAAGGCAGAGAGATGGCTGGAAATGAGTGGCTGAATGGATATCTGGAAGCTATTCTGGACGTCGGAAAAAGCAACACAAATAAGAAACGAAACGGGAAGCTGAGAGTTACGACCAAGTTTGAAGAAAATCAAAAGGAGGAGAAGTTGTTTAGTCCAACCAAGTACTTTGTTGAAGAGGTTGTAAACAGTTTCGACGAGTCTGACCTTTACAGGACTTGGATCAAGGTTTGTTCTCTCTCTCTCTCTTTCTTTTCCATCTTTCTGGGAGAGTTTCAGCCATTTCAAAGAGGGTGACTCTGTTAAAGTTCCATGATTTATTGAGTCGTAGATGAAGGTTGTAATCACATGCTATGTAGTAGATTAATTTGGTTTGTTTGACCAAATCAACGTTTCATTCTCGGCCACCATAGATGGTGGAGAACAGAAACTGAAAGAGATGGGAAAATGTTCTCGGCCACCATAGATGGTGGAGAACAGAAACTGAAAGAGATGGGAAAATGTTCAAGAACTGAGACGTATGGAGTTATGTACAGTAAATTATGAAATATGATAAACTAAATTGAAGAAAAATCGAGAGAGGCTAGACTTCTCATCGAGTACGTAGAGAATACAAAGAAAGGTAAATAGGGTGACAACTAGAAAATACTAGACTAGCCTTGATATAAATTAGAAGATATAATATAGTCTAACATAAATGAAGAGAGATGGATGGGAAAAATATGATTTATGTCGTTGAGTGTAAAAGTGAAAATGGAAACATCATATCACGCAGGTCATTGCAACCAGGAATGCTCGTGAACGCAGTAACAGGCTCGAGAATATGTGCTGGCGCATTTGGCATCTGGCTCGCAAGAAAAAGCAGGTCTCTCTCTCTCCCTCTCTCCCCCTCCCTCTCTCTCCGTACACCAAACCCATTTAAACATATTCCCTCAGAAAATAACATGGGGAAGATCATGGGGTCCAAGAGCTCCCTCCAATGAACTGAAATTGTTCCTTGAAAGTGTCCTCTAAAGACCAAGTTCTAAAAACTTTGTACGAGTCAATCTCAAGTGTTCATATTTATTCTGTCTAACTCCCACTTCATTTCTGATGAGTAAACAATAATAAGTCAAGCATAGGGAGAAAAGGATAATTTCTTATGATTTTATCATGTGCATATACAGATAGCTTGGGAGGACGCACAAAAGCTTGCGAAGCAGAGGCTTGAACGCGAGGAGGGTCGTAACGATGCTGCGGATGATCTTTCTGAACTGTCGGAGGGAGAGAAAGAAAAGGGAGAAACCAATGTTTCAGAAACTGCCAAAGATATTGCAAGGATCAACTCAGATGTACATATTTGGTCGGATGATGATAAGTCTAGGCACCTATACATTGTCTTAATCAGGTAATCACCTTTGTTGCTTTGCTGTTTTTGAAATGTTTACTTTGATATTTGTTCATCTTCACATTGGAGGTGTATCTTCTACTAGTATTCATGGATTGGTTCGTGGGGAAAATATGGAGCTCGGAAGGGACTCTGATACCGGTGGCCAGGTATGTTTGAATGCATACCTATTGTTGTAGCTATTTTTGAAGTCGATTTTTTCTTTCCACGTGAAAAACTCCCACCGATTTCCAGGTTAAATATGTAGTGGAACTTGCTCGAGCGTTAGCAAACACAAAAGGAGTTCACCGAGTTGATCTCTTGACGAGACAAATCACATCCGAGGAGGTAGATTCAAGCTATGGCGAGCCAATTGAGATGTTGTCGTGCCCCTCAGATGGTAGTGGCAGCTGCGGAGCCTACATTATTCGTATCCCGTGTGGACCACGAGACAAGTAGCTTTTGCCATTTACATTACAGTTTGTGTAGACAACTATAGTTTTCATCATCATGGTTCGTCCTCTTGTAAACACAGGTACATACCAAAGGAATCTCTATGGCCCTTCATTCCTGAATTTGTTGACGCAGCTCTAAACCATATCGTGAGCATGGCAAGGGCCTTAGGAGAGCAAGTCAATTGTGGGAAACCAACTTGGCCGTACGTCATTCATGGCCACTACGCGGATGCCGGAGAAGTTGCAGCCCAATTGTCGGGTGCCTTGAACGTGTCGATGGTGCTAACAGGGCATTCCTTGGGGAGGAACAAGTTTGAGCAGTTGCTTAAACAAGGAAGACTCTCTAGGCAGGAGATTAACTCATTGTACAAGATCATGAGAAGGATTGAGGCAGAGGAGTTCAGTTTGGATTCAGCCGAGATGGTGGTTACTAGCACAAGGCAAGAGATTGAAGAGCAATGGGGTCTCTATGATGGTTTCGATCTCAAGTTGGAGAGAAAGCTCAGGGTTCGTAGACGGCGTGGAGTCAGTTGCCTTGGCAGATACATGACAAGGATGGTGGTAAATAATTACCTATAAGTGCTATGTCTAATTATACGACTCTAGTTTTAACTCGATCACAAAACTTTGTGTTTATCCAACTTGATTACATGATTTATGATCATTCTCTCGCACTAGGTGATACCTCCAGGCATGGACTTCAGCAATGTCACGATCCAAGACTCGACAGAGGGAGACAATGGAGACCTCAAGATGTTGATTAGCTCAGACTCGGACAGGACTCAAGCCAAAAGGATTGTACCACCAATATGGTCCGAGGTACACCAAGCATTTGTACCAAGTTTTATCCTCTTCTTAAGCGATCATAGTAGTCAATTACTATAACAAACAAACACCAATGCAGATAACAAGGTTTTTCATGAATCCACACAAGCCTATGATACTAGCATTATCTCGTCCCGACCCTAAGAAAAACGTCACGACTTTGCTCAAGGCATTTGGAGAATGTCAAGCTCTCCGTGAATTAGCTAATTTGGTATTGCTTATTCTCTCATAATAAATTTCCGAGTGCAATTTTTGAAACAAGATCAAGCATATTTCTATGTCTTAAGATTAAATGGAACTGACTCTTGGCTTTTGTTGAAGACTCTAATACTCGGCAACAGAGATGACATAGAAGAAATGTCCGGCAACAGCTCGACCGTACTCACAACAGTGCTCAAACTCATCGATAAATATGACCTATATGGTCTGGTAGCATATCCCAAGCATCACAAACAAGCCGAAGTTCCACTAATATATCGTCTAGCAGCAAAGACAAAGGTGGAACAGACGACATCTTTCCACCTTCAGTTTCCTTTTCTTTTTCCCTGTAATTGTTAAGCTGCCAACACTCATAGTTTGCAATTGCAGGGAGTATTCATCAACCCAGCTTTAGTTGAACCTTTTGGTCTGACGCTCATTGAGGTAATCTTAAGTCTCATAATTTTCCTTTCCAAGTTATTATGAGAATGCCACAATCTTTTAAACATAGGAACATGAACCAAACAATACTAAAGAAAGGAAAGCTTGTCTTCTTACTTTGCAGGCAGCGGCTTATGGCTTGCCTGTAGTCGCCACCAAAAACGGAGGTCCCGTTGACATATTGAAGGTAGCAGACAGTTCCCTTTAATCACCAATTCCAACATTCTTTCTCGTTGTTCCCCCTTTGAAATGGTAGAAACCCAAATCTGTAGTAACTAACAGGGTATATGTTTATCAGGCATTAAACAATGGCGTCCTAGTCGATCCACATGATCAGAAAGCAATCGAAGATGCCCTTCTAAAGCTTGTTGCAGATAAAAACCTCTGGTCTGAATGCCGGAAGAATGGCCTAAAAAACATACACCGCTTCTCATGGCCAGAACACTGTCGTAACTATCTCTCTCATGTTGAGTACTGCCGCAACCGTCACCCTACCACCCGCCTAGAGATAACCCCGATTCCAGAGGAGCCTATGAGTGACTCTCTGAAGGATGTGGAAGATCTTTCCTTGAGATTCTCCATTGAAGGAGAATTGAAGCTTAATGGCGAGGTCGATGCAGCCACTAGACAAAAGGAACTTATCGAAGCGCTAACTAGAAGAACAACATTTTTAAATCGTAATCCAAGTACCAGTTACGGGCCAGGGAGAAGGCAAGGACTAATTGTGATTGCTACAGATTGTTATAACATTGATGGAGAGTATACAGAAAACCTATCTACTATTATCAAGAATGTAGCTGCAGCAGTTGGGTTGAGTTTAGGTACAACAGGCAAGATAGGATTTGTATTGTCAACAGGTTCGAGCATAAAAGAGACTACAGAGGCACTGAAATGCAGTCAAGTTAATGTGGAAGAGTTTGATGCTCTTGTGTGTAATAGCGGGAGTGAGATGTACTATCCATGGCGGGATCTGATTCCAGATGCGGACTATGAATCACACATCGAGTACAGATGGCCGGGAGAGAATGTCAGATCAATGGTGGCTAGGCTTGCTAGGATGGAAGGTGGGATGGATGACGACATCACAGAATATGCAGGTGCATGGAGTTCCAAATGCTTCTCATATGTGGTAAAATCAGGGGCCAAGGTAAGAAAACTTTCCAAAACTATAAAACTTGCAAGTAAAGGTCTGATTTAAACTAACAAATTTGGGAATGACAGAGTAGAAAGAATGACGACCTTCGTCAAAGGCTGCGGATGAGAGGCTTCCGTTGCAACCTCGCTTACATCCGCTCAGCAACCAGGTTAAATGTGGTCCCTTTGACTGCATCAAGAAGACAAGCATTAAGGTTAGATCCCTCCTTTTCTTTCTTTCATTACAACGATGCATAAGAAATGATTATAAGAACACGATTGATTATTAAGAGGCACCTCAATAACTTGCATGTAGCACTTAAAAATGAAGCAATCATAAAAACAACAAAAATATATTAAAGACAAAGGTTGCCACATATCAGCGCTACAATGCAATTGAGGCGGCTTCTGGTTACAGTTTCTTGTGCCAAATTCTACCTAAAAGCAATATGATATCATGTTGAGGAATGCAGCAAACTAAACCAGTTTTATGCAGGTATCTTTGTGTCAAATGGGGAATCGATCTCTCCAAAGTGGTAATATTTGCAGGGGAAAAAGGAGACACAGACCATGATGAACTGCTTACGGGCATGCACAAAACTGTCATTTTAACAGCTTCTGTCGAGCATGGTTGTGAAAACCTCATTTTTAGTGAAGACAGCTTCAAGAGAGAAGATACCGTCCCACAAAGTTTTCCTAACATTTTCACTCTAGAGAAGAGTTATACTGCTAATGAAATCTCGTCAACCCTTAATGCTATAGGAATCAAGGGGTTCTGAATTTCTGTTTTATTTTGTTGAATGCATTTAATGTAAATGTACTAAAAAGCAAGATTATAATAAAAATATCATATATACGAAGTTAACATTTTTAAATTGCAATGATTTCAAAATTGTGCACAACTACATATTAAATATGTAAAAAAAGTCTACGAGTAAATCTCATTTTGATAAAGAAAAGTAGCTCAAAAGTTCTAAAAAAATAAATAATCTACATCTTTAAATGGCTCCAAAAATGTTTTCCCCCCTCTACTACTGACTACAACTCTAGCATAAAAATATATTCATGCGAATAGTTTATCAATAAAATAAAGGGAGTGTAAACAATTGAAATGACATTGTTACCGTTTGACAACGGTTTAAGAAATATTAAGAAAATGATACAATTTAATATTTTTGTAGTGTAAAATCTAGAAAGTTATTTGGAGTACAACAATTCACATTCACGACAATTTCTACTATTTATTTTACTATATTTTTTAATTAAGAAATATAATTGAGACGCTGTTCAGAAAAAGGATATTCAAACAACTCCAACGACCAGCTTTATTGATATAAAAAAAAAAAAAAGAACATATTCAATTTGATGCAACTGTTTTATTTTTTTACTAGTAAACTGTCTTCGCTCTTTGAATGACATCTTCACCGCTTGATCCACTACGGCCAATTCATTTTTAGAACAGTAAGTCCTTCACACGACAATAATAAAAAATTTCAAATACTCCATGGTCAAGCAAAGAGATAGATAGAGCGCGCAAGAGAGATAATCGTACCGATCAATTAAAAGCGCAGGGCCTTCATATGCAGCAATTACTCCTCCATTTCTGAGAAACTCGCTAAGAAACGGAGACAAAATCTGGAATTCTTCTCTGCAACAACAGCAACACCAAGATACTGAACGTAACCGTGACTATATATACACACACATTTCAAGTGCTCTCCCCCAGGAAATTCCTAAATCACCCCAACAATGAATCTTCAGATTGCCCTTTTGCTGAACTTGTGCCACGTCATCCGAGACGAGGATAAAAAAGGACAAATAAAAACTGAATCATCAATTGGGCTCAGAAGAGCAACGAACAACTAGGCCCACGTCTTCCTTAAGCTTTGGGAAGGGGCCTCCGTCCTCTCAATCCTTGTCAACGTGATATAACGTGACATTTACGTGTCATTATTTTATAAATAATTATCGATTTTAACTCTATACTATACATTTTATTTTCGTTAGCTCCCTTGTATTAAAAAAATCGATACACCAAATCTTGTACTTTAATTCTGTTATCAGTTTTAACCTTCCATCAACAATTTTGTTAAACCCTCATTTACAAAATTACCAAACAATAGTGGATTCACTTGAAATTTTTACCATATGTTCACTACTTAATGAGAATATAATCTAGAAATTTTCGTGATTTTTTAACACATGTACGATTTATTGTAATTTTATTTTAGTACTTTATAAAAATATTATAATAAATCATACAAGTTTTAGAAAATCACGAAAAATTTTCTATTATCTACCCATGATAGGATGAACATGTGAAAATATTTTAAAATAAATTTAATATCGTTTGGTATTTTTTTAAAAATTAATTTATAAAATAAAGAAGAAACTTAAATTAATTTGGAAACATTGGTGTTTCCGCATCTCGTTGTCCGGTCATTTTGATTAGGGCTGCCACGAGAGTGTACTTTGCAAAGTTGAATTTTTGCCAAAGATAAAAACTGTTGAAAATCTTTGGGATTTTTGAAAAGTTTTGGGGAGATTAAATTTGATGATTGATGGCAGATTTGGAATCGCAGGAATATCTCAAAATTGGAGATTGCTTTCGGTTGAAATTCAAATGAGGTTTGAATTTCGTGATATTTGTAATTATTTTGGTGATTAGATTTGATTTGATTTTGAAGCAAATTTGCTATAACAAAATATCTGAATTTTAGATATATCTTTTGAAATCTTGTGATATCCATAATTTTCCACTTCAATTTAAGAGTGAATATGTTATTGAAGCCAGTGATTTTGGGTCAAATATTTTTGTGAAAAATGTGTTTTTTGAGGCGATAAAATATAAGAAGTAAATCTTTCACTTTTGAATCGAGATTCAATATTTTGTTATGATAGGATAATGATAGTGGAATTATAAAGGGTTTGAAGAGCAAATTTGATTTGCAAGATGGGAGATATTCTTGAGAAAATTTGGATGATGCTTTGTGGGATTTGAAGATATCATCATTGTGGTTTAAATGTTTTTAAACTTGATCAGCATTAGTTGCTGAGATGGCCCATCAAGAGCATAAGTGGAAGGGAAAGATTTGAAGATTGGTGTTTTGCAGCAGAATTTGTTTCGAGGTGGAGATTGGTTATTGGGTCGGGCTGAAGAGCACGCGCTATGGATCTCCTTCATAGAATTCATGTCAAGGTGGACTGTAACGACCCATATTCCCAGCAAGATATTGTCCGCTCTGGGGGATTGGATCACAGCTCAATATCCTCCCCTCACGGCTTTGTTTGGCGAAAACTTCATGTAGGACCGTAATTGTCTAAGAGGGGGGGGTGAATTAGACTTTTTGATTTTACTAATTTAGACTTAATTTCTCTTCTTGATTAAAACTTAAATTTAACACAAGTATTCAAATAATGTAAAGAGAGAGAGAGAGAAATTCGACACCAGTACTTTTTACGTGGTTCGGCCAAACTGCCTACGTCCACGCTTCAAGGCTCACCCCTTGAAGATCCTTACCCTTCTCCTCACGAGAATAACTAGATCGGGATTCCGGGCTCCGATCAACTGCCTTTACAATTCTGGATTGAACTTGCCGGGCGTCAATCCACTGCCTTTACAAATGATTTGTATTTGTGAAATAGATCACAGACTACACTCTCACAGCAGAAGTCTCAAGTTCGAGTTTTTGAGAGATGTACAATGATTACAGAGTATGAAAACTTTTGCAGCTTAGGGCTATCAATTGAAAATTCGCAAAAGTCCTTCCTTCGTGTTTTGAGCTTGACTTATATACTCTGTATATTCTTCTTCTCCGAATTGAATGCATCTATCTTCAAATGAGAAAATGTTACCGTTGGGAAGCATCCGTACGAAACATTTATCCGTTGCATCTGAAAGTGTTGTTCGTCGTCGCCATTAATGTTCTGGAGTTAAAGCTTGAAAACGACGTCACTGTAGCTTCGCGGCTGGCTTTGAATTCTGGCGGAAATGCATCGGCAGAGACAGTTTAAATTAATGCCACGTCATCGGTAAATGCAACTTGTAGGGCCATCGGCAGATGATTCTTTGAATGCCATCGGCAGATGATTCTTTGAATGCCATCGGCAGATGAGTCTTTGAAGTTTTGTCGTCTAGTGATCGGCATGAGACACTTTGAACGACATCGGCAGATGCAACC
This sequence comes from Begonia masoniana, assembly GCA_022432975.1. Lineage (NCBI taxonomy): Eukaryota > Viridiplantae > Streptophyta > Magnoliopsida > Cucurbitales > Begoniaceae > Begonia > Begonia masoniana. Next base: position 8,424,306 of record CM039502.1, read on the forward strand.
TAAATGCTCAGACCACTTCATCGGCATGATTGTTCTTGACACGTCATCGACAGAGGCTTCACATATAATCGGCAGGAACAACTTGCCACGTCATCGGCAGAAGCTTCAAGTGTAATCGGTAAGAACAACTTGCCACGTCATCGGCAGAAGCTTCAAGTGTAATCGGCAAGAACAACTTGCCACGTCATCGGCAGAAGCTTCAAGTGTAATCGGCAAGAACAACTTGCCACGTCATCGGCAGAAGCTTCAAGTGTACTCGGTAAGAACAACTTGCCACGTCATCGGCAGAGCTTCAAATGTAATCGGCAAGAACAACTTGCCACGTCATCGGCAGAAGCCTTCCTTCACTTTGTCGTGTAGCGATCGGCATAGGAATGCTTCTTTGTCTTTTAGCGATCGGCATAAGAATGCTTCTTTGTCTTTTAGCGATCGGCATAAGAGCAGTTGACACGTCATCGGCATATGTCTTCAAGGATGCTATCGGCAGATGAAAACTTCAAAACGGCGTCTTCTTCTGCTTAGCAATCGGCAGAGGCTTCCATTGTACAGTCATCGGCAGAAGCCCGAGTTTTACAGCCCTATTTTTCTGTTCTGCTTTGTATACTCAAGCCGATTTTATTAGACAACTAAAATACCCTTTTCAAGGGTATTTCCAAATAAACTCATATTTATAATACTCATTAAGTACACAGAATCAAATTGAATATTTAATACACACGTACATAATCAAAAACAAATTATGACTTAAACACTCTATAAGTCAACAATCTCCCCCTTTTTGATTATGACAATATAAATTTGATTAAGTTTGATACTCCCCCATAATACTAGCTCCCCCATACTTTGTGCATTTTATAAACATAGCCATTCATAACAATTTCAGAAACACAGAGTATATCCAAGCACAAACAATCAAATATAGTATTCTCCCCCATTTTCATTATCAAAAAAAATAAATGCATTCAACATCTGAGAAAGTTGAGAAAGCTAAAGATAGTCATTGAAAGAAACAGCAAACAAAAATCACTTTTTGTAGCGATCTAAGTGACGATTCCAAAAGGCTTGCTGAACAAGAGAAGGCACGTTACGGAAGGGATTGAAAGATGCTTCCACCAAATCTTGAAGGAAAGCTAGATCTCGAGGGAGGGGTGGTGATTGATAGACCACCAAATCCATGCAAGGAGCAGGGGGCGGAGAAGGTTCTCTGGAAACCACCATGTCCATGCAGGAAGGAGACTCTGGCTGAGGAGCATCTGATGTAGAGGGTCCTTGAGACATCAGCAGATCTAGACAAGGAAGCTCGCCAGAGGGACTACCCGGGGAAATCTCCATTGGACTGGCTACAGCAGGAGTAGGCACACTAACAGGAGAAGTATGGAATTGAAGTACAGTCTCCTGAAGATCCAAAGACATGAAGCGCTCATCCACTACAACAGGAGGCCTGAAGAAGGAATGATTAGCATCTTCAAAGCTGACCTCGGAGACACAAGCAGCCAAAGATATCACGGGAGCATGTTCAGCTTCAGAGAGAGAAGTATGAGGTGTAGGACAAAGAACCTTAAGTTGAGTAGATATTGCTTGAAGTTTTCGAGTGAAAATTGCATTCTCTCTGGCCAATAACCGATCCCTCTTAGCCAGAGCCACATCAAACTCAGTTTTCAAATTAGTTTCGAGTTGAGAGACTTTTGAATCAAAGTCTGACCTTAGACCTGCAATGCTGCTTTTCAACTCAGAGAACTGAGCCTCACTCATGGTAGATCTCCTCTGATAAGTGATAGGAGTGGCAGGAATAGTTGGCAAAGTTTGTAAGGCAGGTTGGACTGGTGATGAAGGAGCCGTAGCCGTTTTGGTGGGTGACTGGGAAACAGGTGAGGGCAGTCGAAGTGGAGATGGTGGTGCTGATGGTATAGCTTGTGGGATCGAAGATGTAGAAGATGAAGGTGTAGACAGTTTAACTGTAGAGGTAGTGTGTGAGGAAGAGAGTTGGACTGGAGATGGAGGGACTGATGAAGCTGGTGGGGGGCCATGTTGGAAATATGAAGTAATGGCTTGCATCAGTGGAGAGATGGAAGGAAAGGCAGGTTGAGAAGGCAAGATAAGAGAAGGTGGAGGTGATTGAGGTTGTTCTGGAATTGGAGGAGGCAAAATAGAGGGAACAGAGGTTGCCTCTGAGAGAGATGCTGTAGAGGAGGAAGCAGTTTTGTGCCTACGCTTCAGAGGAGAAGGTTCGGGTTCTAAGCTAGACTCCCTAGAATGGGAAGGGGAAATGGCACAGTCAGGAAGACCTGAAACACCTCCTTCTTCAGCAGATTCCTCTGGCAGGATAAGTTTCCTCTTACCACGCCTGACAGGAACAGCCTGAGAAACCTTTTTCTTGCCCGTAACCTGAATGAGCTCTCCTTTGCTGACCAACTTAATTCCCATCTTGCGCAGATTGATATCAGAATAATAACTTGTGGGCTTAAGTTTCACAGGTTCAATCTCCTCTGGAAGAGCAATATCAAGCTTGACAAATAACCGCATGAGGAGCAGATTGTATGGAAAAGAAGTGGCCTTGGAAGAAACAGCTAAAATCATCCTCCGGACAACAATGTACCCAACATTGAAGGGTTTCTTGAAATAGAGTGCAAACAGAACAAAGAGTTCCATTGCACTCACCTCATCATAGTGACCACCCTTGGGAACTATATTGAAATCAATCATGTGGCGAAATAATTTGGCCCTAGGGGTTAGATGCTTGCCCTTTAAAAGATCAAATGATTGGTTGGGGACCAAAGCTATTTCCCTAAGAAACTGTTTTCCATCAGAAGTGCCATAGAAAGGAAGCTCATTGCTTGTTACATAACTGTAGGGGATGTTGTCCAAATGTGGAGCACCCAGAAGGGCATTGATGGAACTAGGAGTAATTTCTATGCGTTTGTTGTACACATAGCTCTTCAGGGAAGTGAAATCGGAGGCAAAGGTAAGGTTGGCATAAAACATCCTAATTGCTTCCGGGAAATAGAAAGATTCGGTTTCAAAGAGACCTATTAATCCTAAATCCGTCAGGGGTTCAATAATGTCCATACCAGCCAACTTCTCAAAATACATACCCTTACTAAGAATTAGAGATCTGTACTGATAGTCGTTGAGGTACTTTACCTCGGCAGCTTCAGTAAGGAAGAAAAAAGACGGCCATTCCGTTCCACGAGGAATTTCTCGAGTATAACGATCAGAAACAATGGCCTTCTTCTTGGCCGGTTTGGAAACGGCGCGAGATGACTGACCTTGAGATTCCATTTCTAGAAGGGAATTCGACAGAGGAGGTATGGTAGGGCAGGGGTTTTCAGAAAGAGCGCGAAAGATGAAGTGTACCGGCGAAGAAGAATGAATTTAAAAGAAATAACACATCGCCTTACGAAGAAGACATACGTGTCGGCAGATTAAGAAAAATATAATTTTCCGATGGATTACACGTGTCGGCAGAAATAAGAAAAACATCTTCCGATGCCTTCCTATAGATATGCATCTTCCGATGCCTATTGAAAAACATAGCATCTGCCGATGCCAACACAGAAGAGAAAAACACTCCAATACTTAGAAATTTTTCGACAAAGAAATAATCTTAGTTTTTCTCAACCCGAATGAGACCTAGCCTTATCCTAATATTATTGAAAGTCTTTTCATCTAAAGGCTTGGTAAAGATGTCAGCAAGTTGATCTACAGAGTTAACGAATTCTAAAGAAATATCACCTCTTTGAACATGATCTCGGATGAAGTGATATCTGACATCTATGTGCTTTGTTCTAGAGTGTTGAATAGGATTTTTAGAAATGTTAATGGCACTGGTGTTATCACACCGAATAGGAATCCTATCATAAAACAGATTGTAATCTTCCAAAGTCTGTTTCATCCAAAGCATTTGTGCACAACAACTACCGGCAGCAATATATTCACTCTCAGCAGTTGACAATGCAACAGAATTCTGTTTCTTCGAATACCAAGACACTAGAGATTCTCCTAGGAACTGACAAGTGCCACTAGTGCTTTTTCTATCAATAAGACTACCAGCATAGTCAGAATCTGAATAGCCAATCAGATCAAAAGAAGTGCCTTTAGGATACCATAATCCTAAGTCAAGAGTCCCACTTAAATATTTGAAAATTCTTTTGACAGCAGAGAGATGAGACTCCTTAGGGGCAGCCTGAAATCTAGCACAAAGACAAACACTAAAGAGTATATCCGGCCTACTTGCAGTCAGATATAGCAGAGAACCAATCATACCACGATATTTCTTAATATCAACATTTATTCCTTTTTCATCTTTATCCAGCTTAGTTGTGGTACTCATGGGAGTCTTGGAAGACTTGACAGATTCTAAACCAAATTTCTTAAGGAGTTCCTTAATATACTTTTCTTGGCAGAAGAAAATTCCATCAAGAGATTGACTAATCTGGAATCCTAAGAAAAACTTTAACTCCCCCATCATACTCATCTCGAATTCACTTTGCATGAGGGATGAAAACTCATTACACAATTTGACATTAGTTGAGCCAAAGATAATGTCATCGACATAAATTTGAACCAACAAAATGTCCTTCTCCTTTTGCATGGTAAACAGAGTTGAATCGGAGTTACCCTTTTTGAAATTCCTTTCCTCAAGGAAATTCTTCAATCTGTCATACCAAGCTCTAGGAGCCTGCTTAAGTCCATAGAGAGCTTTCCTAAGTTTGAAGACATGGTCGGGTTTATCAAAGGCTTCAAAACCTAAAGGTTGTTCTACATAAACTTCTTCCGTTATATAACCATTTAAAAAAGCACTCTTTACATCCATTTGGAAGAGTGTGAAGTTTTTGTAGCAAGCAAAAGCTAGAAGCATTCTAATTGACTCTAATCTAGCTACAGGGGCAAAGGATTCTTCAAAATCAATTCCCTCTTCTTGAGAGTATCCCTTAGCTACAAGTCTAGCTTTATTTCTAACAACTATCCCATTTTCATCCAATTTATTCTTATAAACCCATTTTGTTCCAATAATTGGATGATCCTTAGGCCTCGGAACAAGTTCCCATACCATGCTCCTTTCAAACTGATTTAACTCTTCTTGCATGGCCATAATCCAATTTTCATCACTCTCGGCCTCTTCAAACTTCTTAGGTTCTATTTGAGAGATAAATGCCACATTGGCACAGAGATTCCTAAGAGAGGATCTAGTCTTAACTCCTAAAGAAGGATCACCTAAAATTTCCTCTATTGGATGACTTCTAATATATTTCCAATCTCTAGGAAGATCTGCAGATTCATCTTTAACAGGAATGATGTCCAAAGAAGTAGAAGATGGTTCTAAAGACTTTACAATTTGAGAAGGATCATTAGATTTTTCCACAGAAAGAGAATCAAGTTGATTGTCCAAAACATCATCCTCATCCACATTGATTGTGGGTTGAGGGGTCTCATCAAAATTGACATGAACAGATTCTTCAACAACAAGAGTTCTCCTATTGAAGACTCTATATGCTTTACTTGACAGAGAATAACCAAGAAAAATTCCAATATCTGATTTAGAATCGAATTTTCCTAAGTTATCTTTGGTATTTAGAATGAAGCATTTACTGCCAAACGCTCTAAAGTATTTGACAGAAGGGGTTTTTCCACTCCAGAGCTCATATGGAGTTTTCTCTAGGATAGGTCTTATTGAGACCCGATTAAGCACATAACAAGCTGTTGAAACAGCTTCTGCCCAGAAATATTTTGGAAGGGAATTTTCATTCAGCATAGTCCGAGCAAGCTCTTGGAGAGACCTATTTTTCCTCTCAACAACACCATTTTGCTGAGGGGTTCTAGGAGAAGAGAAGTTGTGTTCAATCCCATGTTTGAGACACAAGAGTTCGAATCTATCATTTTCAAATTCTCCACCATGATCACTACGAATAGCAATTATGGTGAGCTCCTTTTCATTCTGAACTCTTTTCCTAAAACTAGAAAAGATTTCAAAAGTCTCATCCTTAGACTTTAGAAAATGAACCCAGGTGAATCTAGAGAAATCATCTACGATGACAAAAGCATAGAATTTGCCTCCTAAGCTTGCTATATTAGAAGGACCGAAGAGGTCCATGTGAAGGAGTTGGAGAGGCTTAGAGGTAGATATCTCACTCTTAGATTTAAAAGAAGATTTGATCTGCTTGCCCATTTGACAAGCCTCACAGACTTTATCCTTTTCAAAGGATATCTTAGGAATCCCTCTAACTAAGTCATCCTTAGTAATCTTAGCTAAGGTATCCATTCCTACGTGTCCTAATCTTCTATGCCAAATCCAAGCATCATGAGAAGAATTAACAGCAAGGCATTTCTCATTAACATGCTCAACAACATCCATATCAATAACATAGATATTTTCTTTTCTATAACCAGTGAACAGAGTTTTATCATTAGATGCATCTTTAATTATGCAGGAGTTAGATTTAAAAATCACTTCATATCCTTTATCGCATAATTGACTAATACTAAGCAGATTATACTTTAATCCTTCAACTAACAGCACATTTTCAATAATGAGATTAACACTGTTACCTATATTGCCGATGCCAACAATTTTGCCCTTTTGGTTTCCACCAAAAGTAACATTTCCTTTCTTTTTGTTGACAACAGCAAACATGGTTGAGTCTCCTGTCATATGCCTCGAACATCCACTGTCGAGGTACCACTGATTTCTTTCAGGAGAGCTGTCAACCTGCAAAACAGGAGATCAAGTTGTCTTCTTTGGTACCCAAACTTTTTGGGTCCTAGAGTTAGGTCTGGTTCCCTTGGGAACCCATTGAAGTCTACAATCAGGCCTACTTTTTCCTGTTCTGAGTGGACATACATATGATTTATGTCCTGCCTCATTGCATGCATGGCAAACAACAGATTTAACAAAAAAAGTCTTATATTCTCTCTTTTTGTTATCACCAGTATATCCAATGCCTGCTCTATCAAAGGTCATTCTTTGATCATTTATCAACATGTTCAGTTTATTACTACTAAGAGTCAATTTCTTAACAAAATAGTCTAAAAATTCATTTTTCTTTTTCAGTTCATACACTTCCTTTTCAAGCTGATTGTTTTCATTTTCTTGCTTCTCAATTAATCTTGCATTTTCCTTTTTCAATGCATTGTACTTAGTTTTTAACATGCTGAATTGTTTTACTAGATCATTAAAAGCATCTACTATATCTCCATCATCGTCATCAATTTCACTGTCACTTAAGGTACAAGGAGATATAGAACTAACCTTATCTTCGTGAGCCATAAAACAGAGGTTAGCAACTTCCTCATCTTCTGAAGAAGAAGTGTCACTTTCACATTCATCCCAGGTAGCCTTCATGGCCTTCTTCTTGAGCTTTTTGGGAAATTTCTTCGCCTGAGGGCAATCTGCCTTCATATGGCCAGGCTTGCCGCAACCAAAGCAGGTGATTTCCTTCTCTTTTTGGGGTTTTTCACCCTTTGGAAATCTTCTTCCCTGCATTCTCTTCCTTTGGAGGAATTTGCTGAACCTCCTAGTGATGAGAGCTATATCCTCATCACCTTCATCTACATCTTCCTCATCAGATTCTTCATGTTTACTGGAGGAGGCAGAGGAGGCCTTCATGGCAATGTCCTTTCTCTTAGAGACCTCTTTCTCTTTGAGGTCCTCCTTTTCATTTTCCCTCATTGTGATCTCATGCGTCATGAGAGATCCAATGAGTTCCTCGAGCTTGAGAACCTTAAGATCCCGAGCTTCTTGAATGGCTGTCACCTTTGGTTGCCAGGCTCTGGGTAGGCATCTTAGAATTTTTCTTACCTGTTCTTCACCTGTGTAAGTCTTACCGAGAGCTTTTAAACCATTAGTAATGTTAGTGAACCGAGTAAACATAGATGAAATAGTCTCATCCTTTATCATGATAAAAAGTTCATACTCGTGTACTAACATATTTAATTTGCTCTCTTTTACTTGATTCGTGCCCTCGTGTGTAACCTCTAAAAGATGCCAAATCTCTTGGGCACTCTCACACCCTTGCACTCTATTAAATTCATCTCTATTAAGAGCACAGTACAGGGTGTTTACAGCCTTAGCATTAAGGCTTAGATTTCTCTTATCGGACTCAGTTAACTCAGAGGAGACCTTAGGGATACTTTTCCCTTCAACAGTTTTCATGGCCTTAAAAGGACCATTTTCTATAATACACCAGGTCTCGTAGTCTATGGCTTGAATGAATATTTTCATTCTAGACTTCCAATAGACATAGTCACTACCATCAAAGAATGGAGGTCTATTTGTTGCCTGACCTTCTATTTGGGAGTTGTTAATGTTGAATGCCATTTCAGATACAGCAATATCTCTTAGATAAACAACTTAGACAATAAATACCTTGCTCTGATACCAATTGTAGGACCGTAATTGTCTAAGAGGGGGGGGTGAATTAGACTTTTTGATTTTACTAATTTAGACTTAATTTCTCTTCTTGATTAAAACTTAAATTTAACACAAGTATTCAAATAATGTAAAGAGAGAGAGAGAGAAATTCGACACCAGTACTTTTTACGTGGTTCGGCCAAACTGCCTACGTCCACGCTTCAAGGCTCACCCCTTGAAGATCCTTACCCTTCTCCTCACGAGAATAACTAGATCGGGATTCCGGGCTCCGATCAACTGCCTTTACAATTCTGGATTGAACTTGCCGGGCGTCAATCCACTGCCTTTACAAATGATTTGTATTTGTGAAATAGATCACAGACTACACTCTCACAGCAGAAGTCTCAAGTTCGAGTTTTTGAGAGATGTACAATGATTACAGAGTATGAAAACTTTTGCAGCTTAGGGCTATCAATTGAAAATTCGCAAAAGTCCTTCCTTCGTGTTTTGAGCTTGACTTATATACTCTGTATATTCTTCTTCTCCGAATTGAATGCATCTATCTTCAAATGAGAAAATGTTACCGTTGGGAAGCATCCGTACGAAACATTTATCCGTTGCATCTGAAAGTGTTGTTCGTCGTCGCCATTAATGTTCTGGAGTTAAAGCTTGAAAACGACGTCACTGTAGCTTCGCGGCTGGCTTTGAATTCTGGCGGAAATGCATCGGCAGAGACAGTTTAAATTAATGCCACGTCATCGGTAAATGCAACTTGTAGGGCCATCGGCAGATGATTCTTTGAATGCCATCGGCAGATGATTCTTTGAATGCCATCGGCAAATGAGTCTTTGAAGTTTTGTCGTCTAGTGATCGGCATGAGACACTTTGACGACATCGTAAGCTTCAAGTGTAATCGGCAAGAACAACTTGCCACGTCATCGGCAGAAGCTTCAAGTGTAATCGGCAAGAACAACTTGCCACGTCATCGGCAGAAGCTTCAAGTGTAATCGGCAAGAACAACTTGCCACGTCATCGGCAGAAGCTTCAAGTGTAATCGGCAAGAACAACTTGCCACGTCATCGGCAGAAGCTTCAAGTGTAATCGGCAAGAACAACTTGCCACGTCATCGGCAGAAGCTTCAAGTGTAATCGGCAAGAACAACTTGCCACGTCATCGGCAGAAGAAGCTTCAAGTGTAATCGGCAAGAACAACTTGCCACGTCATCGGCAGAAGAAGCTTCAAGTGTAATCGGCAAGAACAACTTGCCACGTCATCGGCAGAAGCTTCAAGTGTAATCGGCAAGAACAACTTGCCACGTCATCGGCAGAAGCTTCAAGTGTAATCGGCAAGAACAACTTGCCACGTCATCGGCAGAAGCTTCAAGTGTAATCGGCAAGAACAACTTGCACTTCATCGGCAGGCTTCCCCTGTAAGCGGTCCAAGAATCACACTTGCCACGTCCATCGGCAGACGCCTTCCTTCACTTTGTCGTGTAGCGATCGGCATAGGAATGCCTTCTTTGTCTTTTAGCGATTCGGCATAAGAATGCTTCACTTTGTCTTTTAGCGCATCGGCATAAGAGCAGTTGACCACGTCATCGGCACTGTCTTCAAGATGCTATCGAGGCAGATGAAAACTTTCAAACGGCGTCTTGCACTTGCTTTAGCAATCCGGGCAGAGGCTTCCATTGTACAGCACACTGGCAGAAGCCGAGTTTTTACAGCCCTATTTTTCTGTCCGCTTTGTATACTCAAGCGCTTTTATTAGACAACTTAAAATACCCTTTCAAGGGTATTTCACAAATAAACTCATATTATAATACTCATATTAAGTACACAGAATCAATGAATATTTAATACACCCGTACATAATCAAAAACAAATTATGACTTAAACACTCTATAAGTCAACACTTCATAGTTGGTCACCCAACCTGGGATTGCTCTCGCCGAAGCACTTTTAACTTTGGAGTTCTTATAGGATCCGTTGTCAATTATGCTCCAAAGCGCGTCTTGCTATCTTGAGAGGGTCTCTTTACATATGTTTCATTTCCACATACTTCCCCAAGCGATGTGGGATTGTGACGACCCCTTTTTTACGACCCGTCACCTTCCGGTTCGCCCGCGCGGACGTACCGCCATCCGGGTTCCGGTTCTTGCAGCCATCGTACATATACTTACACATCCGAGTCATCACATGGACATTATTAGAGTTCTATGTGATCTGAATTTTATTTGGGTCATGCCACTGGGCCTACGTTATAGATCTCAATTAGAGTTTTATTTTGTTTATAAATTCATATAAGCCAGAGTCGCAAAACTCGTAGTTGTATTTCGATTTTTATAGTATATTTGTTCATCTGCCCGTGGTTTTTTTTTTTTTTTTACGTGAAAACTTGGTGTCTCACATCATTTTTTTTTCCGGTTATCGTTCGATTTCATTACAAGGTAGTTAAGATTGGTACCATCAAAATCAGGAAGTTTGATGGAGTTGTGATGACACTGGGTAATGTAAGACACATTCTCGTATTGAAAAAGAATCTGATCTCGTTGAGTACTCTAGATGCAAAATGGTACAAGTACAGCGTTGTAAGTGGAGTTGTGAATATCAGTAAGGGTGTTCTCGTCATGTTAAAGGAACACAGAAAGTCTGTAAATTTGTATGTTGTACAGGGTTCTATAGTGTCAGGTAATAAGACTACGATGTTTGTGAATTCACCTTCTAAGAAATTAGTTAAGAAGATTCGGAAAAAATCAGGTTCTCAGGTGAAGTTCAAGTTGGGGTCTGAGGGTACATCAAAATCTGTGAGTTAGCCTATTATAGATGTTCAGTCACCAGTTTCAGTTTCACGTCAGAGTGATATCATCAAAGACAGAACCAAGTGGAAGGATAAAGCTCCGGGGCGATATGGTGAACTGTGGGTTATGTGTTGAATGTGTTCGAGAGTAACGATTCTTGTATGGAGTCTTCAACACGTTCTGACAACTCTGGTAGCTTGGTGTTACCATGGACGATGTGATGTGATTTCTTCTCAAATATGTTTCTCAAGTTTAAGCAAGACCTAAACTTGATCGGTATTAGTTGTTGAGCTGGTTAGCTAGAGACCTTTATAGAAGAGGAGGTTATTTTTAATGAAGTTTTGCATATTTGTTTCCTTACACTAGAATTTCTTTGAAAATAAAGATTATCAGAGTTCAGCGTTTTAGATTCGTTTTGGGTTGGGCTGAGTAGCATGCATTGGATTTCACATGTGAAATTCGTGTCAAGATGGAGATTGTTAAATGTCGGTGTGACCTGAATTCTATATGGGTCAGGTCGGTTATGTCCACGTTAGAAATTTCATTGGGGTTTTGTTTTCTCTATAAATTCATGTAAGTTAGAGTTACAAAACTCGCAGTTGTATTTTGATATTCATAGTAAATTTGTTCCTATGCTCATGGTTTTTTTTTTTTCCACGTAAATCTTGTGTCTTACATCGTACTTTCTTTTTTTTGGTTATAGATAGATTTCTAACACCCATCCATAATTCTTTGGAAATTCCTATATAATATATACGTGTGTGTGTGTGTGATTTATGACTTTTTCAACAAATAGTGAAATAGATCCACCAAACGTTGTATGGAAATGTAGATCATCACCTTTGGAAAATGAGGGCTGTGAGACATGAAACAAGTCTATTTGTTTGGAATAGTCAATTTGTCGGCTATAGACAAATCAAATAAATGGAAGATAAATTCATACTTAAATAATAATGAAAAAAAATGCCTTTTCCATTTAACCCAAGCCTAACATCGATGCACAAATAAATCACAATTTTGAAAGAAAATGATAAGCTCTCAGAAAATATTACGTAGATTTAGTGAAATAATTGAATTATTTATTGATTTTGTTTAATATCACACGTAAAAAGTATTGAATGTCCAAGTATATAACGTTGTCTAGACGTGCATTAAGGGCTTAAAATTAACAAAAGAATGAATTTATCCGACTATTTCAATCCACTCTTGTTTATTCAAACTCCACACCTTCGCCTTTGATTCTTCCTTCTTCTACACTTTTTCAACATGAAAACGTAGGAACTTTGACTGCGTTTTCTATCTCTTGACTTGTATGTGCGTCCCTCCATTACGAGTGAATATCATTAAAAAAAGAAAGAGAAGTACATACTCTAAGAAGAAGAGGAAGAGGAGGATGATAGAGAGCCTACCAACCATCCCTTTGTCTTTTGCTATCCTCACGTTTTTTTATTGTCACCCTATGAACAGGAAGCTTCATAATGCAATTAATACGTTAAAAGATCCAATTGGGAATAAGTAGTTAAATTATTCAGCTTTTTCGTGGGTCATGTATAAAATAAGGACAAAAGACTACATTAAGAGTCATTGGAGAGTGATACATGAGAAAAATATAATAAACGAGGGCAAATGTGTGCACATTAAATTTTTAAAATTGGTGAATCACTTAATAAATAATTTTTTAGAAAAGCAGTATATCTTATTTTTCACAGTGATATCTATGATTTTTTTATAATTAATACTATGTTTATTTTTTATTTTTACATTTTAACGTAAAAATTATTGATTGATGTACTTAATAATTTATTTTAATTATTTGTATTTTATCATATTAATTGATTCATGACAGAGTATAAAAATTAAAAAATAAATAATTAAAATAAGTCATTAAATACTATCAGAATTACAACGCAAAAATAGAAAATTTATTGTAATCTTCCGTATTATATTTTTCTCCTGTATCACTTTCCAATGACTCTTAAAGTTTCCTTTTGGCCTCCTTTTTTCAATGACCCACGAAAAAGCTGAATAATTTTTTCTATGCAAAAGTAAAAAATTGATAAAAAAAATAAATAAATAAATGCTAGTGTCTGAAACTGATGAGCTCACGATGAAGCACGTGGAAGACGAGGAGGAATAAACAAGCACCGAATTACTGGCAGTCTCGGTCTAAATTCTAACATATCCTTATTATCAAATGCTGTCAGAATATTCAACCTTGAATTCTTGCTTCGGTACTCCATCTGAATTTCAGGCAGTTGCCCGCTTTATTTACTTATAAAACTAGTCCTTCTGAGGACATACTCGCCGGATCAAACCTCTCTTTCTCTCTTCTTCATCGCTGCCGCTCCCGGGAAATTTCCCGGTGAATTTCGGCCGGCGTGTTGTGTGATTATTTTTTATAAAAGTTTCTATTTTTTTTTTTTTGAGATTTTGATCGCTTTCAGATCACAGAAGGTTGTTGGGTTGAAGAGGTTGGAGAGGGATGAGGGGGTTCATTCTTGGATTTGAGTACATAGCAGAAGTACTGTGCTGGTACTTCTTCGAGTTTTTGTACTTCGTCGCCGACGAACTGCTGGAATTCTTTCTGTTCGCCGCCGCTCTGCTCGAGCAACTCTTCGGGCGTTTGGTTTGCCAAGTGCTGATCACGTAGCCAGATTACATGAAAATAGAGTAAGCTTTGTGAAGCCATCGAAATCAGCTCTGAAAGTGAAGCTGCTTTAAGGATTGTACCTTTTTTCTTCTTCCTTTTCGATGGTTTAAAAAATAGAATGAAATTGTACCGATATCAATCTGAAAATAAATAACTCGCCGGATCAAATCTCCTCTCTCTCTCTCTCTCTAAAGGTTTAAAGTTTTGATTCTTCTTTTCCAACTGTGATGGGATTTGCTCATTAAGAATGGTTGTTGCCCACCCTCGCCATGTCGAGCTATTGAAATATTTCAAGCAGTTCATCATTGTCGAGACAGCCGTCTCCTTCCTCCGACATTATTCCATTCCAGATGAAGAAAAATAATCCTATATTAAAAAAAAAAAATCATTTGAGCGGATCAGCGACAGAGAGAGGAGGAGAAAACGACAAAAAAGGTCTAAATTGTCTCTTTCATTCAACGTGTTTCGTCAACTTACACGTTTTCATTTCCACTGGTTACTGTTAATTTTTTTGCTATACGTCAGCGGGACAATGCTTATATGTTATAGGATAAAAGTGTAATTTAAACCCACAAACATCTGGATTCATTTAAAGATTATTCTTTAAACTATTTTGTTGGATAAATAGATTGTCAAATATCATCAATATGTCTGTTAAATCTAGTACCTCTGTATCACATTTTTTATTTAATAAAATATTTTAACATAATTTTTAACTCTTTTAGCGATATTTAACTTGATTCGGAACTCTATCACATGAGTAATAGAGTTTGATATTATTGGATAAGATATTGATAGAATTTTAAATTGTGTTAGATATATGCATTGATGTTAGAAGGGTTAAAACAACTTATCAAGTAGGGGTGTGCAAACCGAACCGGAACCGATGAACCGAACTGGAACCGGTGAAATAGGTTCGGTTCGGATAGGTTTTGACCATATGAAAACCGATCTTCGGTTTCATTTTGTAGGAACCGCTTAATTAGGTTCGATTTTCGGTTTGGATCGGTCAAAACCGATACAAACCGAACAGGACCAGACCTGGAACTGAAAACCAAAAAATCTTCGGATATTGAAGAGTGAAGCCCTAAATCGTCAGTTCTTCACTCTTCACTCTTCACTCTTCACTCTTCACTCTTCATCTAAGAACCACTCCTCCAAAGACGACACACGCAGTCGCAGACGAAGAAGATCAGGCGAGGCGACGACCAGAGACCCGGCAGACGACGACAGACACAGGTGACGACGACAGCTCACAACAGCAGCACCGAGCAGGCAACTGAATAACTGGGTATGTTCTATTCTTTCATTCGTTGCTTGTTTTTGTGTTTGACAGAGAGCCAAACTTGTTGATTTTGCTCTCTGTCGTTTTTTTACAGAGAGCAAAATCAATGATTTTACTCTCTGTCAACAAATGACAAAGAGCAAAATGTGTTGAATTTGCTCTCTGTCATTTGTTCACAGAGAGCAAAATTTGTTTTTGCTCTCTATAAAAACACGACAGAGAGCAAAATCACATTCCCAATACTCATTTCTCAAGTTCTCTTCTGTTTTTGACTGAGAGTTGTATTGTTTAGCATGTTTATTATTAATCTTTAGATTTTCCACTGTATTGAGAGCTGTATTGTTTAGCATGTTTATTTTATTAATCTTTAGATTTTCCACTGTATAGTTAGTTAGTTACATAATGTTTCTGTTTTGGGAGACTCTTCGGGCGTGACCGAGAGCAATTTATGTATTTTCTTTGTTTGTTATGTGCTGTTTTATTAATGTTTCTGTTTTGAGAGACTCTTCGGACGTGACCAAAAGTAATTTATGTATTTTATTTGTTTGTTTTGTGATGTTCAATCATGACTGAGAGCATTAGGATTTATTGTAATTTTGACTTTACTTTTCGTTTTTTATTCTTCTAATACATTTTTTTTTTATATTTGACTATATATCTAATTGTTTTTTATCTCCTCCAATTTAAATTTACATTATTTAAATTTTTAGAAAATAAGTTGTAGAACTGAAACCGAACCGGAATCGAACCGAAACTTTCGGTTCGATTCCGGTTCAGTTTTGGTATGTTAAAAGATCGGTTTTGGTTCGGTAAATCCGAAACCGGATCGGTTCGGTTTGGTTCCTCCCCAAAACCGATTTTGCACACCCCTATTATCAAGTAGCAAACGTGATATACATATGTTTCATTTAACGAATAAATTATCGGTAAAGTCTAAAAAGTGAAAGTGTGGGGTCCCTCCTTAATGACGAGGGACTCGTGCATTTAATGGAAACTTATGAAAGTCTCCATTGGCGCTTCTTTCCTTGCGTACATGTTCCTTATTTTAAGGAACGTGTCTCCCTCCATTCCTCTATAAATAGAGGTTTGAGGAGATCGTCACGATCATCCAGAAAATGTAGATCCTAAGTGGATCCGAAAAGAAGTGAAATCTTCTATCCAAGAGAGACAGAAAATCACTTCTGAGTGAGGAGGAAGAGAAATATAGTGAGGATTATTTTTTAGGGAGAAAAAAGAAAGAGTCTGAGAGAAAAATAAGTGTGATGTTTTTGTGCACATTGAGAGTTCTAAAAGTGGTGATTTCTCTTAATGAATATTTTCTAAAATATTCGATATCTAGAAAAATATTGTAAATCTTATTTTTCATAGTGAGATCTTTCTGAATTTGGTCCCCGTGGTTTTTTTCCAATTTGGGTTTCTACGTAAAATTCTCAATGTTCATTTTTCTCTTACTTCTTGGCCATTATAATTTTACGGCAGTGGAAAAATATTCCTGGTATTTTCGAATCACATCTGCTATCGTTTCTCGTATTGCTTGGTTAGTGGTGTAATTGTACTGTGTAAGTAAGTTCTGTCTAAGAGACTGGTATTTAAGTGGACCGTTTGTATCCCTCCAGCCTTTCTTGAAAACTTACTTGAAAAAGTGATTCTGTCTAAAGAGATTGCCAAGAACATTATTTCCTGAGAATTATCCTAATCAATACTTTCCACGTTTTACAGCGGTGGTATTATTATTATCGTTTCCGCCGACGTTTCATTTTTTATTTTCCCGACAAAAAGTTCAATTTGCCCAAAAAAGTAATTTGAGATCTAATCTCTAAAATGTTAGAGTTTAAATTGAACTTCACTTTATATTATCGATTCGTCTCGACCTTACAAGCTTATGTTAACTACTTTATGATGGAAGCGATGATTTTATAGTTTTCGATCAAGCTAAACATTGATTTCAACAACAAACATGAACCAAATCCAACATCGGTTCCTAAACAGTTTGGTGATGCTTTCAATCTCTTGGTCACGATTGGATCATACAGACTGTTTTCAACTTAACATTCGCTGCACTATAATATTATCAGCCACAATCCATATCCTCAACCTAATATTTGCTTTTCTGGTAAATCAAAATCTCGATCAAGGCCCTCACTACTCGATGCTTTGACCACCAAACATCAACAACTAACCAACATACCGATGGGATCCTAGAAACACAAATTAGAATAGCCAACTGATAGAACCCCTGTAACACATATTAGAAGAAGAATACATTTATACTAAATTGAACTCCCATTTATACTAAATTGAACTCCGAATTTCAGACTCTCCAGCTCCTTCATGGCAGCTTGTCACCCCAAACCACTTTTTTCCTAAGCTTCCAGTGGGCGTAACACATACGAGTTCGCGTCTTTCTCAATATTGTAAGAAATGACAAAACACTGCCAGTCAACTCGATCTTCATTAATTCTAACTCAAGCACAACCAGAAGATGTCTAATTGTTAACACAAATAGCCTCAAGCTTAGGCCAATCACATAATCAATCTTACTCGTGAAACCTCTGGAGATTGTCTTAAACTACATGGAATTCACAAAGCAAATTCATAAAGGTAATAATGGTTCGATGTCTCCAACTGGAATGATCTTATTCCATTATTCAAAACTTAAAAAGTATTTTACACAAATTTTACACCATCAATATAATACTTTAAAAAAAAATCCCAAGGTAAAGAGGAGAAAAGCCAGACCTCCTTCTCCTCCATGCCTTCCTCCAACTGTGCTCCAAGAACTAGTTAGTCCATTACTTGTGAAGATGAAAGAGATTAGAGCCCATCAATACATTTTTCTTGAGCTGGAATTTTATTCCAACCATATTAAGTTACATAAAACATTGATTTCTCCTTTTTATTTTTTTTAATGAATAACAACATGCAAAGAAAAAAAAAAAATAAAGGACTCTCCAAAGAAACTTAATCAAATTGATGGTAAAATGTAGGAAGGCAGTGGGTAGAGTCTCACCCTGCTCATTGCAAAGACTTTTGGAGGTTTTATTTGGTCCGCAGCTTGGGGTATGGTGTGCTGTATTTCTTTTACTCCTATCCGATAAATTCAAAAAGATCTTTATACCGAAATTCAGGGAAGTGATGAAAGATAAAAATTTGATCTTTGTTCACGTACTATCACATGCTCATGGCTCTTGATGAAAGATCCGATTCGCCCTCTGGAAACTCCCTACCAACGACATCTTTGTCATCCTGCATTATGTAATTGCAGGTCAATCTAAAAATTTCTGATGATTTATCAGTTCTAATAACTTAATTTCTTAATGTGCTTAGATTGTTGGTAAAAATTCTATAATAATATAAAATCAAATCAATCGGGTGAATACAACTTTAATTGTTAAAGACAAAAAATTATGTTGACAAAGTAGAGTTAATTGTGATCATACCATCGAATTGGATTCATTGAGGTAACACTCCAATGCTTTATCCCCGAGGAGGATTTTGCCTCCACAGCCAGTGACATTCACTGAACCAACTGACTCCTCATCAACCACAACAGCATCCACCCTGTCGCTCCCGGTTTTAACATCTGGAATCTTGATATTTGAAAAGGATAAGAATCTTATCGGTAAAAATTACAACCAAATTTGTCGGAATAAATCAAGGATGAGGAGACTGTATATTATTAACACATGGATCTTATTTGTGTAAAGATTGATGCATCTACTTTTGTATCATATATAAAATTAAGAATGAATTTATAGCTTCACTACATAACGTGTTCTTATCCTAAAGAAGGGCAAGAATATATGTTATTTCTCGTTCCACAACTTAACCAGCACATTACATAACATGTTCTTATCTTTCTTACATAAAATATATGCATAAAAACATTTTGCATGATTTCTTGAAAACATGATGCATGAACCCGAAGAATGCACATAACATATAACATATCAGTAATGAATAAACATAAAATCCCAAGTATTAGAATTAAATTGTTCCTAAGTATGAGGAGATTATACATCAGCTAATGGATCATTATACTGATGGATCTACTTCAAATAATTTTGAAAGGATAATAAATAAATCATAGGGATAAAAAAATGGAGCTTAGCTGTATGGATCTCTTGCCTATATTAGATTACTGTAATTCTAGTCAGCAACAAAAAGAGTCATTTCAATACCTCATACATTGCTTCAGTTAGAATGGTTTCGAGTAAAGCTCTCAAACCCCTAGCGCCAGTATTCTTAGCCATTGCCTTTTTGGCTATGAGTCTTAGCGCTTTCTCCGTCAAATGTAGTTTCACCTGCCCAAGAAAATAATTTTAAAAATTATAATTGTCAAGAAAATTGTTATTCATCCATACCGTCTGGGGAAAGTAGACGATAAAAATTAAATGCATAGGCAAAATGCTTACTTTGTTCATGCTAAACAATTTCTTATATTGCTTACAAAGAGCATTCTTAGGTTCAGTGAGGACCTGCAAGACAAATATTTGCAAGCAAAACCAATAAAAAAGAATATCAAGGAATTTAGCAGCTCGTTTGCAATGGACAGTGATAGAAAGTGAGATAGTAGCATTCACTCAACAAATTAGCTCAATGAGCGAGGCAATCTCTCTCATATTTATACAGGACCGTTTGCTTTGGTTCTGTCGATGTGGGACAACACCCACCCACACATCTAGTGTGATAAATTTTTCTTTCCTTCATGTTTAGCGTGTCTAATTGGTCATCACATTGTACAAATTTAGCTCTGATAACATGATAGAAAGTGAGAGGGTAGAACTTACTCCAAAAACTAACTCAAGGAAGCAGAGAATCCTCATATTTATATAGGACCGTTTACTTTGGTTCTGTCAATGTGGGAAAACATGAGGGGTGTTGCGAGAACGGTGTGAGGACCGATTAAACACCCAAGACGTGAAGGAAAGAAAAACCTATCACGCTAAACGTGTAGGCGGGTGTTGTCCCATATCAACAGAACCAAAATAAACGGTGCTGTATAAATATGAGAGAGATTTCCTCACTCTTTGAGCTAGCTTTTGGAGTGAGTTCTACCATCCTCTTACTTTCTATCAGATAGAAGTCTAACTTTTTATTTAAATGACTTGATCTATCCTATGTTGGGTTGAAAATTCGATGTCAAATCCAAAATAAACAATTACCCACGCGTGAACACCTAAAAATTATGAGCAGATTCTTTCTCAAAAAAAAAAAAAAATTGAGGCCCAGGTCTAGTTTATGTCAATACTGATCAGTTACTCAGTTAGGCGGTCAACATTAATCATGCTATGAGAAGGGTCATTTCTCTTGATTGGAGGACAGCGATCTAGGAATTTGGATCATAAATCTTAATTTACCCTGTTATGTGTTCACTCCTCTGGGTAGGAACTCAAGCGTTTAACTCCTAACATCACTCTTTAAAGACTTTGATTGTAACTTAAGAATTACTTGTTAATGACATTCATGAATAGTATTCTCTTAATAGATTTAATAAGGTTCAGTTTGATGAGATCTTAAAATCATTTTACTATATCGCAAACACAAAAAATATCTACAACGAGCATACTTAACTGAAAATATGAAGGAGATATGCATTACTACTAATTGGTCAGATTTCTAATATAGAATACTCTTTAGTCATTATTTTTTATTCGTGAGCACATGCAAAGATAAAATCTAAGATTATTGACATAACCACTTTGCATGTGTTACCTGAAGGAGTTGGTCCTCAGTCAAAGCTGACAAGCTGACTAAAATGGGAAAACGTCCAACAAACTCAGGAAGTAGTCCAAAAGCTATAAGATCAGTACTTTCAACCTGAAAAGCATCCAAAACTCATTTCCTAAATAACTCATTTCCTCTCTTAATATTAATTTCACTATTGCTAAGTAGGCCTATTGTTCTTAATTTTTTAAGATTTATCCTTTTAGTATAATTATCTTTAATAGAAAAGAAATTGCTTTAAATTAAGTGTTTCTCTCTCTATCTCTTTTCTTCTCTCCCTTCCATCTATCGTATTTTTTTCCTTTTAACATATTTCGTTTCTTCTAAAATAACAACTCATTTCCTCTTTCATTTACATTTTGATCGTCATGTGTATCATTAGATGAAGTGCCTCAGCCACGAAACTTTCTTCTTACCGTTTCTAGTAAAGATGAAGTCACTGCAGCACTGGTAAATCCACTAGTTCTCATATTTGCACGAATAGATGCTCCAAAACCAATCGAAGAATCTTGTCGTCTGAATTGTACAATCAAGTTGTTCTAAATCAGTTTACAATAAAAGTAACAAATTAAAACACTTCAAATAGGAAGTATAAGGATTTACCTCTCCGAAATGGTTTTTTCTAGATCTATGAAAGCTCCACCACATATAAATAGGATGTCTTTGGTGTCAATCTACCGATCATTTACCAAATAAAATTTCATGCACAAGGAAAATAACATAAACAAATGTATACAGCAGGTCTTAAAAGCTTACCTGGATATTATCACCTCGAGGATGTTTTCTAGCTCCCTTCTCAGGAACATTGACCACCTAAAAAGGATAACTGGACTTTTAAGCTAATAGTTATAACAGCATATACTGTAAGAAGTTCTGCCAATTTCCTCTTACAGTAAATATGGAAATTTTTATTAATTAAACCAACAATTAGATAAAAGCAGACTACATTGAGAGCAAAGCTGTAAAGATAAAACTGATTTCAAGACTTTCACAAGTCATACAACAATGAAAAAATAACGAGGGATGCAAGAATTCAGATCTTTTACGGCCTTCTTATTGTCTAGTAGTGGTATTAAAACTTTGGTTGTGCCTCCAGCAGAACTTGCCAATTCAGTTGCACCAATTAGTAATTTAAATTTTTAAGAAAAATCGTAATAGCAAGTAAAACAATCTCTTTCATATTTCATATGAAAGAGAATTCGAATGAACGAACAATCTCTTTCAAATTTTTAATCCTCCAAACCTTAAAAAATACATACACAATTTAAGATTTCCATAGAAAAAACAAAACTTTTGTGAGAGTTCAGTGGATAATATCATGCTACTTTCTCTTTCAAAGAATTCTAATTCTCAAGACTTTAAACAGATTATTAAAAAGAAAACCAGATCACATAAAATTTCCAACGGAAATCTTGTGATGAGTATTGAACTTAGCAAAGAAAAAGTTTTACAATGAGGAACTGAATGACTCACTGTTCCCTCCAGCATCTTCAATAGTGCCTGTTGAACGCCTTCACCTGATACATCTCTGCTAATATTCAAACTCTCCGCCTGGAAAAGATAATAATAAATGATGAAGCTTTCTCTGTAATTCATAAAAGAATCATCAAAGTCATGATGTGGAACCTTCTTGGTTATTTTGTCAACTTCATCAATGTAAACCATTCCTTGTTGAGCTGCTTGAACATTGAACTCCGCTGCCTAATAAAAAATGATTACAGCCAAAAACATGGGATTCAAATGAAATAAAAGAGAGCAAATGGCCTACGATTAAGCACCATACAAATATATCAATTTGGAAGATAATGTATAGCTAATATTACAAAATTTGTCCCATTAAATTACAACCTTTTTCCTTGAAAATTTTGGAATTGAACTTTCAACTTTGTATTTAAAAACTGAAGTTAACAAATAGATGGACATGAAATTTTCGCAGAAGAAGCACTTACAAATCTCTAATGTTTTACACTTTCTCTTCTATTAAAGAGCACCAAACTAGCGAAAAAAATTACAAAAATAGATGAAACTAAAACCTTATGCACTCACCAAAAAACCTCTCATGTACTCTGTAACAATTCTAAACAGAACAACAATACTTTCATTCAAGCATCACAAACACTACACACAACTTCCACAAGTCTGGAAACCACAGACTACTCTAACAACAGTAACAGTGTACCATAGAGAAATAGATTCCATACCCCTCCCAGCAATTGCTCTCCTTCTTATAAACTGTCTCCCTAAACTGTCTTGTATTCAAAAACGTATAACTCTTATTTATTTTAACAGAGTAACTAATTCATATAACTACCCCAAACATGCTCTTAAACTAATACTACAATTAAACTATTACATAAGTTCCCTCCTCCTTGCACAAGTCTTCCCCAAATAGACCTCTTTTAAGCAATTCTAACACATCAACCTCATCTTCTCCATATTATTACCCAAAAAAGTCTATAATTTAAATGCACGACCGGAAGCTAGTTTGGGATGAAGATTAAGTTTAAGGAAGTGAAAGAGAGTGAAAGAGAGAGATTGGAAAGATTAAGGAGATTAAAAGAAAGAGAGAAACTAGGAAAGTGAAAAAATTAGAAAAAAGAGATTGAAACCTAAATCAATCAAAAACCATAAAATCACTAAAATTAAGAAACCTCTGAAAAAGGAAATGTACAATTTGTTTTGACTAAAACATTTAACTAGTAACACCTTCCTCCTGTCACAGCATGAGCCTAAAAAAACACTCGACCCAATCTTTTAGGTTTTGACAAAAATAACATTAAAAACCCACCACATATATAAATTCTTCTCATTAGAACTAATATAATTTCTAACATTCCAGATGCACGAAAAAAGACAATGAGACACCATATTACACAAAAGGACCTAAGTTAATACTAACACCAAACCCCCTTACCCTTTTTGGCATAAAGCCATAAAATCCCAAGTGTGCAACGTAACAAAATATGGTTAAGCCTCTCTTTCAAACACTTGAGGCATCGATTAGGAAATGACAAACAACCTTCTTTTGAGATTTATCCATCGTTAAAAACATGTTAACAATTCTTTTCACATCAAATTAAACTAACTCAACTTTTATAATACACCAGTGAAAAGCCATATTAACCGAGGACTTTCTCTCTGATACAGGATTATAAATCAATCCTTTCTAGATAATTTAGAGTACACAGCAAAAAAAAAAAAAAAAAATCTTACTATCATGGCCCCTAATAGTGAGATTTGCTCAAAGACTAATATTTTATAAATTACTGAACATTTATCCTTGTCTGTGAAGGTCAACAATGCAAACAATGTACATTCAAAGAAGGGGGAAAGAGTAAACATTCCAATACTAAGATTCCAACAAAACAAGAAAATAAATTTATTTCAAAATCACAAAATAACCGAAGTGCTTAGTTTAGAGCAAATAAATGAATTCATCGGGGCAGGAAAATAGAAACTTTACCGCAAGTAATTTATACAAGATGGATTCAACATCTTCACCAACATAACCAGCCTACAAAAAAATTATAAAAGATTAATTCAACGTCTTCTCCAAATTTACCAGCCTACAATAATAATTGACCATCAAATTAAAACACAACAGTTTACCAGCATCTTTATTTTCTACTGACGACTACAAATCATATATAAGTAGGACAGCCTCTAATAACAAATAAAAGGCATATGCATTAACCTGAGTTAAAGTTGTGGCATCGGCAATGACAAAAGGCACATTCACAAACCGAGCAAGTGTCTTAGCAAGTAATGTCTTCCCTATATAGAAATATGCATGTTAGAGCAAACACAAGATATCGAGAAACAGATAACTGTAGTATAGCAACCGAGAAAAGAGAATAAAGGATGTCTGAATGCACAAAGTAGAAGAAATAAATCTTCAAGTACAAAGGGTCATACCAGAGCCTGTTGGACCCATCAAAAGAACATTGCTTTTTTCTAGCTCTACATTGTCGTCGTCATCTATTGAACCTCCTGATCCTGATTCTGACCTGGAATTTACCACTTCAACTTTGTTGCAATAGTACAACTCTTGACTACATCTTTCTAACACGCATTATTTAACTGATGGAAGAAGTACAAAAAAACTACAAACTTATATATCCATTATGGCCAACTAATAACCATTTCTATAGCATTATCAAACAGAAGTTTTAGCTCCAAGTAATGCAACAGCGTCAATCAAAATTGACAAAAAAAAAAAACGGAATGTCATAGAAACGAACCCTTTTTGCAAGGAAGCATGGTATATTCTTTTATAGTGATTATAGACAGCCACAGAAAGCACCTACATAAAATATGTAAAACAGAAACAGATGAGCTATACTTATCCAAATTGTTACCATAAATTTTAAAAAGCAGAAAATAAGCTCTACAGTGAGACCCACCATAATCTGTAATCTTTCTATAATAAGTTATACAAGGTTTCACCAGAATCGGCTCTTCAACTGAGATAAACCACCCAGCATAGAATGAATCGTTTTATAAATTTCCTATCTATAAGTACAATATCTATCAAGTATATTGTAAAATTGGTATCCTATACAAAAATTAGTTTCTTTCAGTTTTTGAAATAAAACTGAGCAACACTTCTTTCTGATGCACCGAAATCCTCATTCCTACACATCTACATTCCCAGGCATTCCTATACTTAATAATAAGCCGATCAGAAAATTAAATGAATAACAGAAGTGGCAGAGTTTATTACAAGAAACCTGAACAAAGAAAGTGGGGAAAAACCTTTTTTGCTCTTTCCTGGCCAATAACAAACTTATCTAGACCCTTACAAATCTCCTTCGGCGTCGGAAAATCCTTCCCCAAATTTGAACCGCCCCAGCTGGTCTTCTCCCCACTGCCTTCTCCGTTTCCATTACCTGGGCGAGCTCCGGTTTGACCAGCAGCCCGAATAATATTGACTCCCGGCACAAATGGCGGTCCTGGTGGAGTATGCACGGCCAACCCATTGCCAGGATGTTGCCCGGGAGGCCAATTTTCAGGTGGTTCGCCGCCATGTGACCTTAAAGTCTCCCAAAATGACACCTTAAACATATTCTTAGCGTAATCATCTTCAGTAACAGTGTCACTCTTAGAATTAACGTGGTTATTAAAGTTCTTTTTGTCAGAGGAACGACTGGATTTGGAAGGAGGCTTGCCGATTTCAACAAAGCTGCCCCGGATAGGTCCGGTCTTGTTAGGGCGGAAATGGTAGGCAGTCTTGCAATTGGGACACAAATTGACAGTTTGGTAAGATTCTCCAGATCCGGCTGCATCGTTGTCAACAGAATTACCAGGAGGAGACAGATTGGAAGAGAACGATAAGGCGGGGATGTGATATTTGAAGAAAATGTCCATCTGTTTAGAGCAGCGAGGACAACTAGCATCTGCCCTAATCTTACTAGGGGAATTTGAGCGGGAATCGTCAGAACCAGAGCCACCGCGGTCCCATTTGAATCGCTCCTGAATGCCGATCATGGACTCGCGACGCCTATAAGCAGCGACGTGAAGAGGATTGATGCGAGTTGGAACCGACCAACTCTGCGCAAATCGATGGTGGCAACGGTAAAAGAATTGGGGATGCACCATATTCTTGAATCTCTTCCATCTAAAGAGGATATATCCACCATTTCCAGGCATATAGATCCCAAATGAAAGAATCGAATTGCTCCGAAATACAAACAATGAACAGAGAGTCAGCTAGAGGAGAGAGGTTAAATCAGGGATTGAGATCTCTAGGTGATACGCACCAAACTTGCTCCAACAGATAACATCGTGTTTGTGGGTTTGCGTAGAGAGAGAGAAATGGATGGAAGAAGTAGAACACATGGAGCAGAGCAGACGTGAGTGAGAAAAGATTGGAGCTTTTGGAGGAAGACTAAGAAGGAAGGGAAAGAATTCTTTCACAATACATCAAATCAATGACAATATATATAGGTTTCATTTTTTTGGGGAGAGAACAATGCAACTCATGAAAGTCATTATCTTTACATTAAAGAAAGTGTCGTCCAGTAATAACTATGGTGGTCTTGGTCAGGTTCCACCCCGAACAAGAACCATTGCCCACAGTACTATCATGGTTCTGGAACCGGAACCAGATCCCGAGCCAAACGTGTTTCACGGTTAGGTCCTAGTTTGGTTCTAAATTTAAAAGAAAAAAATTTATAATTATTTATATTTTTTATTGGTTTTTGATCGGTTTTCGGTGTTTGGGACCAGTTTCAAGTATGAACCTGTTTTTACGATTTTCCGTTGGGTTTTAACCGTTTACGGGTTGAATTTTTGACACACAATTCAGTTAGGTTTTCACTGATTTTGACTCCCAAAACCGAACACCGAACAGTGAATCGATTTCTTTGGTAGGCAAAATCAGACCCAACCGAAACCGAAACTGTGGTTCCGGTTCGCTTTTGCCCGGCCCTAGTAATAACGTGGTAGGCGTTGCACATTGTTGACTAGGCTTAGCCAATAAGTCTGAGCGCGTCCGAAGAGAAATGCAAAGACAGGGTCAACGGTTCCTCCATCTTAGACGTTGAAAAATGCAAAGCCAACACCATGGATAGTAATCTTCTCTTTGGAAAAAGAGAGGATTGTATTGGAAAGAAAGACTTTCTAAAACCAGAGGAGATTCCAATTATTTCTTCAGACAGAAAATGGGGGTGAAGATAAAGCTAGTTGTTTCGAACCTGTGCATAATTCAATGGGTAGCTACTTTGTTTGGGATGACATATAGCTCGACAACCCCAATGGTTCGGGATTTGGACACATCGCCTGTGATTATGGTGCTCAGCTGCCCTGAAACGGCACTCTCCGACTTCAATGCTTCTCACTTCAACAATAGGCTTCTTATTAATCCGGGGACTCAGAGGGAGATCTCGCTGCTGCAGCCGCCGTCTTTCTCTCTCTAAAATGCGTTCGGAGAACAGAACTTTTTCTCACAGATTCAGGTTTTTTATGGGGTTTGATCTTATTTTATGACTTGCACCCATCATATTTCTTGATTCTTTCGTGGTCAGCATGTTCCTGGAACTTTTATTTCTATTGGAGAGAGGAGCTCAGTGTTCTTTTTTTCTGGCAAAACAGCTTTAAAGTTGAAGAATTCGGAAGTTCAAGCCCAAGCTTCAATGGAGGACAACGACACAACTGGAACGGGAGAGAAAGCTCAAGTCACCGTCATTTCCTTCGCTACAAGCAAATTAGCCACATTTTACCAGAGCTCTAATTTCTTTCGAATTTCCCACGACAACTCCTCTCGGGAAAACACCATTAGCGCCATTGATCAGGCTTTTAAGGGGAGAGAGATGAGTAAAGACCTTTTTTGGATCAGAACAAATGCCACTGTCAATGGCTTAACTTCAACCAGTTCGTCCATGTTCAATTCAAAGCAAGCGGTTTTAGGTATAAGGAGTTGCGTTTGGCTATCAACTGAGCTCGAGAATTTTTCAGATCGATGGAGAAGGAATTTCCAACAACACAAACCGACAATTGACGACCCTCAACTGAGTGTGTTTGGCCTGAATGGATACGACATTGTTGGGGCAGGTGACGCAGTAGAAGCTGCAAGTTTCGGCTACCAAAAAGCAAATAGCTCACAGAGCTTGAACCTAATTGGTCGAAGGGGTCAGATATATCGCAATGAATCGTGGAATACTGCTCTTGAAGGATTCAGTAGAAAGTCTGGCATCGTCTGTGGACAACTACAGTCCCCGACTTTTCAAATAGTCAATACAGAAAGTAAGGGCAGGGGAGATAAAGGATTATGGAAACCTCAAAATGGATTGCAAAAGATTCCAAATTCGATGGGCAACGCCTCAAATTCTACTTCTTGGAACGATCTCGGGTGCGTATGGCCGGGAGACTCCCCCCCATTTCCTAGGGGCTGGTGCAATAGGAGGAGAGTGAGAGTCGGAGTTCCTGTAAAATATGAATTCGGCGAATTTGTGACTGTCAAGAGAAAGGATGTCACCGGCTACGGCATCAACAAATTCATGGCCAATCCAGAAGAAATGTCATCCGCTAACGTCTCAGAATTCACTTCCTTTGGGAAACCCATCAAAGAAATGGCTGCAACTTACAATGGCATAATGTACCAAGTTTATAAAATGGTGATAAATCCATAAACCTCTTCTCTACTAATAATTCGTCTTCCAAATCTGACCAAACGCTACATTATACATGTGACAGAACTTTGACGCCGTTGTCGGAGATACAACTGTCATAAACTGCTCATTGCCATGGACCGAAGACGACCGGCGTAGCTTGGGGATTAACCATTGGGTGGTATACATCTACTTCTTTGTTTTTATCGGTTCTGTCGTTTGGATTCTTGTAAAGCTAGTCAACGACGATTTCGGGTCTCAAACTCGCCAGGCCAGAACAAGCCTCTGACTCTTCTTCTCTGACATGGTTTTAGCATCAAGCAAACTGGTCTTGTTTCCATCTCCCTTGAATAATTTGAAGAAAAACTAAGTTGAAGCTGCATGCTCTCACAAGCATATGAATGTTGCTACTTATCGTGTGTTGGCTCAGTCATGGTGTTATGTCACGTAGGCAAGGACTGTGAGCTCAATGAACAAGTATAACACCACAACAAAAGTATTAACCATAACTACACAAAATATGTTTCAATTTTTGGGGCCGATGAAATTTGAAGAAACTACGAGGTAAGAACCTCTGTCTTGTAGATATCAATTCATTCACGTGTGAAGCGAGACATTCTGGACCGAAAATAGAATATTTAATCAAATAGACTCCTGTAAAATCTTTTTCTATCTTCTGCATCAAATAGACTTCCGACCTTGTCTTGTTGATCGTTACTCTCATCCATTTTAGAATCTCTGCCTCTACCTTTTTCTGGTCCATCAAAAAGCCCGCCTTTCTTTTTCCTTGTTTCTAGATTCATCAGATAGTGCCTCCTGTTATATTCATGAAGACCCTCCTGCATCAATTCTCCAAATTTCTCCTTCACGATAATGAGCGGATCTTTGTCAATCAGTTCTGATCCGTTGTACCTTTCCCTAAGAAGAACTGTGTAGATCTGATTTTTATTTGAAACATAAAATATACCAGGGTGCTTAAGAAGTAACATGTTTAGTTTTGCTGGAAAACCAAACTCTCTCTTGAAATGACTTAGCTTCATGATTGATGCTTTCTTCCATAGAGTTAGTGATAAGAGCTCGTGAATCAATCCTACTGTCCTTTTCTCCATTTCCTTTGATCCTTCAACCAGACCTCTGGGGTTCATGTATGGTGAAATGTATGGAGTTGCATTGAATTCATGAAATTTTTCCCAAGATTTAACCCAAGTTGAAGGCAGACAGCACGAGAAACTTGGCTCGACGCCTCGTCTATGAGCTGAGGATTCTAGAGCAGAAACTGCTAGATCTGGATTCCAAGATAATAATTCAATCTCTATTGAACTTTTTCTCCCATTGGAATTGACAATTCGAAACAAATCCTGATATTTAGGGATAATTCTAATTAAGTAATCATCAGGAAAACCCAAATTCCGCCTTAGCTCATTCAGTTTCACAACATTCAGTCTCTGATTCAAGCTTAACATTAGAAACTTCGCCAATTTCTCAACAACACTCGTTTCCTGCATATCCTTGATAGATTCTTCCTCTTCAACCAAAGCAATCATTCGCTTGGTTAATCGGCAATAATAATCGTCACTGTCTAGATAAACTTCAAAGCAGCAAGGGTACTTTCTAAGCCAGTTGAGTGCTTTACCACGACAATCAAGTGTCTTAAACTTCTTTTGGATAAATTTCACAGGCATCCCCGGTCTAGGCCAGCGAAGGATCATATTCTTGATTTGATTATTGACAATCCATCTACGATTACGAGATAAAGCGGATTCAAGATCCGGATCCTTTTTCATTGTCCAGAGAGAAAAACTTCTCACGAGGTAGCTAATGGGCTTCAAGTAGTAGAACAATCGAGGTTTGCATTTATTTGGTAAACGTAGTATTTCAGCAGCCATTTTTCTTTCCTAAACCTATGAATTAACAAACCCCAAACCAAACCTATCGAAAACTCCGCAGAAACCCCAAATTGTTTAATTTAAAAGAACAGATGAACCCGCGCTATTCAATTTCCGTACCTTTTCATCAAAGGCTGCTGCAATGCCGCCATTATCCACCATTTCCAGGCATATAGATCACAAATGAAATAATCGAATTGCTTCGAAATACAAACAAAGAACAGAGAGTCAGCTAGAGAAGAGAGGTTAGGTCAGGGATTGAGATCTCTAGGTGATGCGCACCAGACTTGCTCCAACAGATAACATCGTGTTTACGGGTTTGCGTAGAGAGAGAGAGAGAGATAAATGGAGGAAAGAGCTCTGCCGGGGATAACAGAGCTCTGCCGGGGGTTCTGGAAGTGATGAAATAAGAAGGGTATGGGTTTCAGAACACGCTGTTTGGTTGCTCTGCTGATTCTTATACACGCTTCGGCAGACGCAAGTTCAGAGGAAATGGCGGAAGAAGAACAGATTAGAACCCTACTGGCTCACATTTTTACTGGGAAGACTCCCAAGGACAAGGTGAGAAACTTTTATTCGACGTTCTTCCATTTTTCTTCTCTACAATGGGTCAGTACGTGCTATGCACTGCACACGGGTTATAACAACATTAAAACATTGATATATTAAGAACCAAGTGCACGATTTGGATATGTTTCGATTTTAGTTTCGAATGTTTTCGATTTGGACTCGATTTTGGGTCAATTCAGTTGACTTAAAACCATGTTTGGGCTGCTTTGGTCTAGTTATTTTTGTAAATTTTAAAATTTAAATTTAAAAATATATATAAATATTACGATATCAATTTAATTTATTATAATAAGAGCAAAAGTTGAGCACGATTTAATTTATTCACGTTGAAAAGTTTGAAGCTTATTTTATTCTAATAAAATTAAAGATTTAAGATGAACGATTACCAAGATTTTAATTTCATTTTAACATGGTGTAAAGTTTAAAATTTATTTTGTTAAAAAAAATTTAATTGTTTATATTTAACAAATTTTAAACTTTGGAGCTTTATTTTAGTAAAAAAAAATTCAAAATTTAAGTTCGACGAATCCAAAAATTCAAAGTTTAATTATACGGTTGAATAGGTAAATAGAGAAGCTAGAGAGAAAAGACTCTTCTAGAGACATTAAATAAACAATATTTTAATGTGAGGCTTAAAGAGAGAATCGCATCATGAGTACTCGGGGTGGGTAGAATCGGACCAGGTATTTCAGTCCAGTTTCGGTCAGTACTCAAAGTAGCCCGGTCCAGTACCGGTCTTGCACACCATGAAACTTTGGGATACGGTTTGGTCCACGGTCCTAATACAAGAACCCTAAAAAACTGTGGACCGGACCATATTGAATTGAAAAACCTTAAATCTAAGAAAATTAGTTTTTAGTTCACTATTCTTCGCAAAACCAAATCGCAGTGTGCAGAGTTGCAGAACTGAAGTCTGAATCTTCGAAGTCTGAGTCTTAGCGTTCGCGCTGCCCTTCGCAGCGCGCCGAAGTCCGAATCATCGCGCTGCTCTTCCCACCTTGCTGACGCTACCATTCGCGCTGCTCTTTCCACCTCGCAAGCGCTGCCCTTCCGAAGTCCGAATCTTCGCGCTGCTCTTCCCACCTCACAGGCTCTGCCCTTTGCGCTGCTTTTCCCACCTTCGCGCTGCTCTTCTCACCCCGCAGGCGCTGCCCTTCCATAAGCACAAACATTTTTATTAACTTGAGAATCAACTTGATTTTCTAATGACTAGAACAACAAAATATAGTTGATGATGATGATGATGATGGTGGCCAATTATGTCATCTATTAGAAATAGCACTTACGGAAGTTTTGTGTTTGCTGCTGTATTTATTAGAATGTAGTTGATACTGATGTACATTTTTAATTTTAGAATGTAGTTGATTCTATTCCGTAAACACAAAAGTTTTTTGTTTGCTGCAGATGAAGTGATGATATGATATCCAATTAATGAAGAAGAGTAAAGTCATTCAATTATTTATAACTTATTTACTAAACATTTTGCAATCTTAATATGTTTAAGGATAGTTTTGTAACTTTTGTTATTGTTCTGAATAGATGTGTTTTTTTTCTTCATAAATTTGTGTTTGTTGTCAAGACCTGTTGCATGTGTGTTCATATAAAACACATTTTTGCTCCAGGTGCGACGGTAAGATGGATTCTTCTCGTAGTGAAAATTCGCATGTGGACTAAAAAAAACTAAGCCTTTAGTTTGGAATTACTACAGTAGGGTACCGAACACCGATTTAGCTAAATATAATTATTGTGTGCAATTTATTGATGTGAACCGAGGAGCGATAAATCTCATTGTCAAGGACCATAATCTATTAGAAAATAAAGGAGGTTCAACGAACAAAGCTTCACATGGTTTAGTCGTGGAAACTCGAGGAAAAGAGCAATCACAACAAAAGCAAGAGACTATAAAAATAAAGAGCTTTGTAGCATGGAAGTGGGCCCCACGAACTTGGCAAAAGAAGACCCACAAGGCACGGAGTTGGGCCCCATAAATACCAATGGATTGGAGAGAGAAGGGTAAAGATCCACACAAACTACAAAGAGATAAAGATTCCCGTGGGTTGGAAAGAGATAAAGATCTACATGGCTTGGTTTATGATGTGATCCAAGTTCAGACCAAGTCAAAGCCCAAGAATAAGGATCCAATTGAAGATACGGCGAGCCCAATGACAAGAGCAAGAAGCTCAAGATTATTGGAAGATCTTTTGAAGAAATGGTGCAATGCATATGCACATGTAAGAATTAAAAACACATGTGCCATGCACATGCACATGTATGAATTAAAGAGGACATGCGCCAAGTACATGTATATACGAGGAATTAAAAAGTCACATGTAAAGCACATGCAAATCATACAAATCTCATAGGAAAAGATCTTATCCGACAAATCTACTCAAATCAATTCAAATCATGTTTAAACGTAGTTAAACATGAGATGACATCTGATCATGCCAAGGATCATTATCTCACGATTTTATTAGTTATTTTATCTTTATTTTTGTTTTTTTATTATTTAATGGCAAAACTATTTCAAATTAATTGAAGAACAAGTTTAAATTAAAGATTGAGTTTTTAGAAAGGATTTCTATTTAGTTCTTTGCAAAGAACAACGATTTTCTTCAAGTCACGCTTGAAGAATCTCGCTTGATAGTTTTGGTTCTTATAAACGAATTTGGTTTGGGTCAAGCTCCTGTTTTGATAGCTTCGGTTTAGCCAACAGATATGGTTCGGGTCAAGCTCCTGTTTTGATAACTAGAGTTCCATCAAATTCTTAGATTGGGGTCTTAGTTCCTTACTTTGTTCTTGAATCGAAAAGACGTTCCTTTGAATTATTCCGTGTTGTTGTCGGGTCATGGGTCCTTTCGATCCGAGGTTCGCATCATTTATATAGCACATCCGACGAAAAATGAGACTTCAAGTTTAATAAAGTATATTAAAGTATACAAAAAGTTTCAACGAAATTTAGACAATAAGCAAAAAACTATGAGCTTTAGACCTAATGATGAGAGCAAGTTTGCTGGTGTATCCACATTTACTATAATGGCTGCTCGAGAACTTCTCGCAAAGATAATTATATTGGATGAATTGCCAATAAAAGTGGTTGAAGGAATTGGTTTTAGGATATTTTGTATGTGTCTCAATCTCAAGTTCATTATGTCATCTAAAAGAACAATTAGAAGAGATATTCGCAAGATATTTCAGACAGAAAGAAGCAAGTTGAATGAGTATTTTTTTTACGACGTCACAGAGGGTATGTTTGACCACTGACACATGGACATGTAATTCAAAATTTGAATTACATGATGCTTATATGTCATTATATTCATCAAGAGTAGTAAGTACAAAAGAAGATATTGAATTTTTCTTTGATTCCGAACCATAAGTGTGAATCTATTGGTAAGTAAGTTGAAAAATATTTGCTTAATTGGGAGATTAAAAATGTTACAACAGTAACCATTGACCATGCGTGTTCCAACAACGTTGCTATTTCTTATTTGAGGAAGACAATTCGAAAATTGGAAATGGCTGATTTTAAATGGCAATCATATACACATGAGATGTTTTGCACATGTCCCAAATTTGATCATTTTCAAATGGACTGAAAGAACGTCGTGAGTCCATAGCGAACATACAAAAAGTTATTAAGTACGTAAGGTCTTCTCTAGAAAGATTGCAATAGTTCAAAGAGTGTGTTTATGCAGTTAAAATTACATGTAAAAGTACTTTATCGCTCGGCGTTCCTACTCGTTGGAACTTTATGTATTTGATGTTGTCAAGCGCTGAGAAGTATGAAACGGCATTTGAAAAATTAGCAGAGAATGATAGCTCTTTCTTACATGAAATGAGAGAGGAAGGTTCACCCACAGCTGAAGATTGGTCATGCATTCGAGAATACATAAAATTCTTAGAGACATTTCATACTATGTTACTTAATGTTTCTGCTTCTTTGCATCTTACATCGAATATATATGTATGTGAATTCTGTAATTTGAAAATTGCTATTGACACATATGCTAACATTGATAATATTGTTGGATTTTAGGTTCCCTCGCACGGCGGAATTACTAGTGTACATAACACTCGTACGCGCGCAACTTAAATACTATGAAAAATAATTTTTCACAATAATAATAGGATCACCATTTACGATATACAAATAATTATATGCAATAAAACAAATAAGTTAAGAGTGAAAAAGTTACCTTTGAAGAAAACTTCCTTAATATCGAAAAGTCTTCGATCTTCTTTGTCAATCCTCCTCACCTCGAATAAGCACGTGTGGGCGTGATGAACACAAAATGATCACACTCAATTTGTGATAAATCGTATTCTTAACACATGAGATGATCTATTTGGATATAGAAAACGATTCTCCAAACCACCACGGAAATTTTCTTAAAATGGATTGCTTCTCAAAATGGATTATCACTCTTTTCTTGCAAATGAGGTCTTAACCTCTATTTATAGTGCAAGAATTTTGTAACGGTCATCATAACATTTAAAAGAAGCAAATGTGCAAAATTTAATTTGTCATTAAGTTACAATTGATTTCTTAATAACATTTATAACAAAAGATGTAATATTATAGGGTTTGTAATTTAATTTGGAAAAAATCAATTAATCCAATAATTGAATTCCGAAATTTCCACAATCAAACCTAATCAAAATTTCAAACTTTCCTAAAAATCAAATAAAAGATTAAGGTAAAGATTGGATGAACCTAGTTTGAATGTTGTGCAAAAACAAAAGGAATTCAGTTTTACAGAGCAATAAATCCGGGCAGAACCAGAATTTCAGCAATCGATGGGATTTCTCTCTTGAAATCCGATGCTGAACCGATTGAATGTAGTCAGGAAAATGTCCATAAACAAAGGAGGGATCAGGATGGACATCGCTGGAAATCCGAGCTGAATGATTTACAGCTCATAAAATCCGTGGAGGTGGCTGATTTCCCGGCAGGCGTGGAGTGAACCTCCTCCTATAAATAGAGGGGTTTGGGTGTTGGATATTTCACACCACAACTCTCCTCTCCCTCTCGAGTTCTTCAGAAAGGAAAGAAGAACCTACCTCGATCTCCGACGTGGTGAACCTCCTCCGACGGGAAGAAATTCCTCTTTGGCAGCCGAGCTCCAACGAAGCCTTGACCTCCATCGACGACCCATCTCCGGAGTAAGTGTTCTCTCTCTGTTTTCATCTCTCTGTCGCTGCCCTCGATCGATCTCCCTCTCTGAATCTCTCTCTCTACTCTTAGGATTCGACAGATCGCGAGAAGAACAAGGGGTTCGGGTTTTGTTTGAAAAACCTGAACCAATCCAACAATCAAACAGGCCCAGTTGACCAGAACCGACCCGACACTGTTCACGACCCAACCCGACACTGTTCACTCGAACCGGACTGATCAAAAATTTAACTGGTAAGAAATTTCTGCCCAAATTCTTTTAAAGTTGAATTAAATTAAGTGGGATTTTAATATTTATATTCAAATTAGGCAGAAAATATTTTGGAACCGTCCGATTCGATCCAAATCGATTCAACCGACCCGGTCCGACCCGATAACATAACGTAAGGAAATTCTGCTCAATTTACTTTAAAATTGGATTTATTAAGTAGGATTTTAATACCAAAGATTTTAATTGAGCAGGATATTATTCTGGAAATTTTTGGAATATCTCGAAATACACTAGTTGCTCGGAATCCAAGTAAGTGAAATACAAAGTTTTGGCTACGGCCCTACATCGCAAGATATATATTATTTTATTTTTCAGTCACACGTTTTCAATTATTGAGCACGTATGTTATAATATTGACATAGAATAGTTTGAAAGATAAAATGGATAGGTTATTTGCTTGTGTATGAAAAAGTAAAAGAGAATTGACGAAAAATGAGATAGCAAAAGCCTGAACGACAGTGAGATGGTGAGCTTGAGCATATGTTTTAACGTGATAGCAAAAACCTGAACGACAGTGAGATGGTGAGCTTGATCGTTAAAATTAAAAGTAAAAGATGACGAAACCTGAACGACAATGAGATGACTAAGTCTTAAAAGAAGGTTGAATTTTCAACCAGTATGCAACTGTTAACAGGATTCGGTAAAAGTAAAAGTAAAAGTAAAAGTAAAAGTTTTGTAACTTGCACGTATTTCCACTTACTGAGTTTTTCTCACAGTTTTAACTTGTGATGTAGGTGAATTTTTATCTGAGGAAGAACAAGCTGCAATTGAGAACCCTCCAGTGGCAAGCGAGCATACAGAAGAAGAAGATATTGTTGAATTCGAAGAAAATGATTTAAATTAAGTATGTTTTGGTTTTCAAACGATATTTAAAGCTTTATTTTAATTTAAGACTTTGAATAATTATGTTGTATTTTTATTAAATAAAATTTCATTAAATGTTTTAATTATGCGATGGTTTCAAGATTTTAACAAATTAATTATTAAGTTTCCGCGATATTAAAGTTTTCAATTAATATGTTTTAAATTTTAAAATTTCGATTTAACGCTCGATTTCAAAAAAAAAAAAAATAATTTGGTAAAAAAAAATTCTAGGATTTTCAAAATTAGAGTTTCAAATTGGGGATTTTTAAATTGGGGCGTTACAAAAGATGTTATAGAAATCAAAACAACTTCTCATCTTGGCCTTACACTTGGCATCATGATTTAACAAAATCCATTTAAAAAAAAAACTATTTAAAAAAACAACTCTATGTTTGTTAATTAATTGAACAATTCAATTATTTCATCTAATGAAACATAACAAACATATTAATTATGACAACTTTTGTCATGTGTCTTATAAGTTTATTAATTGATTATTCAACTATTTCATCTAATGAAATATAATAAACTTATTATTGAGTGTATTAAATAATTAACTCGTGGTTAATTAATTAATCTTCTTTGTTCATTTTTCTATTATTCGAATAATGATAGAAGGTGACAAAGGGACCGATGGATCTATAATTTTAAGCTCCAATAATTTTTTGTTAATTAATATAAACTCTTTATATTAATTAACGTAATTATTAACGCTAAAGTAATTCAACTAAATACTTAGAATTGTACTCTCAAAACTATAAATTATGTTTACTCAAAATAATGTCCATTGATATAGTCATTTAGATATGTTAAACGAGCGAGTCGAGCTGACCTGAGTTGAGACGGACCCGCCTCACCGAGCCTGCCGAGCCAAACGAGCCTACCGAGCCGAGCCGAATGAGCTAACCCTAAAAATTTTCAACCCGAGTCGGCTCACGAGCCACGAGCCGAGCCGGCCCAACGGGCGTAACGAGCCGAGCTTAACGAGCCGAACTTACATAAATAAAATTATTTTATATAAAAATAGTATATATTTCATTAATCTTTTATTTATTAAAATTATAATAAATATTTATTATATTAATGATGAAATATAATAAATACTTAGTCGTGTAAAATGTAAATAATAAAATTTTTTAATTAATATAAAAATGACATTTAATTAATACATTGTGTTTTCTCACTAATAAAAAGACAAATAACTTGCCAATATGAGATAGTATTTTTCAACATTAAATAAGTAGAATTTCACCTATTATCTACATCGATAATTCAGACTTCACTAACTAAACTGTTCGTTAAAATGCTTTGAAAATACAGTATATCTTTAAAAGGACTCAAAACATGTAAACTTTTTTTTTTTAAATTTCATAGAATTTAATTAAAACATTTTTTAAGCACTATTCACGTGGACAGTAACTGTACAGTTCACATGAACAGTAAAGTGCACTGTTCACATGAACAGGGGCGAGCAATCGGCCCCTTCATTGGAATTTTGGCAAAAAGTTTGCCTAGGAGCGAACTTTCACCCTTATGCGATTGTTCGCCCTTGTGGGGCGACTGATCGCCCTGGAGAGGACCCCGACGGCCCGACCTAGGCATCGGAGAGAGCATCGGAGTTGGGCTTGATCGAGCAGTCGGAGACTGTCGATTGTCGGGCATCAAAGATGACTCAGCTGCTCAGGGACCCGAGCTGGGCTTGACTGAGCCAGCTCGCGAGCAGGCTCGTTGAGCCCGGTCATTGATTGCTCGCGAGCCCGGATGGCCGAGCTCAGCTCTTCTCGGCTCGTCAATGTGACTCGAGCCAAACCGGCTTGTTACTGTAGCGAGCCGAGCTTGGTTCGACCCGCTACAGCAACAAGTCAAGCGGGCGGGCTGCAAGCCAGCCCGCCTGTTTAACATCTCTATAGTCATTACATGTGCATTAACCCTCCATTTAGATTCGTAATAGAGCTAGGTTTATAATTTATTACCCTCTCATATTACATCTTTATCTTTAACCACCATTAGTCCTTGATTGAATAATTAATTTATAACGATTTATGAATATGTGCGTTAATTATTAGATCTTTTAACTAACAAAATAGGAATCCAATAAAATAGATTTCATTGTATCGATATTAACATTCTCAGCTATTCATTTTAATTCATTCTCAATATATAAGGTGTATGAATTGTAACTCATACAAAACTTTACCAAATAAATTAAAGAATAAATTAAAATAAAATAGGAGTTTGTTAAATATAATGAATTAAGATTACACACATATGACGATCATTGTAATAAAGTTATTTGTTCTATGTTTAACGAAAATTATAAGAACAATATAATTTTATTTGGTCCAGTCCTATATAATCATATTATATAAAACTTATTTACTTCATGTCACTACATATATAGTCAAGATATAACTACACATTTTTAATAATATAAATTAAGTTTATGACTATGATTTATTTGAAAATTTCATCATTCAAATATAAGTCATTGACTTGTTTTGGTTATTACTTTTTATATTATATCTCTCATATATATAATATATATGTCAATATAAAGCTTGCACAAATAACCAAAGGATTTTCTTTGAATTTTATAAAGCGTAATTTTAAATGCAAGTATAACATTAATCAATTTAAATAATATAATTGTTCTATTACATTTGTTTGTTTTGGCACATAATTCCCAACAAATATGATGCTAAAAAGAATGATCATCGATATGCAAAAGAAATTTGATAAATATTAAGGATCTTTTGAAAAAATAGACATGTTTGTATATGTTGTTGTTATACTTGATCTAATTTGCAAAATAAGATTTTTACGGCATTGTTTAGCTATTTTATTTTGGAGTGAAAGAATTGCACAATACTCAAAGTAGGTGGATGATATAATTGAAAAATTATATACTGAATATAAAAATGATACAACTAATGAAGACCAGATTCCAAATAGCAGCAATAGTCAACAAAGGTCTCCAAAGTCAATGAGTACATTGGTGCAAACTCGTTCAACTGCAGTGTACTCTTTGTTTTATTGGCCTGAAAATTCTTTTAAGAGAAATAAGGAAAGCAATATATCAGATATTGATCAATATTTGTCTGAAAAATTAAAGAATTTTTCAGAAAATGCTGACATATTATTTTGATAGAAGAGGAATTCTGATAAGTATTGAGTTTTGAGTGCAATTGAGAAAAATATATTGATCATTCTAATTTTTACAGTGGCGTCAAAATCTGCTTTTAGTTGTAGTGGTCGTAGCCTTTCACAATTCTCTAATCCCCAAAATGTTGAAGCTCTTATATGCATTCAAAGTTGACTGAAAACATTCAATTCTTTTAAAATTTCTAAAAACATTGACGATGAATTAAATGACAGTACGATTTCAACTATTGAAGAAGGTTTGAATATTCTAATATTTATTTGTTTCACATGTTTATCTCTAATGATTTACTAATGTCTTCAATATTTTCATTTTGCATATTCCGCTACGGATGAAAAGTTTGAAGAAGATGACATATCGATGTTTTGATATGGTTCCAACTATTTGGTTTGTATTTTTAAAGTTGTTGCATACTGGATTAATTTTAGATATTGGATTTAGTTTCTTCCTTTTCATTTTAATGTTAAATAGTTGGATTTAGTTTTTTATATTTCATTTTAATGTTGGATAGTTGAATTTAGTTTGTATATTAGATAGTTGGATTTACTATTTGATTTGTATTTTTAAAGTTCTTGGATTAGTTTTGGATATTAGATTTAATTTCTTAAATTTCATTTTAATGTTGCATAGTTGGATTTAGTTTGTATGTTAATTGTTAGATAGTTGGATTGGATTTACTATTTCATTTATTTTTTAAAGTATTGCATTAATTTTGGACGTTGGATTGAGTTTGTTCAATTTTATTTCTAATTTAAAATTAATTTACATAATTTCTTGGGATGACCGTTAGTAAATATTGTTGACTTATAGAGTGTTTAAGTCATAATTTGTTTTTGATTATGTATTTGTGTATTAAGTATACAATTTGATTATGTGTATTTAAATAAGAATTATCAATACATGTATGGTTGACAATACCCTGAACAAGGGTATTTTAGTTGTCTAATAAAATCGGTTTGAGTATACAGAGCAGAACAGAAAAACAGGGCTGTAAAACGCGTGCTTCTACCGATGACTATACATAAAAAGTCAGTACATGTTTTCTCTGCTGATAGCTGGTTCTGAAGACAGATGCCGATGACGTGTCAAAGTTCTCATATGCTACATCTGCCGATGATCTTTGAAGACATATGCCGATGACGTGTCAAGTCAGTATATGTTTTCTCTGCCGATAGCCGTTTCTGAAGACAGATGCCGATGACGTGTCAAGATGGATCTACCGATAGCATTTGACGCTATTCACACCGATGACGTTCAAGCTTGCTCATGCCGATCACTGGACGACAATTTTCATGAGTTCATCTGCCGATGGTTTTTAAAGAGATTTCTGCCGATGGCGCTTTTAAAGAAACATCTACCGATGGCTTTGAAGATTGTCTGTGCCGGTGAAATTTAAGGATGCGTCTGCCGATGGAATTCAGCGCCTACACCTGCTGTCACACCCCCAAATTCTCACCTAAATTTGTTAAATGGAGTGTGC
The DNA here is from genome assembly GCA_022432975.1 of Begonia masoniana. NCBI lineage: Eukaryota > Viridiplantae > Streptophyta > Magnoliopsida > Cucurbitales > Begoniaceae > Begonia > Begonia masoniana. The sequence goes on from CM039502.1 coordinate 8,466,627, forward strand.
GGTACTAAGTTCTCAACTTAGTCAACCTCACAATTTTGCCAAACACACACAAAATAGTAGATAGTGAAAATCAAACAGGAAGCAAGATGTTTACGGGAAAAGACTCCCAACCCTCAATTATATTCCAAATATAAGTGACAAGGACAAAACTTCGCTCAATGATCACCACAAGAACTCAAGACAACGCTCACTGCTTGCTTGGTTTGGTGTCTAAAGGCAATATATATTTCTGTCTATGTGGCTCGGCCACAATACAAGAAATTAAAACATACAATTGCAAAAGGGCGCTTTTGGTTCGTGCATGTGTAGCGCGCTCCCTCGCGCCATGCAACTCCGGTTCGCGCTGCCCTGGTTCGCGTCGGCGTGCTCGCTCCAGCTCGATCGTTCCCCCGCGGCTCGCGCCTCCTCGCGCTCGCCTTTTCACTTGCGCCGAGTCGCGCTCGCGCCAGATCGCGTTCGCGTCTGCTCGTTCGCGTCGGGTCGCGCTTGAACCAGATCTCGCTCGCGCCTCCTCACTCGTGCCAGATCGCGTTCCCCCATTCGCCCAGATGCAGCGACTGATTCCGTGACAATCTACCCAGCTGGAACGCTTTTATCACTTCTCAGCCAATGGGGGGGGGAGAAGCCCAGCCCCTCCCTGATTGGGCCCCGCCCATGCCACATGTTCAATTCAAATTGGGGTGTGACAATCCACCCCCACCAGATGAAGTCGACGGCCTCGTCGATACCCAAGCAAGGTACTCACCAATTTGCTCCTCAAATTGCCATAAGTTAATATCTTGCTCCCAGGTTGCTTCATCTTCAAGCTCCCATTGAACCAGGAACTCTCTTCTCGAGTCCTTCTTCCTTCCCTTCATGGTGCGATGGTCAAGGATCTTGGTAATCCTTTTTGAGAATTCCATCCTCACGCCGGGTGGTGCTCTTCGTGGTTGGACCCTTTCCCCTTTATGAAATGGCTTGAGAAAACTTACGTGAAAGGTTGGATGCAACTTCAACCTCTCGGGTAAGTTCAAACGATATGCAACCTTGCCAATTCTCTTGCTCACCTCAAATGGTCCATCATACCTTGGTAGAAGTCCCTTCTGGAAGTGTTGGTCCCTGACCTTCTTCCATAATTGTGGTGTAAGTTTGAGGAGAACTAAGTCTCCCTCCTTGAACTCCACCGATCTCCTCTTGCCATCCACATACTTTTTCATTCGGTGTTGAGCTTTGGTAAAGCTATCCTTTGCTTGTTCCAAAAGCTCAGCCCGATCCATGCCATATTGAAAAGCCGCCGGACAAGCTCCTTGTCCTTCCCCTCGAGCCATTGTCATAGGAGTGGCTGGTTGAAACCCAAGTGCAAGCTCGGATGGGCTCATCTCTGTTGATGAGGTTTTATTGATGTTGTATGAGAATTGTGCTGAGTCCAACAATTCAAGCCAATTCCTTTGAGTAGCCGTGACGTAGTGTCTTAGGTACTCCTCAAGTAATGCATTGATCCTCTCCGTTTGGCCATCGGTTTGTGGATGGTTTGCGGTTTGAAAATTTCAGTTCCGTGCCTAAAAGCTTGAACAAGCTTGTCCAAAACTTTCCGGTGAATCGGGGATCCCGATCACTTACAATCTCCTTAGGAAGTCCAAAGACTTTTACCACACCCTTGAGGAAATGTTCTGCCGCATCCAATGCCGAACAATTCTTTGGTACACCCATGAAGATTGCATACTTAGATAATCGGTCCACTACCACCATGATAGTGCCGATTTCTCCAATAGGTGGAAATCCCGTAATGAAGTCCATAGACACCGATTCCCATGGCCTCTCCGGTATAGGAAGTGGTTGAAGAAGCCCCGCTTCTTTTCTCCTCTCGGTTTTGTCCACTTGACACACATGACAAGTCTTCACATAAAGTTCCACATCATCTTTCATCCTCGGCCAAGTGTAGCTACGGTTCAAAAGTGCAAGCATCCTCTCAACCCCCGGATGCCCCGCCCACTTTGTGTCATGCGCCTCCTTCATAATGCGCTGCCGCAACCCTTGCCAACTAGGAATGAACAATCGGTTCCCACGGCTTCTCAACAAGCCATCCTCTAACCAATATCTTCGAATTAAACCTTGCTCCACATTCTTAGCCATCCGAACATACTCTTGGTCCTCCTTTGCCCCTTCTTTGATCTCTTCCAAGAAAGTAGAGTGCACCTCCGAAATAGATGAAACAAACTCACCACATATCTTTCTACTAAGTGCATCGGCTACTCTATTCTCGGTGCCCGCCTTATGAATCCACGTGAAGTCGAATTCCGCCAGAAACTCTTGCCATCTAGCTTGTTTAGAAGATAGTTTCTTTTGAGACCGAAAGTAGGTGTTAGCCACATTGTCGGTGACCACCACAAACTTTGCTCCCAAAAGATAATGCCGCCAAGTTACTAAGCAATGTATGACCGCAACCATTTCTTTCTCATGAGCCGAGTATCTCTCCTCCGCTCCTTTAAGCTTTCGACTTTCATAGGCTATAGGATGGCCCTCTTGAGTAAGGACCCCTCCAATGGCTCGATCCGAGGCGTCCGTGTACACCTCGAAAGGTACTTCAAAGTTAGGCAATCTAAGAACCGGCTCGGATGTCACTTTCTCCTTAAGCTTCGCAAAGGCCTCTTGGCATGCTTCCGTCCATAACCAAGAATGACTCTTCCTTAGCAAATCCGTAAGTGGACTTACTATTCTGAGTATTCTTCAATAAACCTTCGGTAGTAATTGGCTAGTCCCAAAAATGACCTAAGCTCGGTCACTTTGGTTGGTGTTTCCCATGTGTTGATGGCTTCAATTTTTCTTCCATCCATGCGAATTGTTCCTCTCTTGATGTAGTGACCAAGAAAGTTAATCTCCTCCGACGCAAATTCGCATTTCTCCCTCTTCACGTACAAGGAATATTGCCTCAATTTTCCAAATACTTCCTTCAAATGCCGCAAATGCTCATCAAGTGTCTTGCTATACACTACAATGTCATCCAAGTATACCACCACAAATCGGTCCAAATAATCATAGAGCACTTCGGTCATCAAGTTGCAAAAAGTCGCCGGTGCATTAGTTAAGCCGAATGGCATAACTAAGAATTCAAATGAACCATACCTCGATACCATAGTGGTCTTGGCCTCATCGCCCTTGGCAACCCGAACTTGCCAATATCCCGATCGGAGATGAAGCTTTGTAAAATAGGAAGCTTGTGCTAATCGGTCAAAAAGATCACTTGCATTCGGTATAGGATACTTGTTCTTCACGGTTACCTTGTTTAGAGCACGATAGTCCACACACATTCTCAATGTGCCATCCTTCTTCCTTTGAAAAAGAACCGGTGCTCCATATGGTGCTTTTGAAGGTTGGATGAAACCCGAATCAATTAAGTCATCAAGTTGCTTCCTTAGCTCCGCTAACTCCGGCGGTGCCATTCTATAAGGTGCTTGAGCCGGTGGAACCGCACCCGGGACAAGCTCAATTTTGTGATCCACATTTCTCCTAGGTGGAAGTCTCCTAGGCAACTCGGCTGGCATCACATCAATGTATTCTTCTAACACATCAAGAACCTCCTTTGGTACCTCTTTCATGTTGTCCTCTTTGATCTCTCTTAGTGTTGCTAGAAAAGTGGTCTCTCCCCTCTTAAGACCCGCCTTCACTTGTAGGGAAGATAGTATAGATCGGGCTCCTCCTCGAGTCTCACTCTTCACTATACAAGGACATGAATCGTCTTGAATCAACATTACTCCAAGATGCGGCATAACCATAACTTTGGCTTGCCTGAAAAACTCGAGCCCAAGAATAAGCTCGAAATCATCTAATGGTACCACCATGAGTGGACAAACACCCTGCCACTCTCCAATCTTCATCAAAGGTGTGGTTGTGCCTTTGATAGGTTGAACTCCCGAATTAACGGCTTTAATCATGCTAGCACTCTTGCTAACCTCCAAGCCAAGCTCCTCGGCCTTCTTGCTTGATAGAAAATTGTTTGTGGCACCCGTATCTAGCATTGCACGGATCTTCTTGCCACCAATGGAGACCTCAACATACATTAGTCCCAATTTAGGAACTACTCCCTCCTTGCTTGACAAAGTATTAATAAGTTGGATCGGATTTACCCTCGGCTTGCTCTCCTCATCGAAAGCCTCCTCCTTGACTCGAACCGATGAAACCGACCCTTTATTTGGGCAATCTCTAGCATAGTGGGCACCATCACAAATAAAGCATCCGGAAGACTTCTTCTTTTGGGGTTGATCACTCCCCTTAGATTTGAATCCCCCACCAAATGCCTTGCCTTTGTCTTTACTGCCATTGTGCTTATTACCCTTCTTATCATCCTTGATTTTCTTCTTCTCCGAAAAAGAAGTAGCTTTGTAATCAACAAGACCTTCGGCTATAGAGATGGCCGAAAACACATCACGAACTCCATGTCTCCTAAGCTCGGCTTGAGCCCATGGTTGCAAGCCCGTCATGAAATTGAATAGCTTATCATCTTCGTGCATATTGTCAAGATCAAGTAGAAGAGAACTAAAGTCACGTACATAATCTCTTATAGAACCCGTTTGCCTCAACTTCCTTAAGGCCTCTTTGGATGCCCAAGCAGAATTTTGTGGTAGAAACCGCTCCCTCAACTCTCTTTCCAATGCCTCAAAAGTGTTGATAACCGGCCCTTTAGTTTGGTGTTGTCTCCACCAAAGCTTAGCGTCCCCTCCCAAGTACATAGAAGCCACCATGACTTGGCTTTCCTCTCCAACGCTTGAAGCCACAAAATATTGTTTCATATCCCACAAGAAGTTCTCTAGCTCCTTGGCATCACGATTACCATTGTAAGGCTTAGGTTCTGGAACCTTACATGGTAAAGTAGGAGTTTGTAACCTCCTTGATGATCCTCCAACCGCATCTCTACCAAGCCGAGCCAACTCCTTATCAACCCTATCGATTGTTTCAGCCACATGTTGCTCGATTGCTAGGTTATCTGCCCCGGTTGATGCTTGGAAATCTCCCATTTCCCTTCTCAAGTTGCGAAGATCTACTAGTAGAGGTTTGTCTTCTTGAGTTCCCATGGACATGCCCGTGAAAGCCTCCAATCGAGTCAACCTCTCGATAATCAAATTCAATTGATCTTGAATGCCTTCTTCCATGGTTGTAGAACAAGCCTACGCTCTGATACTGACACGGGGTCCCTTAGAAAAGGGGCCCGTGTACAACCCACGAAAATCAAGAGAGATGCTCGGTTGTGTGTGAGTGAAGAATATTGAAATAAATGAAGAAAAAGACTAAAATAAAATGTAAGAAAATAACAACAAGCTAATATTGATATGGTCGACTATGAGATGGTGATTAATAGTGAGAAATATAAAGAGAAATAAGAAGAAGGAGATGATAATAGATGTTAGAGATGATAAGGAAATATAATGCACAAATAATAAGAAAATGACATAAAAGTAAAGGTGGGTGTGTGGATATTGTGGAGCTGAAATTTAGAGGTGGATTTGTGTGCAAAGTGAAGACAATAAAAGTAAAGAAATACCCTTGGTGGATCCAAGGAGCGAGCTTACGGTTTAAGCTCCCGGATACACGTTTTCCGTGAGGAAAACGACCACCGTAGGCCGGGATTTTCTTCCTCGTTTCAACTCCCAATGGAGAAGATGAGGGAAAGGATAAGAGCTAACCTAGCAACCCTAGCTAGGCTAGCAATGGAGGCTAACTCCTCTTGGTTCAAAGAACCAAGGAAAATACCAAAGGAAAACCAAAGATATTTAGGGGAAATAGTAGTATATTGATAGCCAAAAGTTGTAATACATTCACCAATGCCATGCATTTATAGAAAATCCTAGGGTGGATGATTAGGGTTTCCATAAGGATGGATAAATGGTGGCCCTTGGATGAAAAATGATGGATGACCAAGATCAAGGCAAACAAGCACACATCCTAGGGAGGAGATGAATGCTATGCCTAAATAGATCAATGGAGGGAATCTTGCCGCATCATCAATCCATGTTGCCACTAACTCTTGTACTTGCAAATCATACCTTTAAATGTGGGCTCTTCTTTGGGCCATGGCTTCCTTTGGGCTCCATTTGTTGTAGACTTTTTCCTTGAATATTTGAGTTGAAATTCTTCAACCCATAATCCACCAACATACATCTAACCCTAACCACACAATCTAATGCATGATATGCAGTTTATAAAATCCTTACAAAAAGGCTAATGTATGCCGATGAGTTTGAAAAATAAAAATTACAATTTCATGGCCCGGGAAGACAAATTCCCATAGGGCTATCAGCAAGCTCCGTGAGAGTGCTCCAATGGATGACATGGCAAGGTTTCTCCTCATCCTCCATAGTCGGCTCCCAAGTGAAGTCCATGAGTGAATCAAAACCTGCAAAAAGAGATAAGTCGTTAGAACATTGAACAGTTAAATTTTGTGCCCGGGTTTGAGATCTTGTAACGGGCCTCCGAGGCACGTCATCCCCTCCGGGTGGCTGAGGATTTGACCTCAAATCCGTTAACGCAGCCTCCTCTTCATGTCCCAATTCCCCACTATAAGGGGACAAATCTTGCACGTTGAAGGTGGATGACACACCATATTCGCCAGGTAATTCTACTTTGTACGCGTTATTATTTATGCGTTCCAGGATTTTGAAGGGGCCTTCAGCTCTAGGTAATAGTTTGGAGCGCCTTTTGGCAGGAAATCGTTCTTTCCTAAGGTGTATCCAAACCAAATCTCCAACATTAAAATTACCTCCTTTCGTCCTTTATTCGCTTGCTTCGCATAATTGGCGTTATTCTTCTCAATGGTTTGGCGAACCTTTTCATACAACTTTTTCATCTGCTCTGCTTTATTCGCTCCCGAAGGGTTGATTAGGTCCTGGGTTGGAATAGGGATAAGTGTCAATGGCGTGTTCGGGTTAAAACCATATACTACCTCAAAGGGCGTTTGCTGGGTGGTGGAATGAAGGCTTCGGTTGTAACCGAATTCAATTTGGGGTAGTAGTATGTCCCAATTGGTGAGAGTCTTACCCACGACACTTCGGAGAAGGGTACCCAAGGTCCTATTTACTACTTCCGTTTGGCCGTCCGTTTGGGGATGAAAGGATGTGCTAAAACATAGCGTAGTCCCCAACTTCTTCCATAAGGTCTTCCAAAATGTGCTCAAAAATTTGGTATCACGGTCCGACACAATAGACTGAGGCACACCATGGAGTCTAACTATTTCCTTGAAGAAGAGGTCGGCTATAGCAGCAGAGTCGTCCGTTTTGTTGCAGGCAATAAAATGTGCCATTTTGGAGAATCGGTCTACCACTACAAGGATAGAATCTTTATTACGTCCAGTACGTGGTAACCCTAAAACAAAATCCATACTAATTTCTACCCAAGGATGCGTAGGAACTGGTAAGGGAAGGTAAAGTCCTTGGGGTAGAACCTTGCTTTTGGCCTTTTTGCACACAATGCACTTTTCAATGTAATGGTGTACGTCCTTCATCATGTGAGGCCAATAGAATTTTTCTTTCAATAATTCTAGGGTCTTCTTTTCTCCAAAATGTCCAGACAATCCTCCTCCATGAGCTTCCTTAACGAGGCATTGTCTTAGACTGCAATTTGGAATACATAATTTTCCATTCCTTAATAGGAATCCATCCACGAGACTATATCCTCCTTCAGCCTTATTTTGATAAACTTGGTAAGGCAACCCAAAATCTTTATCGGATGCATACAAATTTTTAATCCATTCAAATCCGAAAAATCGAACACTCAATTCTGTTAAGAGGATACGTCTACGAGAGAGAGCATCGGCAACAGTATTATCGGAACCTTTCAAATATTTTAATATGTAGGGGAATCTTTCCAAAAATTCCACCCACTTCGCATGTCTTTTGTTGAGTTTGTGCTGGCTCTTAATGTGCTTAAGGGATTGGTGGTCGGAATGAATCACAAACTCTTTCGAAAGTAGATAGTGCTGCCAATGTTCGATAGCTCTAATCACCGCATAAAATTCTTTGTCATATGTAGAATAATTCAAAGCAGCTCCTTTTAATTTCTCACTAAAATAAGCAAGAGGCTTGCCGTCTTGCATCAAAACAGCACCAATGCCAATACCGGAGGCATCACTCTTGATTTCGAAAACCTTATTGAAATCAGGGAGTGCCAATACAGGGGATTGACAAAGCTTCTCTTTTATCATGTCGAAGCTACTTTGACATGCCGGTGACCAATTAAAGTCAACTCCTTTCTTAGTAAGGTCCGTAATAGGAGCGACTAAAGAACTGAAGTCTTTAATGAACCTCCTATAAAAAGAGGCTAATCCGTGAAAGCTACGGACTTCAGTGATGCTATTAGGAGTGGGCCACTCTTTGATGGCTTTGACCTTTTCTTCATCCGCCTCTAAGCCATCCTTAGAAATTATAAAGCCCAAAAAGTAAACCTTTTCTTGTCCAAAGGAGCATTTACTCAAATTCCCAAACAATTTGGAACGACGGAGAGTTCGAAATAACATCCCGAGGTGGTTGACATGTTGTGGGAGATCGCGACTATACACCAAGATGTCATCGAAATACACGACAACAAATTTCCTAAGGAACTCCTTAAGAACATGGTGCATTAACCGCATGAAGGTACTCGGGGCATTTGTAAGACCGAATGGCATAACCATCCACTCAAACAATTCGTATTTTGTTTTGAAGGCGGTCTTCCATTCATCACCTTTTTTCATCCGTATTTGGTGATATCCGCTCTTCAAATCTACTTTGGAAAATATTGATGCTCCGCTCAATTCATCCAGCATGTCCTCAAGTCGAGGAATAGGATATCGATATTTAATGGTAATTTGGTTGATAGCCCGACTATCAACACACATGCGCATAGAGCCATCCTTTTTTGGTACCAACAAGGTAGGTACGGCGCATGGGCTCATTGATTCTCTTATGTATCCTTTTCCTAACAACTCTTGGACTTGATCATGTAATTCTTTTGCTTCTTCTGGCCTCATCCTATAGGCCGGTCGATTTGGTAACATAGCTCCCGGTTGGAGGTCGATTTGGTGTTCTATACCTCGTATTGGTGGTAAGCCGGGTGGTAATTCTTCGGGAAAGACATCTTGGAATTCCTTAAGAAGATCTTGGACCGCTAAAGGTATATCGCCTAGCTCCATAATACGGTCTCTAAACAAAACTAGAATCACAGTCCCTCCTTTTGTAACTGCCGCTCTTAATCCTTTCTTTGTCAAGAGAAGGTTTTCCTTGATCTTTTCTTCCTTCCTAATCGATTCATCGTGAGCAATTTGTTCGGGGGTCATAGGAAGTAACTTGATATTTCTACCTCCGAATTTTAAACTATAGTTGTTGAGGTATCCATCATAATGCACCCTACGGTCATAAAGCCAAGGTCGTCCTAACAAAATATGACTCGCTTTCATAGGCACGACATCGCAAGTAACCGAATCCTTATACTTTCCAATAGTAAAATTGATAGTCACTTGTTTGGTCACTTTGATATCATCCCTATCATCCAACCATCTTAACTTGTATGGCTTAGGGTGGTTTGTTGTCTCCAATCCAAGCTTACTAACCATATCTTGAGAAGCTACGTTAACGCAGCTTCCACTATCGATGATCACAGAACATACTTTATCTTTGACTGCACACCTACTTTGAAAAATGTTTTCACGTTGGCAGTCCTCTTCTACATTCTTCGAGACAAGGGCTCTTCGAATTACCATTAAGAGGGGTCCATCTTGAGCAGCACATTCGTCCGACTCATGCTCACTCTCGTCCTCAACCTCTTCTTCTTCCTTATCAAGGTATTGTCCTTCGTCATTCTCGCTCTCCCATTCTCCGGTAGATTCTTTGATAACCATCACTCGACGGTTAGAGCATTCATTGGCGTAATGTCCCTTGCCTAAACACTTGTAGCATTGGACATCACGAGCTCTTTGTCCTTTAGATGTAGTGGCTTGATTTTTGTCCGTCGGAGGGGGTTTGCTTTGATTGAAGGGAGTCTTAGGTGGCCAATTACGATTAACTGGTCTCTTTTCTTCATTCTTCCATGGAGGTTTTGGTTTATCTTGATCTAGATGCCTAGGTGGAAATTTAGTTGGAAAGTTGGTTTTTCGTTTTCTTTTGAGTTGTCTTTCCACCGTAAGGGCAAGTTGAATGACCATGTCCATGGTTTGCAATTGTTGTACTTCAACCGCATCACCAATTTCACGGTTCAGACCTCGAATGAATCTCGCGATGAGTTGCTCTTGGGGTTCATCAATAGCACAACGCATATTGAGAGTCTCGAATTCCGTGATATACTCATCGACAGAGAGAGAATTTTGTCTCAGGTTGTGAAGTTGGTGGAAGAGTTCGTGCTTGTAGTGTCGGGGAACGAACCTTTTGTGCATTTCCTCTTTCATGGAATTCCACGTTGAGACGGGGTATCCTAGTGTACGCATCCTTTGGTTTTTAAGGTTGGACCACCATAATGCGGCGTGGCCCGTTAATTCAAGAGAGGCGAGTTGAATTTTAACTCGCTCGGAATAGTCATGGCACTCAAAGATTCTCTCAACCTTATCAATCCAATCAAGATACGTGTTTCCATCACATGTCCCATTGAAAGGGGGAATTGTCATCTTGACATTACGGAGGTCGTCATTGTCCCTACGACGATTAGGTCGGTACTGCTCATCCTCCGACCAATTATCATCCTCCGAGTTAAAATAACGGGTTCTCCTTCTTCGGGGTTCAATCCATTCCTCTTCCTCCACGGGAGGTTGTGTAGGTGCTCTACGCCTAGGACGTTCGGGTATAATCCTAGAGGATGTCTCATGAGAAGGAATTCGTTCATGGGTTTCACGATGGGGAGGATTGTTCAATATTGTTTGGAATTGTTGAGCAAGGTTATGAACCATGCTCGTTAGTGCTTCAATTTGACTTTGCACGTCGACTTGAGAACTAGTACCACCTTCGAGTCGTGTGTGTTCGGGTGGGGGAGTATCCCTAACCCGAGGTGGTTCTTGATGAGGTGGATCTCGATTGAGTCCACTTCGATTAGTCATAGTTAAGTGTTTTAATTAAAATCGAAATTCTTGTCTAAAGCAATTTTTCTAAATTAGTGAGATGCTTATCTTCTTAATGTCTTAGGTAATTTTAGGGACTAAGGAATAATCTTAGCTAAGACAAATTTGAAAATAGGGAGCATGCTAATTAGGATAACCACTTAACATTTGCAATAAACACTTAATAACATAATCAAGAAATGAATATTTTCGTTAAATCGTTTTCATCACAAATTTTTAAGAATTTTCAATCAAGTTGTCAACTTTTAATAAGGATCAATTAGACAATATTAATGACAACTAATTAACTCCAAAAACAGTAAATATTAAAATTTAGAACATCATTTTAATCAAAATAACATGCTGGAATTTAATTCAATTATAGCAGAATTTTTAATGTAATGTCTAGCTCTAATTTGCTACTTTAATTCATGCTTTTGCCAAATTCTTGTTAACCAATTTTGTGCAATTCATTAACAGCATATAATAAGCAAATTTATGAACTAAAACATGAGCAACATTCAGCAAAATAATTAGACAAATTTCGAGCTTAGCAAAGGAGCAAAATCGATGTGATATTTTCGACAATAATCCTATTTTCGATAGTAATAGTTCTAAGTCGATTTGATGCACCAAAATTTCCAGAATATTAATATAGTGAATGGACAATAATCAAGTGCTAAAATAAGGCTCAAATGATAAAAGAAGTGCAAGAAAAACCGTAGCTAAAGATTAAGTGAAAACCGTGAAGATTGTGCAACAATATATAACCGGTTCTTCCAATTTCTTTAGGGTTTCGGAGAAGTGTTGAGCGGTGGATGTTGCTTGGTCAAAGTCAATCGGTAGAGGTGTTAGGTTACTGTTGAGCGGTGGATGTGAGCGATAGAAGTGTTGAGCGGTGGATGTTGCTTGGTCAAAGTCAATCGGTAGAGGTGTTAGGTTACTGTTGAGCGGTGGATGTGAGCGATAGAAGTCTGTACAAGTGTTTGGTCAAAGTCTGTAATATCCGGCTCGTACGGATTTTTAAGAATATTATTATTATATTATTGGATGACATTTTTGTAAATATGTCAAATCAAGTCCGTTTTACGAAAAGGAAACGTCATTACGATCCTAACGAGTAATTAGAATTTTAAGGAAATTTTGGGAATTTTCGGAATAATCACGCTATATTCCGAGTAAATACGCTTTTCGTAACGTAAATGACGTTTTGGTAAAAATAGTAAACAAGGTCCGATTTGCGAATGAACAGTTTTAATAGAACCCAGATAATAAGTTGGATTTATTGGCGAAATAAGAAATTCGAAATAGTTGAAAACACGAGAGGTAGTGATGTTCAATAAAATAGAGTATTATTATTATTATTATTATTATTATTATTATTATTATTATTATTAAATAAAAACAAAAACAACAAAATTGTTGTTTTTGGTTGCTGTTCGAGTGACGAGCGCCCGACGCCGAGAGAGCGAAGACAGGGGAGAGGGAGAGAACGACGGCGACCGACGGCCGGTTCACCGGCGTTTTCCGACGTCCTCAGGCCAGACGACGGCGGCGAGCATAGTCCGGCCTTTCTCCGCGCACGAATCGACAAGTAAGGCGATTTTCTTGACCTGTTTTCGGTTCGATTTAGGGCCGTGAAGGACGAGCTCGATTGAGCTCTGATTTCCGGCCACTTTTGGCCGTTTTTAGCGTCAAATGGCCGAGCTTAACGTCGGCTATGGTTGATTGGCAGTGAGGAGCTCAAATTGAGCGAAAACAGTGAATGCCCGATTTGGGCAATTTGGGTTTTGTGTGTAGCCTCGGGATTTTGGGTTAGTTTATGTTAATTCGATGTTAGGGTAGTTGATTGGTGAGGAAATTGATGAGAATTGATGGAAAATCAAAAAGGGTGAAATTTCGGGAATGGGCAGATTCGGGTTTTTGGATTTTTGACCTAGCTAGAGTTGTTTGTTTTTAAATTCCTTTTGGCATATTGAAATAGGCTATTAGAGGAGCGTGTGGCCGCTGGAATCGTTCGATTCCGATAACCGACGCGAAAGTTACGCGCGTTCAAAGTTTCGGGTCGGTTTTTACCGAACCCAAATTAGAGTCCGAAATTAATAGGTTTATAGTAATTAACGATATAAAGGACGTATTGAACGTTATTGGACGGAATTAGAGTGAATTGTGAGAAATGTTAAAATTGGAGAATTTTCGGGTTTTTAGGAAAACTCGTTAATTGTGATTTTAAACTATCGAGCGTTAATCGTTGTTTAAATACTTCGATTAGTTAGGTGAAGATTTTAGGAAATTCATTAGTTAAGGTTTTGTTAAATTTGGACATATTATTGTTTAAGCTCGTATTAACGACAAATTGATAACAATTGCGTAGGTGAACCACGCTCGTGGACGGAGCTAGCCTTGCAACGGACGTCAGGTAAGTTTTCGTGACTTACTTTGACCAATCGGTCTACACCATACTTCGATGTCGTATCGAGGATCCCTGAAGAGTTGTTTGTTTAATCTGCTTTTGGTTGGGTAGTTAGGTTTAATTGTTTATAGGTTAGTTTATTTCGGTCTTGATGGTATACATGTGTTTGTTTATTGTATGGTTACATTATGCTTATAACTGTTCATGCATCACGTGTTTCAAAATGGCATGAAAATGGATTTCTGCACAAGTTTTCAAATGAAATGAATAATGAACGAAAATACGTAATCTGTATCTGGTCACGCGGGATGGGGCTCAGGCATGGCTGTAGGGTTTGTGAGCATGTACCCCCCTCCTCTAAATCGAAAGTGGTAGTCCGACCGCGGGATGTATCATTTCCATTTAGAGGGCTGATATCTCGGTGGCAATCTGTATGAAATGACCTGATATGTCTGATATGCATGTTTTCTGAACTTCATATGTACTGCACGCATGCATCTGCATTTACGTAGCTTACTGAGATTTAATTATCTCATAGATGTCTGTATGGTGTAGGTGACATTATAGGTGACGTAGATCCAGGTGAGGATGACGTTCTTCCTTCTGATGTCTGAGGCAGTTGATGGATGATGCTCGCGGCAGTGTGCTGGCGCAGTCGATGCTCAACCGACCCGTGGGGACGTATGTATAGATGTTGGGGTTATTGAGATGTTTTAGACTGAGAGTTGTATAGACATTTTAGGATGCTTGGTTCTGGTAGTTGATAGGTTTACTGTTGAGGTTTGAAACGTTTTGGAAACCTGTTTTCACAAACTGTTTTAGTAAAATTTTCATTGGAATCTGTTTAGTTGATTGATTGATGTTTAGATGGTTTGATTCGGGTTAGTGGATAAAATAGGTTTTGATGTTTTGATAGACTTGTTTTATAAAACGTTTTGTTAAGGTTTTTATCTAAAGTTTAATGGAACTGCTTGGTATTTTCTTTTGAAACAGGAAGGATATGTCACACTTTTAAACGGAACCATGCAGTTCGTTTTCATGAAAATGTACTTCATTTTAATCGTGTTGAGAGTCGGTTTTGGACAGAGTTACGAGAACGTATGAATGTTTGGAAAGTTTATGTAAAATGTATAATTGAAATGGAGATAGAAATGATATTGTGAAGAAGTGATAAGTTGATAAATTGAGGAATGATAGAAGGTTGAGTGGTTTTATGTAAACTGTTTTTGTATGATAAATGAATTTTCTTTAAAGGTTTTCGAGGATGTTTTTAATTGATTTAGAGGCTTAAAAGAAAAATTTCGTACGGGAAATTAGGAATAGTATGAGGGTCGTTACAATTATGGTATCAGAGCCCCCGGGTTTTAAAATCGGTTCTGTAGACTGCTCGACTGCACAGCCACTACGCGGACACTCTTCATCAACTGTAAGTACGCTTATAGTTTTATTTGATTTCAGTTTCTTAGAGATGTTTGCTTTTAACTTTTATAGGAGTTATTTATAATTATGGTGCGTCAAAGAAATGACCGAGATGATACGATAGACTATCTTAAGGGGTTCATTGCCCAACAATTCCGACACATGGACCAACAAGCTCGGCATATAGATATCCAATCCCGTCAACTGGAGACCATAATAAATCGAGAGGGGCCCTAGAACCCAAGTAGTGATTACTCCCAGCAACCACGGATGGGTGGGTACCTCAGGAGATTTCGACCGCACCCAGTGGGGGAAGAACGAAGAAGAGGCATAAAAAGGGCGCATGACGGAAGAAAAGACGACAACAAAGGAAGACAGGCACCTGGAACTTCTCAAGGACCCCTGTGTCCTGACTGTCAAAAGGAACACTACGGTAGCTGTAGACGAGACACAGATAAATGCTTTCGATGTGGAGTGAATGGCCATTTCGTCAGGGATTGCCCGAAGCCGGGCCGAGATCAACCAAGTAGAGGCCAACGAGGCGGAAATCAGAAGAAGGTTACACCAAGGATAATCGCCCAAAACAAAGATGAGGATAACGGCCAACCATCAGTTGCTCCAGTATAGCTTTATTTCAAAAGTAATGGAATGAAGAATATTAGAATTTAAATTTTTTAGGAAGATAATTAAGTGATAGGTTGACTTCGTGTAAAAAAAAAAAAAAAAAAAAAGGACATAGTGTAACGACCCCTTATCCCAGCAAGATATTGTCCGCTCTGGGGATCGAGCCGTAGCCCAATATCCTCCCCTCACGGCTTTGTTTGGCGAGAATTCCCGGAAGGTCACCCAACCGGAATT
>CM039502.1:8482442-8529900 GCA_022432975.1 Begonia masoniana
ACTCTCCCGGTGAAATCCTGTACACAACTTTGGGCATTGAGGGAACTTCCTAGATCTGGTTGTCTTCTTCTCCTTCCCTTTGGAATACCCCTCCCTGGCCCTCACCTGGCCTCTTCGTTCCCTTGTGGGGGTGCTGGTGAAACTTTCTACGTAGCTGGCACTAAACCCAGCACACTTCATCTCCTCCTCTTCCACTTCTAATGCCGTGGACACTACTTTCACTGTAGGAAAATCCTTTTATACCCCGAGAACTTTACTCCATCTTATAAATCTCAGTTTTTTCAGCCCATGCACAAATTGGGAAACTTTATCCTCATCTCTGCGTGCGCGGGGTCCGGCAAACCTTGATCAGGGATTCAAACTGTCTGCTGTATTCAGGCTACGTCCCTGTCTGTTTCAAGTTTCCATGAACTCACTTCTTGTGGTTCCTGAACAGTACTGGTTAAAAGCCTTATCATAGAAAATCTCCTTAACTTGCGTCCAATCGCATAAGAACTCATGGGTGGTCCTCCGTCGTTTCCTTTTTTTTTTTTTTTTTTTTTTTTGAAACAATAAACGAAAGAATACCCACCCCGAGTTTGACTTGCTTGATCAAATCATCGTAGGTATAATTAGGGGGGTTATAGGGAATGAAGTCTGGAACAATGGCGTAAGGTAACTCTTCGAGAACTGCATTGAAGATGTCTATGCAGTAGCCTGTGACGGTTGCAGCATTTGAGATGGAAGCATTTGTTATTTTCACAAATTCGCTGAATCCGTCCTTGTAAGGAACTCCTACTTTCAGTTTCTTCCCATTTGTTGGAATCTCCCATCCATTTGGAATTGAAGTAGAATCTCCTGGCCATAGGATTGTCCCTAGAGTTGCTCCAGCCGAAGAAGATGAATCCAAACTTTTTGAGAGACCAGTTTTGGGTGTCCAATATCCAATGGGTCTCCCTATACGACCATTTATATTCACTATTTCAAAAGTTGTAGACTGCAATGTTGGTTTTCGAGGTCCCTACGCATGGCGGAATTCACTATTATTCATAATAACAGTGACATGCGTTACCCTGTGACTTTAAAACTATTTTAAAATCATCAAAAAAACCATAAATTGGATCGTTAGTCTAAAAGAAATTATTTTTGATAAATATGTAATTTTTTAAAATGTAAACAATTTACATTGAGAAAAATTATTAGAATTTAGATTGGGAAATAATAAAAGGAAATACCTTTATGTTGCAACGCTTTTACTCAGGTACTCCCGTCTGATCTTAACAGCCTTAACTCAGGATCAAGTATTAATCCCGAAGACTTTGATACCGTCGAGTCTTCTCTAAAGATCTTTACACTTAAATCTCCTGACGTGTGGGCGTCTCTCTTACAAGAATAAAACACTCATATATTTGTGGAGAGACGTGTTCTCAACACATGAGACGTCTCTCTTCGATCTTAGAAAACGGTTTTCTAAAACCGAATACGGAAAGATCACACCTTTTCTCTCTAGGGATTTGTTTTTCGGTTGTTCACCGTCGTTCTTTTGGCTCGTCCTTCTGTCAAATCGCATTTGACAATTTTTATAGATCTGTTTTAAAATTATTTTTTTTTTTAGATTTATTTTAATAAAAAACTAATTTTTAAAAAATAAATCTTATCTAATCAAATCTAATTTGATTAGAATTTGATTTATCTAATAAATCAATTTATCAATTAATCATATAATCTAAAAACAGTTTTTTAGAATATATTTATGAAAACTACTTTTCAAGATAATCTCATCTCATGAGATTCTTCAGATCTACTTTTAAATAGTAAACAAACTATAAGTCAACTGTAGATCAAATCTAATTTGATCAGATTTTCCAGATCTACTTTTATTCAAATTTCAAAAATCTAATTTGATAGTTTGTTACTTGTCAATATACAATGTCTGAGACAAGGCTAACAACTTATTCTTGCGATCTCTAAATAGACGAATCCCAAGAATATAGCTCGCTTCTCCCAAATCTTTCATTTGGAATTGCTTAGTCAACCCTTAAAAATATCTCATCTAATGAGATATTTTATTTTGAATTCAAAATATAAAAACTATTTATATATTTTGAATAACAATATATTCATTTGAGTGTTTATAAATGATTAATCATTATTAATCATTTATATATTTATTCTTATAACATGGAAATTAAATAGTGATATAAGATAACAGAGGGACCGATGGACCTATAGTTCTAAGCTCCAATAATATTTGTTAATTAATATAAACTCTTTATATTAAATAACACAATTATTAACTCTAGAGTAATTCCACTAAATACCTAGAGTTGCACTCTTAGAACTATAGAGTATAATTACTCAAAGTAATGTCCATTGATATAGTCATTACATATGTATTAATCCTCCATTAAGATTCGTAATAGAGCTAGGTATAAAATCCGTTAACCTCTCATATTACATCTTTATCCTTGACTACCATTAGTTCTTGATTGAATAATTAATTCATAACATTTATGAATTTGCGCGCTAATTATTCATTCCCCGAACTAACAAACAAGGGAATCTTATATTATAGATTTCATTGTATCAATTTTAGCATTCCCAGCTACTCATTTAATTTATTCCCAAAATACAAGGTTTATGTAATGCAACTCATGCAAGACTGTACCGAGTAAATCAAAGAATAAATTAAAATGAAATAGGAGTCTACTAAATACAATGAATTAAGATCATACATATATGACCATCATTATGATAAAATTAATTGTTCTTCATTTAACGGATATTATAAGAACAATATAATTTCATCTGGTCCAGTCCTATATAATCATATTATATAAAATACAATCACTTTATGTCACTACATATATAGTCGGGATTTGACTATACGTTCTCAACGAAGTGAACTGTATTTATGACTTTATTAATTTGAAGATCCTATACTTCAAATATAAGTCATGGACTATTGTGATTATTTCTTTTTAAATTTAATCCCACATATATCAACATATATGTAAATTTAAAATTGCACAAATAATCAAGGATTTTCTTTGAATTTATAAAGCATATCGAATAATGCAAACATAAAAATTAATTATAAAATTTATTTATTAATTACAGCAATAAAAATGTTCATAACATTTGCTTGTTGGGCACATTATTCCCAACATGCAATTGGCCGTCGACAAGGCTAAAATTCCCGCTAAGTCCAGTAAATGTCATCTTGGACAGCTGGTCGCGAATTCTGGGGCCGTTCAGAGAAACCCCGAAAGTGTCCAGATCGGTTCCATTGGTTGAGCTATTGGATTTTTGATAGCCAAGGTTTGAAGTCGAAAGGGCTGCCTCGACAGCCATGGCTAGTGCCCAAGCTGCATCATAACTCCACAGCCCAAAAACATTCAGTTGAGCATTGAGATCGGTGGGATTATCTTGCCGACACTTGTTTGTCCATCTCACTTTGAAATCATCTAGCTCGGTCGATCTCGGAATGTAAGTCTTAATGCCCAACACCCCTTGCATCGAGTCGAAATCGGACTCGTCTATTTGAGTCAAAAGATTAGTGATCGAATCGGTCATGATCCAAACATAGCCTTCGCTCATCATCCCTATATCTTTCGCCATTTTGAAAATCCTGGAAGCCAGACTAGGTAGGAGATGGAGAACAAAAACCCTAGTTTGCATGCTCATCAGCTTGTACAGCTCTGCTGCAATTTGATCATTAGAGGCTGACGAAGGAATGGCACTTCTATAAGGCATTAGAGCGTGTATGTCCTGTAATGCATCGGCCAAGTAGGGTATAATTCCCTGCCCAAACGCATTATCTACGTAGATAGGCACGACCTCTCTCCACCCAAAAGCTTTGAGAATTGAACAAATGGGTTGAACTTGAGATGAGTCATTTTGCGCGATGCGGAAAAAATACGAACTGCCGAGAGATGTTAGCAAAGAACTCGTTGCCGAAATTGAAATAATGGGAACCTGAGCTTTATCTCCGAGTTCAATCAAGAAGTTAGCCTGCTTCGAACCCACTGGTCCGATTATAGCTTCCACCTTCGCATTCTTCATGAGGTCTAGGCCTGTTTGGAGGGAGAGAGAATGAGAAATTACGCCTGTTTAGACTCTTGTCGTCATTTAAGATGTTCAATCTATCACTTGAGGTAAGATCTTGGTTTAAATTGTATTTTATTCCTAAATTAATTGGAAAAAGAGTTGAAACAAAATTGAAATTAAAATGACTTTAAAAAAAAAAAAATTAATTAGATTAAAATAAAACTATTATTAAAAGAAGTAAAATCGAACTGCGTAATAGTAAATATTTTCAGAAAATTAAATCTATTGAACGTCCTTCCACAATCTGATAGTGTTCATGTGGTGGCTAAACCAACAGCTAATTAAATCATCTTATTTTTTTTAACTTCTAAAATTCAGAGTTTTGACTAATTCATGCGTGGGCACGTCGTTAACTTAAGACTAGTCGTTTTAGAAAGTCAACTGTCTTGAAAGATTGAAGAGTCTGATACGAGGATGAGGATTTTTAGTTGTCTGTTTTTTAATGAAAAATCTAACTTGTCGAAGAAGATGAACCTCCGTGGCAGATGGGACAAACCCATACTTGGAGTCTAGTGAGAGAGAGAATGTGTTGAAAAAGCTGTTTATTTTTTTTTTTATCATTTTGAACCTTACATGGCCTTTATTTATAGGCTAGATAAAAAACTGAAACTTAAAGTAAAACACAAACGTTTTGGAAAACGTTTGGTAATTAAGATCTGTTACAACTCTCTCATAAAACTAAATAAATATAGCAGTTGCAACTCATTAATTTTAACACTCCCCCTTAATGTGTTGTCGGATTCCAAGTTCAGCTCGGAGATGTTGAAACCTCTCTTTTGGAAGTGCTTTAGTGAAGATGTCGGACAGTTGTTCATCAGATCGGCAAAACTCAAGTTGAATTTCTCCATCTTCAATGGCTTGTCGGATGAAATGATACTTGAGAGCTATATGTCGAGTTCGACAATGGTGAACCGGGTTCTTTGCCATAGCAATTGCAGATTTGTTGTCGCAGTACAACACGGTTCCTTCATTTTTATGATGACCAAGGTCGGCCAAAATTCTTCGAAGCCAAATTGCTTGCGAAGTAGCTTGTGATGCAGAGACATACTCTGCTTCAGCAGATGATTGTGCAACAGTATGTTGTTTCTTGGACAACCATGAAAACATTGTTGAGCCAAGTGAGAAACAGTATCCTGAGGTGCTCTTCATGTCGTCTAAGGATCCACCGAAATCACTATCACAATATCCAACGAGATTAAGTACCTGATTTTTCTGATAGCTCAGCCCAAGATCGGTCGTTCCTTTGACATAGTGTAAAACACGCTTTGCTGCAGCAAGGTGGAAGTGGCTCGGACTTTGTATAAACCTTGAGAGCAGACTTGCTGCATACATGAGATCAGGTCGGGTTGCTTTGAGATAGAGCAGATTTCCAATGAGGCTACGATAATGAGTAACATTTACTGCTTCTCCTCCATCTTCTTTTTTCAATTTCTCCCCCACAATCAGTGGTGTGAGGACGGGATTACATTCGAACATGTCGAATTTCTTCAAAATCTTTTCTGCATAGATCTTTTGGCAGATAAAAATTGTCTCTTCCTTTTGATAGATCTCCATGCCTAGGAAATGTCGAAGTAGACCCATATCGCTCATTTCATACTTTTGAGTCATGTTGTCCTTGAAATCTTCAATCATCTTCTCGTTGTTTCCAGTGAAGATCAGATCATCAACATAAAGAGTGACAATAAGAATATCGGTACCTTGACGCTTGACATACAAGGTTGCTTCACTCTTGCTTTTCTCGAATCCTGTTTGGCTGAAGTAATTGTCAATCTCACTGTACCAAGCGCGAGGTGCTTGTTTTAGCCCGTATAGTGCTTTCTTGAGCTTGTACACCTTCTCTTCTTTTCCTTTGAGAATGAAACCCTGAGGTTGATCGACATACACTTCTTCTTTCAGCTCGCCATTGAGGAATGCAGACTTGACATCGAGCTGATAAAGCTTCCATCCTTTGCTGGCGGCAAAGGCGATTATAGCTCGGATTGTATCTAGTCGAGCTACCGGGGCAAATGTCTCCTTGTAGTCAATTCCGGATTGTTGAGAATAGCCTTTGGCTACTAGTCTTGCTTTATTCCTTTGAACTGATCCGTCTGGGTTATGCTTGACTTTGTAGATCCATTTTACTCCTATGACATCTTTGTCTGTAGGTCTATCGACGAGCTGCCATGTTTGATTCTTTTTTATCACACAAATTTCCTCCTCCATCGCTTTCTTCCACGCTTCTTCTTTGATCGCTTCGTCAAAGTTCTCAGGCTCAACCGAACAGTAATTGCACGTAGCATATATATCGTTCAAAGATCTGTACCTTTTTGGAGTTGAGCTCGGAGATGAGGAGCTTGAAGAGATCGGACTTGCTGAGCTGTGGCTTTCTCTGCTGTTCTGAGATGGGTAACCTCTTTCAAAGCTTTGTTGTACAAAACCTTGTTCTCTTGGGCTGCGATGTGTTGAGGTTGAACCATCTAAATTGGGCCATGATGGGCCTTGTTCTATTGAGATAAGCTCACCTTCATCTTCTTCATTTGTCGAAGTTGGACCATTGCTTACCAGAATGTCCTTCTTCTCAACTTTTCTTTCTTCCCAATTCCACGAAGCATTTTCATCAAATTGAACATCACGGCTGATAATAACTTGGTTTTCTTTGAGGCTAAACAGTCTATAGCCTTTACTCATGGTGCTGTAGCCGACGAAAATACATCTTTCGCTGGACTCGTCAAGTTTGCTTCGTTTCACCTTCGGAATTTGAGAGTAGCAAATGCTTCCGAACACTTTGAGGTGATTTACTGACGGTTTTCTACCGCTCCATGCTTCAAACGGAGTCTTATTTAGTACGGCTTTGGTTGGACATCGATTGGATAGATAGATGGCGGTGTAAACTGCTTCAGCCCAGAAAGTCTTTGGTAAACCTTTCTCATGTATCATCGATTTTGCCATCTCAACGATTGTCTGATTTTTTCTCTCAGTAACACCGTTTTGTTGAGGGGTGTACCTTACCGTTAGTTGTCTTTCCATCCCTTCATCTTCACAGAACTTGTGGAACTCCTTGGAAGTGTATTCCTTGCCTCTGTCACTTCGCAGAGTTTTGATGAAGAATCCACTTTGTTTTTCGACGAGACTCTTGAACTTCTTGAACACCGTAAAAACTTCGGACTTTTGTCTCATGAAATAGACCCAAGTCATACGGGTGTGGTCGTCAATGAAGAGAATGAAATACCTATTCTGAGCATGAGAAAGAGTGTCCATCGGTCCGCAGACGTCGGTGTGAACAAGCTCCAGCTTGTCTTTAGCTCTCCATGATACTCCTTTTGGGAATGGAAGTCGGTGTTGTTTTCCGAACATACATCCTTCACATACGTGCTGCTTCTCTTCTATGTGAGGAAGTCCTTGCACCATGCTCTGGTCAGATAGCTCCTTGAGACTTCGGAAGTTGAGATGACCAAGTCGTCGATGCCATAATATTGAGGTCGGATAGTCCGAGGTGGTAGCTCTGTGAGCTTTCAGATCGGCATAATTGATGTTGAGGGCGAAGCTTCGATTGATCATCTTGATCTTGGTGAACACCTTTGACTTATCTCGCCTATCAAAGATGATGCACTCATTGTTGTCGAAGCTGAGCTTGTAGCCATTCTCTACCAGTTGTCCGAGGCTAAGTAAATTTTGACTTAAGCTTGGCACGCAGAGAACGTTGTTTATGCAGCTTGGTCCTTCCTTTGTCTTGATGGCGATTCTTCCTAAGCCTTTTGACTTAGCTTGCTCTCCGTTGCCAAACTGAACTAGAGCAGTGATACTTTTGTCGAGCTCGCAGAAAATTTCTGAGGTCGGCGTCATATGGTTGCTACACCCGCTGTCGAGTAACCATTTTGCTTTTTCCTTGTCAGTGGTTGTGTGACTCACATAGAATGTTCCGTATGTCTCCTGGACTTTTTGATTTGATTCAGCCGAACTTGCCTGGTGAGTATTCTCCACTTGGCAGTCTTTAGCGAGGTGACCGAACCTGTTGCAATTGTTGCACTTCGGTTGGCCTTTGAACCAACAATCTTCTTTAGAGTGATTTGTCTTATTGCAAATGCTGCAATTTGAGGAGATGTTTCCTCTTCCTCTTGAGTTACGTCCTCCTCGTCCTCTTGATTTTCTTCCACCTCTTGACTGGTTGGAACTTGACTTATCGTCCCGGTCATTGTTGCCGATGTGAAGCTTTGATTGAAATGCACTCTCAATTGGCTTTTCGGAGTGTCTAGACAACCTTTGCTCAAACGATTTGAGGGATGCCATCAATTCTTGGACTGTTAGGATTGACAGGTTCTTTGTTTCTTCGATGACAGCGATGATGGGATCGTATTTCTCAGGTAGACATATGAGGATTTTTCGCACCATTCTCTGGTCTGTGACGTCTTCACCATGAGATTTCATCTGGTTTACCAAATCGAAGATTCTGGTTGAGAATTCCATCAGAGTTTCTTTCTCCTTCATTTTGGCATTTTCGAATTCCTTCAGCAGCGATTGGAGCTTAATGGCTCTAACTTTCTCATCTCCTTGGAATTCGCTCTGCAAGATCTCCCACGCCTCTTTGGCTGTGTTTGCACGCATGATTCTAGGAAAGATGGATTTGGCGACTGCTCTCTGGAGTATTGAAAGAGCATTTGCGTCGGCTCGTCGGAACTGCTCTAATTTCTTCAGATCTGCCTCGTTCAGCTCATCTCCATCGGCAGGTTCTTGGACTCCTTTCTCCACGATCTCCCATTGGTTAATAGATCGGAAGATGGTCTTCATCTTTACGAACCAGAAATCATAGTCATCACCGTCAAACTCTGGAATGAGATGCTGGTTGATATTGGATGGGATTGAACTGGTATTGGCCATCGAAGTTGGGGGCTGGTACAAGCTTTAAAGGAATTGAAGGATCTGGTACGAGGCTTTGATACCAATATGTTGGAAAAGCTGTTTATTTTTTTTTGATCATTTTGAACCTTACAGAGCCTTTATTTATAGGTTAGATAAAAAACTGAAACTTAAAGTAAAACACAAACGTTTTGGAAAACGTTTGGTAATTAAGATCTGTTACAACTCTCTCATAAAACTAAATAAATATAGCAGTTGCAACTCATTAATTTTAACAGAATGGATACTAAAGAAGAACCTGCAGCAGCGGCTCCGACAACGTCTTTCATGGAGTCTCTGGTATTAAGCACGAGCCTGGTGTTGAAACCACCGTGGGAGGAATAGAAGTCGGAGAGAGCAATGTCGATACAGCTCAGCGCCATCCTCCCAACTTCTCCATCTAAATCAAGCACCAACCCCACATTCACCGGCGTCGTCGTGTTCTCCGACTCCGCCGACAAAGACCCAGAAAGAAAAACAATCAAAACCGCCCAACAAACAAAAGAATTCATCTTCATCATCAATGAACATCAACAAAAATCTCTCTCGAAACTCACAATTCCCAGCAAAATGAAAGTTAGAGAGATAGAGAGAGAGAGTATGAAATGGTAAGAAGCAAATAAGAAAAACGAATAAACTGGGGATACGTAAATATTGAACTCAAAGTAGCTATTTGTAAGAGAGCCGAGAAAACGAGAAAGATTATGGTTGACTTTCCTTTGTACAAACAAATGAACTTGTTGGAAGCATCCTGGGTAGAGAATATCCTGAAAAACAGTATAATTTAGCTTAATTATTTTTATAAACACTTCGTCACATCATAAATGATTAAATGAATTATAAATAATTAATTTATTATATTAGTTATAATAATAATTGTAGTTTAATGAGTCAGTAGTCAACTCCCTCCCTCAGTTAAAATCGTTCTCTCAATCTTGGTTTCGCCCTTGAGGGTGACAAAACTTGAATTTGAAGAGAACTGGAAGCTGAGATGACAAATGGACAGCTTGAAACTAAGGCGTAAAATATTTGTGCTATCTTTTTTTTTTTTTTGTCACGACGACTAATCAAGATAGAATTAAAAATAAAATATAGAATTCAATATTTGATTGACAATTTATCATTAGTTTAATTAAGTATACCCCTGCGTTAATTACTTTCTTAATCTCTCTCCCCCACTAAAAATTTGTTTACTTTCGGGGGATAGGGATGTAGCACGCCTTACTTTAATTCTTTTAGTTTAGAGGTTGTTCTAATTTATTCATTGTAGTTTTAATTTTCTAAGTTAATTGTAATTATATTGTTAAACGATTTTTGTTGCAAAAATACGAACGCAAGTGCACGTGTCGCAAAGGTAATAAAGTGAATAAATATGTGTCGAATCCACGATGACTATTTCTATTGATTATTAAATGACTTTAATTCTAATTATAGATTAACAGCGAAACTTTGATAATTTTAATTAAAAGAGAGCAAGAGAACTTTATTAAATAAACTAAAATTGAATATAGTTGAAGAATCTTATGAGAGAAAAAATCTAGAGCTTTTGATTTCACCTTAATTAATCATGTTTAGTACTTCTAATTCAATTTATTGATTTCTATTCTCATGTGTTAATGGCGATTTCACAAATATATTTATCAATCATTCTCGAATAGTGACCAATTTATCCAACTAACGAGTTATTACCTCCCGGTCTCTAATCCTAGCAATTAATTAAATACATTACGAATGAAAAATTAAACTACCACATGAATGCCTAAGCTATCTCTAAGATCCTTCTCATGGTGAGCTATCCATTGCATAATTATTCTTCACCTCCCGGACTCAAAACAATCCCACGAATATGATATTGTTGTTCAGACAATCGCAAACAATAAGAACAATAATAATTCACTCAACACATAATTGGAATAAAACATCAATAAATTGAATTAATGAAAATACCAAATAATCATAATTTGGCTACATCTTAGCTCTAGACAAAAAAATTAGTTCATGCTAGAATAAAATAAAAAAATAAAAAAGAAAAGTGATGAGATTCATAGTCACGAAAAAAAAGGAAAGAGAAAACTATGTTTTTTAATGCGAAATATTGACGAAAGCAATCTCCTCTTTGTTTTTGCTCTCAACTCCTCTATGTTCCTCTTCCTCTTTTGTTTTTTGGCTACCTCATTTCTTTATAACCTAATTTTGGAGTAAATTCGGAGTCCATCTGATCAACGACTACAATTTTTGGATTAAAATCACCCAAATCGTATCTTTTTAAATGCAACAGCCAATTGATCCCCTTGTGTGGGCGATCAGTCTGCTCAAACAGGAGATTATTCTCTTTTAATGCAGAGATTAATTGACACCCTATCTGATTTATATAAAAACATCTTCTAATTATGCCTAAAAAAATCACTGAAATCAACTCTTGAGCTCTAATTACCTTTGTTGAAACTCAAAACCTGCTATATTTAATTTATCTGCGCACTTATACAAAAAATGTCAAATCCCTTAAACACTTAAGAAAAACTTATCGAAACAAGTATAAAATAACACAAATAAGGTATAAAATATGTAAATGCAAAGATTTGCATATGTGTTGACATTTGATTTTTTGACAATATATTATGAAAATAATATTTTATTCCATGATTTTTCAAATGGATGATTTATTTCTTGGTAATCAAGAAATAGCTTATTCAGATTATTGGATGGTATTATATGAGCAATCATGAAGATTCTGTGAAAGGGAAAAATAAGGAAACTAGAATATTTGGAAAGTTATTGAAAAAGCTAAAGACACTTGCTTTTTGGAAAACTTTTATTTGGAAAGTCAATTTGCTGTCGATTTGGTAAAATCTGTTAGGCTTCGAGATTACATGAATAATGGGATGCTTTCCTAATTTGTTGAATCTATATCCAGGTAGTTATCGAAACTTTCCTAAAGTGTCACACGTGGTATCACTCAACCGATTTGTTGAGATTTGGTTTCTTTATTCCTTGCGGCGGTTAATCTAATTTGGTAACTGAATTAAATCGAAGATATGAGAGTTACCAATAATATTTAAGCTTTCGTTTCTGTGAAAGCTACAAAAAGATTTATTCCTAAATATTTGGAAAGTTGATTTTAAAATGGAAATAATATTTTTGGAAGCGGATCTGTATTTTGTGGTGTTGTTAAGCTTGATACGAGATCACAACACTGTTAGGAATTGTTCCTAATATTTTGGGATTCGTTTTAGATCTATTTGCATGGACTTTCCATAAATGTCGCACAGGGTGTCACAGATCCGATTTTCATGGGATTCAATTTCCCTTATTCTGTGCGATCTGTTAGGAGAGAATATTTGACGCACAGTATATTATGCATTCTCCCTACACAGTTGAAAGTTGCTGAAGCCATTATTCTTGAGAGCTAAAAGTTTTTATTCTTTGGGGCGATTTTATTCTACACCGACGATTGTGCGTGTCCAGCAATTGTTAATCCTTTCATTCACGCTTACTGTGAGTCGTCGGTGATTATTCTTCAGCGAACGGATTTTTGGATTTACACGAGAGAAGTTTTCTTCGTTTTACAAGCCGTCGCTTTTTCTTTCACTCCCTACGTTTCTACGTATTGGTTTGTGATTTGTTTTACACCCTCTATCTAATCCGTGGATTTCATCGTTTTATTGAGTGTGTTAATTATTGCATCTGAAGACTTTGATCTGGTGTTCCAGGAGGTGTCCCAGGAAGCAATATTCTTTGTTCTTCATTGAAACTCAGTCTCAGGAGGAGGCTGCATCCGAACTTGAGAGGAGTTCTGTTTCTTAGACATGAGGAGCTTGTCGTTCTTGATCGTGGGCGAAAGGATCTTGCCATAACACGGGTTCCGGGAGGAATCAACAACGAGGGGATCTTGTTGTTATCTAGATCTCGGGAGAGGTCGTTCTAAAGTCGATAGGATCTCGCAAAAATAATTTCCTTGGGAAAGTTAGCTAGAGGCGGCGACAAAGATAATATGGAATCTTTATTTGTATAAGTCCAATTGTCTTGTAACTTTGTGAACTCAAAGAAATATTTTTATATCTGGGCATGGCCCCGCAGACGTAGGCTTGTTGCCGAACTGCGTAACCAACCTCCTGTGTCATTTATTTCCGCATATTTATATTGTCCATCATTGCATTAAAAATTGGTGTCACACGAGGATCCTTGTGTGACATCGCATAATTGATCTGAATCTTTCAAAATACACACTTATCACACTTCTAAACTTGAAAGAAAGCTTGTCCTCAAGCGACCAAGATTGAACAAAGCCAAAACAAAGACGCAACACCAAACCCATTTAAAATGCAAAAAAAAAAAACTATGACAAAGCAACTCTAGTCAATGTTGTTGGTGATTTGTTTTAGCTTGAAAAACTTACACTAAAGCCACCAAGATAAACACTGTAACACCCGAGATTTTCCTATAATGTGTATAGGTCTAAGATTAAAAGTTTAGAGGGATTATGTTTAGTAATGAAATCTTTAGAAATAATGCAATGGGAAGAAGAGAGTTGACAAGTCAAAAGGGTTGTTTGAAAAGTTAAAATTTTGAAAAGTCAAAGTGTTATCAACCAATAGGAAAAGGTTAGGAAAAAAATTTAATGGAAAGTGGTTGTTGATGAAGCCTTTCACGTTGGAAGATAAAAGGAAGAAGAGAATTGAAAAAGATTAGGTTTGAAATGTTGAAAAGTCAAAATGCTTAAGTGTTTGAAAAGTCAAATGGAATGAACCAATCAAAATTTGGTAAAATTGAATGAAAAAGGAAGAATAAAAGGTGAATTTAATGTGACTTTCACGTTGGCTTTTGGAAGAAGAAAAGTGTGGGTTAGATGGTAATTTTAGAAATTTTTGTGGAGGGAAACTTAAATGAAAGTAAAAATTGGTTTAAAGGTTAATTTTTATTTCTTTTTCTTCATCTTCATCGACTTCTCTCCCTCTCCTCCATAACCGACGCTTCCCCTCCCAAGTTCTTCATTTTCTCAAGGCAATCCAAGGTAATTTCTCATGGGTTTTGCTTTGGGTACATTTGGATGAAGCTTGTGAGTGATTG
This sequence comes from Begonia masoniana, assembly GCA_022432975.1. Classification (NCBI taxonomy): domain Eukaryota; kingdom Viridiplantae; phylum Streptophyta; class Magnoliopsida; order Cucurbitales; family Begoniaceae; genus Begonia; species Begonia masoniana. The sequence goes on from CM039502.1 coordinate 8,496,471, forward strand.
TAGTGAGTTTTGAGAGGTTTTGGTGAGGGTTTGAAAACCCTAAAAGGAGGAGTCCGAAAATTGAGTTCTCTTTGGGGGTTTTATTCCTATTTTGGTTAATTAAGTCTTAGATATGTTAGTTTAGGTTGTTGGAGTGATTAGATTATGAATTGGAATTTATTTACACAAAATCGGGTTTTATGCAAAATGGGGGCCGAATCTGTTGGTGCATTTTCGGATTGGCTAAGTGTTTTGTTTGGTTAATTTAAGCATCTCAATGGATAGTAGACGTGTAGATGTTTCCGAATTGGGGTGGCACGTCGAAATCCATTGAAAAATGATAGAGTTATGGCCGATTGAAGTTAGATGGTGGAAATTGGTGAAAAATCGGGTGTTGGGGTTTTTATTTTGAAAAGTTAGTTTGGTTGTGTGAGAAATTTAGTAAATATCCTTTAGTTTATGTTTTGGTGATTTTAAGTGATTTTTCCATTAATGTGCTAGGTTAACGAGCGAGTGAATTGTATACTCGGAGTGAGCCAACACGTGCGGGAGTTCAGGTAAGTAGTGGACGTGTGTTTGTTGCCTTCGGGCCTACACCACAGAACGGTAGGATTTATTGTTTGATAGTGTATTGTTAGTGTTTGAGTATTGTTTGATGAATTGCTGAGTTGTTATTGTTAGTGTTTGAGATTGTTTGCTTGTTTAATTGCTTTGTTCTGATTTGGTTGCTTGAATGTTTGGTTAAGTATGGTTTTAAATGTTTTGTTTGGTTAAGCATGGTTTTAAATGCTTGGTTGTGGTTAAACATGGTTTTAAATGTTTGGTTGTGGTTAAGCATGGTTTTGAAATGTGAGTACGATATGGATTGAAAGTGGTCTATTGGTGGTGGTTCCTCGTCGCGAAGTAGTGTCTGAAATATAGCAAGCTTCGGGAGGTTTCCATAAAAGATATGCAGTGGTTCCTCGTCGCGAAGTAGTGTCTGAAATATGGCAAGCTTCGGGAGGTTTCCACAAAAGATATGCAGTGGTTCCTCGTCGCGAAGTAATGTCTGAAATATGGCAAGATTCGGGAGGTTTCCACAAAAGATATGCAGTGGTTCCTCGTCGCGAAGTAGTGTCTGAAATATGGCAAATTTTGGGAGGTTCTGCAAGAGGCACCTGACTGAATATACGTAAGATGTTGTGAGTGGATTTGCTACGAAAGATGTTGGGGGTGGAACGGCATGTGTTAGGATTGTGTGAGAGTTGTGTGTGCATAGTGTATGTTTGTACTTGTTGTCCTCTACTTGCTAAGCGTAAGCTTACGAGCGTGTGCGTGTTCTGTAGTGTAGGTAACGACGCGGTTACAGGTGAGCTAAGTGAGTGAGCCAGGACTTGGGAGCAGTAGGAGATGCACGGGCGTGCCGGTGCGGGCAGTTGTCGGGGCGTCTCGACCATGGTTTTCGGGAGAATGTGAGACTTTATATTTTGGTAGTTTATTGTAGATGTCTGTTTGTTGAAAATGAGGGGGAATGTGGGACTTTGTATTTTGGGTTGATGTTTGTGACAGTTATGGTATAGCTATGTGTAATTGTTGTATATAGTCATAGTTAAGGGTGATGTGTCGCCCTATACTGTGGACTTTCTTCATTTAGGGATGTTAGTAGTATAGTTTCTCTCTTTACTATTATTTGGAGATTTCGTATGCTGTATAGTTGAGTGGATAGTTGTATAAGAATATTCTGGATCTGGTTGGGGATTGATTTATTGCAAGTACCTAGCATTGTGGAGGCGCCATTTTCAGGTGTTACTTTGCCGAAATTTTCGGGAAGGACGCCGTGGTGCTTAAAGGTTAAGATTAAGGGAAACTATTGAGTCTAGGTAGCTAGGTATAACATAAGAAAGCTTCAGAAGATTTAGTTTTAAATTTAGCTGTGTTAGTTTTATTTTATGTTTTGGGGTTTTAGAAAATTATATTAAATTATGTTTTAACGTGGGATTGGTTAACAAAGTAGCGCACCGAGCCAGGGTAGGTTCGGGGGCGTTACAAACACTTTGTAAAAAATGACTCAAATTAGCGCATTGACCTTTGCTCGCTTGAAAATCCTCGTGTGTGTGTGTGCATGTCCTCAAATTTTGATTTGTTATATTTTGGATAGTTTATTTTACGTGTTAGGAGTTTTAGTTTAGGAGGTATTTCAAATTAACCTCATACTTTGTGATTTAAATTGATTATTATCATTTAATTTATCCAAATAAATAGTTGAGAGTGTCAAGTGTCAAGATCTCTTAAGTTTAGAGTATTTATTGATATTTATCCTTTAATTTATTATAGATGACAAAACAGTCCTTTTGACCCCCCAAAAAAAAGTTAATTTATTTGTTTTTTATTAAAAAAATTTATTTTCCTTATTATAAAAACATATGATAAAGAAATGAAAGACCGACTTGCGACACATTTGAGTTTGTAGTCAGAGAAATGAACTTTCAATTACGCAAGTGATAAAATATTAAAGTGTTTAATGATTAAACTAAGCTTAGATCCAAATCAAGTGTTCCTATCTCTGAAAGACATACATATTTATGAAGTGAAAGCGAATTGAAAGTGATAGAACTTGACTTTCAAGGGAATAAGGAAGCTGCAATGACAGATGGGGATTAATTAGTATTAAATTAATATATGTTTTAAACTAACGCGTAAAATATTTGTCTTATCTTTAAAAAAAAAATCAATTAATTAAAAATAAAAATAAAAAATATTTTATTTATGTTTGAAAATTCAAAGTGTTCATAATTAGTTTTAATTGTTTTTCAAGAGTTAATCCTATGGTTCGATTGAGCTTAGAGAGATCGTACGAGACTTCTCATTTGTCAGCCTCTCGAGTTAAGAAAACGAGGAGAATAAGCACTATGTTGTAGAATGTATAAGACATAGGAAGGTGTTGGGCAATTTCAGTTTTACTGGTTTTTGATATCTTTGAAACGTTCTTCCTTTGAATGTCTTAGTAGTTGAGTTATGGCTCAACTGGAGGTCATGGGATCTTCCAACTCTTCTTCTTCTTTTTTCTTTTTTTATTTATTTTTATAATTTCAATAATTTATTATTATTTTAATGTTACATTTTTTTCCTACCTTTCAGGACAGAAAACGATGATTATATATTATACATATTTTTTATAATTATATATAATATATATTTTATAATTATATATAAGTAAATGAATGTAAATTAGCCATGAAAATTGTATTTTGAGATTATTTGAATTATGTTCTTATAATTTTTATAACCCTTCAATGGCAATTGAATTGAATTATTCTTTTCAACTAAAAAATAATTAGGATAAAAATGCACTATTAATTCTCAAAATTTAAGATTAGTTTCAACTTGGTATTTGTAATTTCAATTTTCTCCATATGATTATCATATTTTGAAATTTCTTTTTTTGTGTTGTTCATCATCAATTTTCAGAAATAAATTTATGAAAAATGTCAATATCATGAACACCATTACATTGATAAAAAAAATTTGTTTGGGTTTTTAGGGGAAAGTGCAACATAAACATTAATTTTTGCGGTCATTGGTCATTTCGATATTAAACTATTTTTTTTTACAAAATAAATATTGATGTATCATTTGTTAGCGATTTAAACCTTACCTTTAGAATTTTGTTAAAAATCTTTGCGTGTTTCCGCCCAATGCTCGGAGCGTTCATGTGTGTTTTTGTAACGCCCCAATTTAAAATCCCCAATTTTTTTTCCCTAAATTGTAACCCTAATTTGAAAACCTTAAAATTTTTTCCAAAATGATTTGAAATTGAGCGTTAATTCATAATTTGAAAATATTAATTGAAAGTTTTAAATTCGCAGAAGCTTTAAAATAAATTCGTCAAAATTTTGAAACTATCGCATAATTAAAATAATTTATGAGACTTTATTAAATGATAAATTTGACAATTATTTCCAAAATCTTAAATCAAAACAAAACATTAAATATTGTTTTAAAAATTAAAGCATACTAATTTAAATCATTTTCTTCGAAATCCACAATATTCTCTTCATCTGTATGCTCGCCTGCCACTAGAGGGTTCTCAATTGCAGCTAGTTCTTCCTCAGACAAAAATTCACCTACATCACAAGTTAAAACTGTGAGAAAACTCACTAAGTGGAAATACGTGCTAGTTACAAAACTTTTACTTTTACTTTTACCGAATCTTGTTAACAGTTGCATACTGGTTGAAAATTCAACCTTCTTTTAAGACTTAGCCATCTCATTGTCGTTCAGGCTTCGTCATCTTTTACTTTTAATTTTAATGATCAAGCTCACCATCTCACTGTCGTTCAGGCTTTTGCTATCACATTAAAACATATGCTCAAGCTCACCATCTCACTGTCGTTCAGGCTTTTGCTATCGCATTTTCTGTCAATTCTCTTTTACTTTTTCATACACATGCAAATAACATATCCATTTTATCTTTTAAATTATTCTATGTCGATATTATAACATACGTGCTCAATCATTGAAAACGTGTGACTGAAAAATAAAATAATTATAATATATATATATCTTGCGATGTAGGGCCGTAGCCAAAACTTTGTATTTCACTTACTTGGATTCCGAGCAATTAACGTTTATCGGGATTTTCCAAAAAATTTTAGAATAATATCCTGCTCAATTCGAATATCACTATTAAACTCCCACTTAATTTATTCCAACTTTAAAAGAATTTGAACAGAAATTTCTTACCGGTTAAATCTCCGATCAATCCGAATCGATTTGGGTCGAAATTTGGTTCGGGTCCTGTTCGGGTCGGGTGAACAGTGCTAGTTTGGTTCGAGTCGGTTCGTTGGTTCGGTTCACTGCAGGCCTGGTTCGATTCAGGCTTTTAAAACCAATCCTCTCCTTCTCCACGCGTTCTGTCGAGTCCTGAGAGCAGAGAGAGAGAATCAGAGAGTGAGGGAGTGCGACAGCGAGGAACGGAGCGAGGGAGAGAGAGCTTACTCCGATGGGTCGTCGTCGGAGTTCAAGCGAGCTTCGTCGGAGCTCGGCGGCCAGAGACGAAATCTTCGTCAGAGAACTCGACTACAATCGGAGGAGTTTGTCGGAGCTCGATTGCTCGCTGCTCGCTGCTTCAGAAATCCGAGGTAAGTTCTCTTTTCTGACTTCAGAGAACTCGAGAGGGAGAGGAGGATTTTGGTGTGAGCTTCCTCCTCCACCGAAGGCCTCTATTTATAGGGGAGATTTACTCTGCGCCTCACCTTGAGATCCGCCATTTGCACGGATTTTTCGAACTGTGAAACCATCAGCTCGGATTATCACCATTTCCATTCTGATTTCTCCTTTGTTTCTGGACGCATTCCAGACTATGTTCACTCTGTTCAGTATCAGATTTCCAGAGCAAAATCCTATCGATTGCTGAAAATCCGGTTCTATTCTGATTTGTTGCTCTGAAATCCCGAATTCCTTTTGTTTTTGGTTGACTTTCGGGTTAGGTTCATCCAATTTTACTTTGATTATTATCCAAAATTAGGTTACATAATTGTTTGATTTGAAATCAAGATTTGAATTAATTTGAGGAAATTTCCAATTTGAATTACAAACCCTATATTGTTACAATTAGATCGTCCGAGTGTGTCTTCATGCATCAAAATGTGAATTTTGAAAGGGCTTTTACATGTTCAACAGAGCATTCACTCTTCAATTTCTTCCATTTCTCCATTCTGAGTTCTCTCCCACTAACGACCAAACGCGGAGGCCTCAAACGATCCACGAAGGGTGTTACATGGCTCTACAAATACAAAATTGGAAGGGTAAATGAGGCCTGGTCAAGCAAACTGGGGAAAGGGGGAAGAAAGTAGAGAAACCAAAAAGGAGCGAATCGATTATGTATTTATACTGTGCCTGTTCAGATGATCTTGCAACCAAGGTTAGTATTGGAATTGCGTTTTGATATTTATTACTTTACAATAATCTAATCTACCTCTTTTGCGCAAGCACCCGAAATAAATGCTTTTGTTTTAGTATTGTGGTATTCAAGGTGTTGAATTACCAAAACGACCAGGCGTAAACACAGAACTTACGAAATAGATCAACAGAAGAGTGTCTTTACGAATGATTCGATAAGAGTGATTTGCCTAATTTGAAAAATAGACATGCTATTCTACTATATTATACAGGTGAGGTCGGGTCGGGTTACATTTAGCTTGATTTGTTATTCGATCCAATTATCTTGCTATCATCTCTGGATTTAGAGTAGACAATTCAATCGCTGACGTCATATTCGGTGAAAGCTCGGGTTCTTGCTTAAATTGACAGCACATTGACTATTGCAATGTAAGATATACTTATCTTGTTTATGACCCAATTCTGTCAGAAATTTTTGCATCCACAAAATTTCTTTACAGGCTTTTGTAGCCGCAATAAACTCAGCTTCTTTCGTAGACAATGTAACTAAACATTGTCTTTTAGATTGCCATGACACAAATCCCCCTCCAAAAGTAACCAAATACCCTGATGTTGATTTTCTAGAGTCAATGTCTCCAGCCATGTCTGTATCAGTATAGCCTACTAACAAAGGCTTCTCACTTCCAAAACACAGACTAAATTCTGAAGTACCTTTAAGATATCTAAAAATCCACTTCACCACATTCCAATGCTCTCTTCCTGGATTTGTTAGAAATTGGCTGACTACTCCATCAGAATGTGAAATATCAGGTCTCGTACAAACCATGACATACATCAAGCTACCAACTGCTGAGGCATATAGAATTCTTTGCATTTCTACTTTTCATTCTTCTGTGGAAGGACTTTGTTCAGAAGCAAGTTTAAACTGTTTAGCAAAAAGAGTGCTGACCGGCTTTGCCTTATCCATATAGAATCGACTGAGAACTTTCTTGATATATTTCTCCTGTGATAGCCATAATTTTTCATTCTTCCTATCACAAGTGCTTCTCATATCAAGCATCTGCTTCGCCGGTCCTAAATCTTTCATGGCAAAAGAATTGTTAAGTTCATTGTTTAACTTAACAATCTTTTCTCTGTTTAAGTCCACAATCAGCATGTTGTCAGCATAAAGTAGAAGGATTATAAATGTACCATCCGTGAACTTTTTCACGAACACACAATAGTCTGAGAAAGTTTTCTTATAACCTTGATTTCCCATAAAGAAATCAAACTTCTTGTATCATTGTCTTGTAGCTTGCTTTAATCCATAAAGACTCTTCTTCAATTTACACATTAGATGTTCATTTCCCTTGACAGTGAACTCTTCTGGCAGTTCCATGTAAATCTTTTCTTCTAATTCACCATGCCAGAAGACGGTCTTCACATCGAGTTGCTCGATCTCCAAATTAAGACTTGAGGCTAATCCTCCACTCGTATGGATGATATTTTCATTACCGGTGAAAACGTTTCATAAAAGTCAACCCCCTTCTTCTATCCAAAGCGTTTTACGACAAGTCATACCTTATACTTTGGTTGTGAATTTTTGTCTTTGAGTCGTATACCCATTTTTTCTTGAGTGTCTTTCTACCCTTTTGAAGCTAAACCAACTCATAAGTACGGTTCTTATGCAATGATGACATCGCATCCAAACAATTCTTCTTTTGTTGATGCTCCATAGTTTCCTTATAGCACTCAGGTTCATCGCCATCAATGATCATCACATACTCATTTACAGAGTATTTTCTCGATGATCGATGATCTCTTGTTGACTTCTTTAAATCTGGTTCTGCAACTGATTCAAGAGAAATCTCTATTTCTCTTTGGTCAATATCTTCAGTTACTTGATCACTAGATTCTTCAGCATCTCCCCCGTCAAAAGTTGATTTCTCCAGACCAACTCTTACTGGATGCTCATTAGTGACATCTTTCTTCTTGTTTTCAATGGTCTGATCTTTAAAGAAGACAACAACATTTCGGCTTCTGACAATTTTCTTGTCAATCGAATCCCAAAGCCTATATCTGAATGCATCATTCCTGTATCCTAGGAATATACATTGCTTAGCTTTTTTGTCTAGCTTGGACCTCTTATATTTAGGAATATTGACAAATGCTCTGCATCCAAACACTTTTAGATGTTTAAAAGAGACATCTTTTCCTGTCCATAGTTTGTTTGGCACTTCTCCACTCAAAGGTGTTGATGGAGACAAGTTGATGATATTTACTGCAATATTCATTGCTTCTCCCTAAATGTTTTGGGGAGTTTTGAATGTGATAACATGCATCGTATCTTCTCCACGATAGTTCTATTCATTTTTTCTGCAACGCCATTTTGTTGCGGAGTCTTTGAAACAGATCCTTCGTGCCTGATTTCGTGCATCTTGCAATATTCGTCGAATGATCTCATATATTCACCATCATTGTCAGTGTGAATGCATTTTAACTTCTTTCAAGTTTCTCGCTTTATGAAAACATGAAACTGTTTGAAGACATTAAACACCTTATCTTTGGTCTTGAGTGCATTAGCCCAAACTTTTCTTGAGTGATCATCAATGAATGTGACTATGTATTGGGCACCTCCTGACATTTTTGTTGACATGGGACCACATACATCTGAGTAAACAACTTCCAACACGTCTGGCTTCCTTGATGCTGAATTCTTCTGAAAGAAAACTCTGTGTTGTTTTCCCGCCAAACAATGAACACAACTTGGCAGAGGTTCAACTTTGAGATATGACAAACCATCTCTTTTTCCAAGCAATCAAAGTCCTTTCTCGCTCATGTGACCAAGCCGTTTGTGTCATAACTAAATAGACGAGTCATCTTGGGCAGCATTTACTGATACTTGCTTCACAGTCACTTGAGTCACAAACAAGCTAGACTCTTTGATTCATTTTATTATGATTAGCGAACCTTTGCTGAGCTCCTATTTACCGCCAGCAAACTTGCTCTTGTAGCCAGCCTCATCAAGATCACCAATTGATATTAGATTTAGTCTAATATCTAGAACATGTATGACATCTTTAAGCACCAACGCACATCCTATGTTGGTCTGGATACAGATATCCCTTTTTCAATTATTTTGGAAACATGATTGTTCCTCATTTTTACAATGCAAAAATCACCGCTGGTGTAAGATGAAAAATACTCTCCTTTTGAAGTAAAATGGTAAGATACTCCAGAGTCACACACCCAACATGATTCATTCATCGTGAGGTTGACAACATCTTTTCATACAATAACATTTTCACCCCCAGAGATAGCTGTAGTCGTACTCTTCATTTCTCCTTTAGCACCTTCTGTGCCTTGTTCTTTTTTCAACTTCTAACAATATTTTTTCATGTGGCCCATCTTGCCACAATGATAGCACTTAACGCCCTTTTTGCTTTTTGACTTTGATCTTCCCGACGTGCTCGCTCTAGAGGTCCCACGTTTCATTGATCTCCCTCTCGTTACTGATGAAGCCTCCACAGAGGACTGCTCCTTGTTTTTCAGCCTACTTTCTTTGTCAAGAACAGCGGATGCAATATCATTGAACATCAATATTATTTTTGCAGTACCATTGAGCAAAGTTACAATGAAGTGATCGTATGAATCTGTAAAACTTTGAAGTAAAAGTTCAGCCCTTTCATTTTCGTCGATTTTGTGCTCCATTGCTGTAAGTTGAGGAAATAATGTATTGAGAGTATTGAGATGGTCTATCACTAATGTAGATTTTGACATTTGAAGGGTATATAATTTTCTTTTCAAGAAAATTTTATTATACCACGACTTCTTCTGGTATAATTTTGTCAGTGTATCCCAAATCTGTTTTGTCGTTACCATTTCTTAGATACTTGACAAAATTTTATCTGCTAGAGTGAGATGCAAAATGGTCATTGCATCATCATCAGCTTTGTTCTATTTCGTCGGTCTTGCCCCGATGGCCATAACACAACTATCTCTTTGCTATAGCAACTTCATTTTTAATTTCCACAAAAAGAAATTACTTCCATTGAATTTTTCAATTTCAATCTTTCCTGTCATAGCAACATGACTTTGATACTAGTTTTTAGGAAAATAACGAAACTTCAATGGGAACGATGTAATAACCAAAAATTTCATCGTACACCTTATTACTCGTGCATAGTGTTTTATGATTTAAAACTTCTTAATTTTAGAAATAAGGAGAGGCAATAGAATATTGAGAAGTCAACAAGTATTAGACCAATAGCAATTAATCTTAAAATCTAAAGAAGAATGATGAACCAATTGAAGAGAGTTTCAAAAGTCAAAGAAAAATAAGGACCAATAGGAATGAAGAATAGTGTTAAGTTTGAATAGTCAACAATGAAGAACCAATAGAGTGGATGTATGAACACAAAAGGAGAAGGAAACCATGCTGGAAATTAAAGGACGAAGTGAAGTGAGGAAAGGAGGATAAACATGAAGAAAAGTCAAAAAAAAAAAAATTTCTCCTTTAAATCTCAAAATGACACCTCACCTCCTACTCATCTTCATCCTATATAAGGTAACTCTTAGTAAGACCAAGAGCCACGAAATTTCTTCCCTATTTTCAGAGCTCTCCCTTCTCTCAAAGCTTGGTCACTTGCAAGAATAAATCAAGGTGAGTTGGATTTTAGGTTATGTTCATGCAAAATATTAGTTATAAGTTGATAAAATTGGAGTTTTTTTTGAGTTTATGGAGAAGTTGATAAACCCTAGATGGCTGCACGAAAATTTGGTTTTCTCTCTTTAATTTCTTGATGTTTTAGGGTTTGAATGAATTGTAATGGTTGCTTATGGATGGAAATGAAAGAAAAACATCAAGTAATGCATGAATAGTTGAAAATAGTGAAATACAGGGCAGATTGGAAATCTGTAATTTCGGTGCATTGAGCTAGTTTATCTTGATAAATTGACCTTACCATGTTAAAGTAGACTCCTTAAGGATTTCATAGCCTCAAGAATTATCGAATTTGGTTATGTATAGCAAAAGTTATGAGATTTTGAAATTTGTTGTTTATTTGAAGGGAATTCCGAAAATTAGGTTGTTAAGTGAATTTTTATGAATCTTGTTGATTGGCATACTTTAGGTATACAAGTCAAGAAGGAACTTGAGCACATTAACGAAACCAAACTCAAGAGACGAGGTAAGTGTATGTATGCATGCGTTTTGGCCGATTGGCCTACACCACAAAAGATTATGAGAATGAGAATTTGGTGAATGTAGTTTTGAGAGTTGGTTGGGTAGAATTCTTAGGTTGTGAGTGAGTTAATTATGCTAGTTGTTTGTTTAATGAATGATTTGCTTATTAGTTTATATTATGTTATAGAATTGAAGGATGTGTGTGCAACATGTAATCATGCATTATGGTTTTCCTAAAACATAGAAAATGGTTTTTATACATAGTTTTCATGTAAACAAGAGTAACAGAATATAGAACAGTAAAATGCGTAATAGTTGTTGTGGGTAGAGAAATGAGTTTGGTAGTTCCGCCAGAGGAACCGGTTCCGTCAGAGGGACTGTCATATATGCCATTCTACTTCCCCTAGAGCGAGTTGGTCGTCCCGCCAGGTGGACAATCAGTTAGGCCATCTCTTCTCTAGAAGCAGTACCCCAATAACTCATGTCATGCAAGAAAAATAAAGAAGGCTCAGTACATACTTTTACGAACAGCATAGTATAATCATGAGCATGCATTTTATTTTACTCTACATCACTTACTGAGCATTAGGCTCATTAGTTTATTTTGTGGTGTATGTGAATTTGATACAGGTGAGGGCCTTGATCCTCAAGAAGGTTGATGGAGCAGTTGGTGGAGGACGTCTATGGGGTGTGTTTGTAGCCGCTAGGGCGATTTTGACCTGTGGGCGAATGCATAGGTAATTTTGGGATAATGTATGGACAAAAGGTTTTGAAGTTACAGATTTGTATGTAAATGACAAGTTTAGTTGTCTTTAAATGGTAGTGTCTATTTTGATGTATGAATATATTTTGGAATTATATTAGAAATCTAGTTTCACATTGCAGGTTTTGGTTTTATAGTTTTAAACGTTATATTGTCATTTTTTTTAACGATAGTGAATGTAAAACAAGATTTCATTCTCTTATTTTATTTAGTTCAAAGATTTTTATAATGAGTCTTCTATAAAGTAATCTTTTCTTTCTGCTGCAAACATTTAATGTTTTAATGATGTCGTCTTAAACGATGGACAAAATTTTAAATTTTTATGGATTTTCGAGTACGGTTAGACACATGAACAGCAAATGTGACGAACCGGGTTCAGATAACTCGGGGTGTCACAAACGATGATGATAATAGCACCGCTGAAAAATGTGGAGAGTACTAATCAGGATAATTCTCAGGAAAGATTGTTCTTGACAATCTCCTTAGACAGAATTACCTTTCCAAGTAAGTTCCTAGAAAAGACTAGAGAATCACAAACGATCCACTTAAATTTCAGTCTCCTAGACAGAACTTACTTACATAGTATAATTACACTACTAACCAAGCGGTACAAGAAACGACAGCAGATGCGATCCAAAAAAATACCAAGAATATTTTCTCACGTCATAAGATTATAACAGCCAAGAAGTAAGAGAAAAATGAACACCGAGAATTTTACGTGGAGACCAAAATCGAGAAAAAACTACAAGGACCAAGTCTAGAAAGATCTCACTATGAAAAATAAGATTTACAATATTTTTCTAGATATAGAATGTTCTAGAAAATATTCACTAATAGAAATCACCACTCTTAGAACTCTCAATATGCACAAAAGCACCATACCTATTTTTCTCTCACATTCTTTTTTTTTTCTCTCCCTCCAAAAATAATCCCCTCAATTAACTATTTCTCTTCACTCAGAAGTGATTTTCTCATTCTCTCTCGAATAGAAGATTTCACTTCTATTCGGATGTTTTCGGATGCTCTTCGAAGTTCCTTCATATCTCTATTTATAGAGTCTCTAAAAAAATACATTCTTTAAAATAAAGAATGTGAACTGCCGTAATTGAAAGCGCTACAACTTTCTTCTTTTTTATTTTCAACATCTTATTAAATGAGATGTTTGTTGTAGGCATCGAAAAAATGAGTTCTTCTTCTTCTTCTCTAATTTTTCAATGAAAAATTAAATGAGAAGGTCACTCGTCGTAAAGGAGGGACCTCACACGTACGCTGAAAATTAGTGCATCTTGTTGATAAATTTGTTTGTTATTTTTGTTTAGTGAGTCAAATAAAACAGTTCCTATTTATTAGGAAGACTGAGTCTTGCTGTTTGTTTGTTAGAACGTAGAAACCCAAAATTGTTTAATTTGTGAGAACGGACGAACCAGCAGGATTTGATTGTCGTACCTTTTCTTCCATTTCTCCAATCCGAGCTCTCTCCTGCTAACGACCAAGCGTGGAGGCCTCAAACGCTCCACGAAGGGCTCGGCGAATACAAAATGGGAAGGGTGAAGGTGGACACTGGTCAAGCAGACTGCGGAAAGGAGGAAGAAAGCGGAGAAATCAAAAAGGAGTGAATCGTTTCGGTATTTATACAGTGCATGTTTAGATGATCTAGCAGGCAAGGTTAGTAATGGAATTTCATTTTGATGTTTATTACTTTACAATATATCCACCTCTTATGCGGAAGAAAGCTAAATAAATATGTTTTTGTATTAGAGGCTATATAATTACCAAAGAACCAAGCGCCAAAGAAAATATTACGAAAAAAGATAACAGACCAAAAGTCTAGAATAGGGGTGGGCAGAACCAGACCGGAACCGGTGGACAGGACTGAACCGTCGGTTCGGTCCGGTTCTTGGACAGTTTTTGCCGTATTCGAACTGATTCCCGGTTCCCAGACACATGGGACCAGAACTGCGGTCCACGGTCCCGGTTCTGTTGCTCACAGAACCGGGAATCGCGGGAATACCGACTACAATACTACATACTAAAAAAACTTTTCATTTCAGCAATTTTCCCTAATGGCGAGGCGAGGCGACTGGCGACTGGCGACTGGCGACTGGCGACTGGCGACTGCGACTCCCGCGAGGCCCGAACCTCATCCTTCCGAGTCGGAAGTTCCCGACTCCTGTCTCTCTCTCGAAAGTCAAATCTATCTGACCTAGTGACCTTCTCGACTCCTGTCAAGTCTTCAAGTTCAGAAGCCCTAAAATCGGAGTTGGAGATTTGGAGTGGTGACTCTGCTCTCTGTCTCGGTGAGTCTTCAGCAATCAGCCCTTCCAGTTCCCATCTTACGTCTCCCTCTTGAATCTCTCGAAAGATTTCAAACTTTGAAGTTCAGAGTAGTCCCGAGTCTTCAGCTCTCTGTCCTTAGAATTTCTAAGGTTTGAATTTTGTCGCCCTCTGTCCTTTTCAGTTTTGTATCAATTTGATATATCCTGTTATTTATCTCCAATAGGATTGGTGTTTGATTAAATTTTGAGCAGTTCAATATAGTAGGATGAATGGACTTTTTTTTATGCAGCTTTTTCTTTTATTTTCTTTTCTTTCTTACTCTAATTGTAAATTATTGAACTAACTTAATTGGTGTTTGATTATACTGTTGTATTTTTTTTCTTTACAGACTAAAATCTACTGCTTCTTTTCAGAAATCTTCCTTTGTTTTAAGACTGTTTTCAGCAGGGTTCCTTGAAACATCCATTGCCGGGACTGAACTTCCATTTCTAATGTGCAAGATGATCTGAATTTGGAGAAAATTCACGAGTTCTTCAACCAAAAGAACCATGGATTTTATTGCGTTTGTTTTGCACTTTGATTTTCACCATGCTATCATCAATCTAAGTTTTATTGCTTGGACTTCGGAGTTCGGAAGTTTTTTCACCATGCAATTTTTATAATAAAAAAAATTAAAATAGCATTCGGGAGGAACCGGTTCCGGTTCCTCATGGGACCGGTTCCGGTCCTAAGAACCAAAATTCCGAAATGTCCGGTCTGGTCCGGTTCCAATTGGAACCGGACCGCCCACCCCTAGTTTAGAAGAGTGTTTTTTACAAACGATTTGATAATTGTGATTTGGTGATTTTGAAAAATAGACGTGCTATTCAACTATTATACAGGTGAGGTCGGCACGGGTTACATTTAGCCGGATGATTGATTATCTTGCGATAATATCTGGATTTCGAGTACACAGTTCAATCGCCGGCGTAATATTCGGGGAAGCTCCGGCGCTGTGGCTCGGTTCGCCGGCCTCATGCCAAAATCGTTCTTGCTCTATGAAGAACTGAGCAGTCCCCTCCGTATTGATTGAATAATCCGACGGACTTTGGATGAAATGTGATTCTGGTGAGGCCACCTCAAAACCTTGTCCTCCATTACCGGTGCTAATCCCCCTTCGTTCGTTTATATTCCTATTTTTGAAAGTATGAGAGGTGGGATCTCTCTGGTTGTATACTATTAATGCTGTTTTGATTCTGTTCCAGATCGACGTATTTGAGTCCTTTCGGAGGAGAAGGTGCCTTTGCTTGTAAAGAAAACTAATGGCGCATGAAATTAGGGCCAACGCTGAAGCTGTTCCAGCAATGAGAAAAAGGCCCCAAAAGCTACTGAGATTGAGGCTCATTGAACTAACATCGGGACTGGAAGATGAGCAGGAGGTCTTTTGGCCTAACCATTTATTTTCGATATGCTGCATATTGTCTCCCGCTATTACCTTCAGTATCCCCCTTGAAATATCAGCCACAAGTGGGGAGCCTAAATGAAATACCTGTAATTGACGATCATAGTAAATTCAATCAAGCTCGAACATAGTTGCAGAATCGCAGAGAGAGAGAGAGAGAGAGTTATAGAGGAGATTGGACTTACAAATCCGAACCCGTCTGCTTTATAAGAAGGATTACCGGTGGTATATTTTGAGCAGTATTTGGAAAGAAAAAGCTTCATGTAGGGAATTTCGTCAAATGCTGCTGCAATGCCGCCATTGGCGCTTCCTTTGGAAAGTAGTTCATCTAATTCTTCTGGACTACCATAGCTTACAAGCTTGTCAGGGTCAAATTTTAAGGATATCAGAAATCCCCGGACAAAAGAAATATCTTGGTAGCCGACTCTTTCCTTGCTCTTCAAAAGCTGATCCACATCTGTTACAGTAGGTTGTAGCTGTTGGACAAGAAGCGAGGTTAAACTGGCAGTGTAGCTTTGGGTCAGAATGAGCACGACGAAGAACCATATTACCACCACGAATCTAGCGAAATTGCTAAGCACTGTCTCCCCTGCAAATCCAGTTCAAAAGAGTCAAAAACGGAACAAGAAGACACCATGATTGATCTTTTCACCTAAACGAACTTACTATGCGCAAAAACCATGGTGGAGAAAGAAAACCAGAGACTCGTGCCCAGCTGATGAGTCCAGGGCCCCCTGAAATCTTCATTTATTCTGTGCTCTAAAACCCAAACGACGAAACCGATGAAGACGAAGAAGCAACCGCTTGTCACCCAAAGATCCCACGACAGAGGCCGCAAGAACACCCATGCATTCTTCTTCGAGTTGTCTTTCATGGGTACCACCATTATCACCGCTGATTCTGTGTACGGCAATGTAAAATCTACGTACTGAGATCTATTCCAAGTGATCGTCACGTCCCCCACTACTGCGTCGAAGGTCTGTCCATCCAGAAACCACAATTATCACTAAACTCAACAAGATAGTGTGAAACAAATAAACGAAAGAATACCCACCCCGAGTTTGACTTGCGTGATCAAATCATCGTAGGTATAATTAGGGGGGTTATAGGGAATGAAGTCTGGAACAATGGCGTAAGGTAACTCTTCGAGAACTGCATTGAAGATGTCTATGCAGTAGCCTGTGACGGTTGTAGCATTTGAGATGGAAGCATTTGTTATTTTCACAAATTCGCTGAATCCGTTCTTGTAAGGAACTCCTACTCTCAGTTTCTTCCCATTTGTTGGAATCTCCCATCCATTTGGAATTGAAGTACAATCTCCTGGCCATAGGATTGTCCTTAGAGTTGCTCCAGCTGAAGAAGATGAATCCAAACTTTTTGAGAGACCAGTTTTGGGTGTCCAATATCCAATGTGTCTCCCTAGATGACCATTTATATTCACTATTTCAAAAGTTGTAGACTGCAATTGGCCGTCGACAAGGCTAAACTTCCCGCTAAGTCCTGTAAATGTCGTCTTGGATAGCTGGTCGCGAATTCTCGGGCCGTTCAGAGAAACCCCGACATTGTCAAGATTTGTTCCGTTGGTTAAGCTACTGGATTTTTGATAGCCAAGGTTAGAAGTCGAAAGGGTTGCCTCGACAGCCATGGCTAATGCCCAAGCCGCATCATAGCTCCACAGTCCAAAAACATTCAGTTGAGCATTGAGATCGTTTGGATTATCTTGCCGAAACTTCCTTGTCCATCTCACTTTGAAATCATCTAGCTCGGTCGATCTCGGAATATGAGTCTTAAGGCCCAACACCCCTTGCATCGAATCGAAAACCGACTCGTCTATTTGAGTCAAAAGGTTAGCGATCGAATCGGTCATGATCCAAACATAGCCTTCGCTCAT
Source organism: Begonia masoniana (assembly GCA_022432975.1). Taxonomy (NCBI): domain Eukaryota; kingdom Viridiplantae; phylum Streptophyta; class Magnoliopsida; order Cucurbitales; family Begoniaceae; genus Begonia; species Begonia masoniana. Next base: position 8,513,866 of record CM039502.1, read on the forward strand.
CACCCAATCTCTTTCGCCATTTCAAAAATCCTTGAAGCCAGACTAGGCTGGAGATGGAGAACAAAAACCCTAGTTTGCATGCTCATCAGCTTGTACAGCTCTGCTGCAATTTCATCATCAGAGGCTGAGGAAGGAATGGCACTTCTATAAGGCACGTGAGCGCCTATTTCCTGCAATGCATCAACCAAGTAGGTATAATTCCTTGCCCAAATGCATTATCTACGTAGATAGGCACGACCTCTCTCCACCCAAAAGCTTTGAGAATTGAACAAATGGGTTGAACTTGAGACGAGTCATTTTGCGCGATGCGGAAAAAATACGAACTACGAAGAGATGTTAGCAAAGAGCTCGTGGCCGAAAATGAAATAATGGGGACTTGAGCTTTAGCTCCGAGTTCAATCAAGAAGTTAGCCTGCATTGAACTCACTGGTCCGATTATAGCTTCTACCTTCGCATTCTTCATAAGGTCTATGCCTGTTTGGAGGGAGAGAGAGCAAGAAATTAGGATCCTAGATTTCATTCATAGATATAAGAAGAAAAATTAACGATAGTCTTTTTTATCATTATTTAACTTAGTGCTATTTACAATAGACATCAAATTTTTTAAAAACAAAATAGACATTAACCTTTAAGCCATCACCAAGTATCCATTTTAGTTATTTAATATGTTCAATCTATAACTTAAAATGCACATGAGATATTTTCTTTTCACTTATTTATTTGTAGACATAACAGGGAACCATATGTTGTGTTCTCTTGTTGAATCTAGTGATTTGTATCAAATGTGCGTCATAGATGTTTGAGAAATACTTCATTGTTAGAATTGGAAAGAAAATCTAACCACATGCATTTAAGGTGGTGAATTTAAGACATAAAATTATCTTTAGGGCAAGTTTGTTAACAAAATTATATTTGAAGAGTGACTCTTTTAACGAATATATTTAAAGGGTCAATTTGTTAATCACTCGATATTTTAAAGGTTATTTGATAATTACTCGTGAAAATATTACAGGTGATGATAGATTAAAGGTGGTTGAATTTAACGGCCTTTCGTAGTTAACTTAAGAGTCTGATATGAGTACGAGAGTTTTTGAGATGAAATATACAGATCGATCTCCCCCCATTTTTAAGTTGTATTTTTTAATAAAAAAACTAACTTATTGGAGAAGGCGAACCTCCATGGCTGATGGGTGCCCTTTTACGACTTGAAACATGTAATTATAGAGGGAAAGACTGGACAAACCCATACTTGGAGTCTAGAGAGAGAGAGAGAGAGAGGAGAGAGAGAGAGAATGGATAACGAAGAAGAACCTGCAGCAGCAGCTCCGACAACGTCTTTCATGGAGTCTCTGGTATTAAGCACGAGCCTGGTCTTGAAACCACCGTGGGAGGAATAGAAGTCGGAGAGAGCAATCTCGATACTGTTGGAGAAAGTTTATGACAATAAACTAGAGAATATCAACGAACAGAGGACAGCAAATCTGGCTGCTTGCACACTAAATTAATCTGAAAAACAAACATAGTTTTAAAGGATTACAACTGACCCACTAAAACACTAAAACAGAACATGCTCCACTAAAAGAAAAAACTAACTTATAGTGGGACTAACTAAACCCATAAAAAATAAGAAACTAACTTAAACGTTGAGGACTTATTCAAAATACTAATTTTAAATCAACTTTCAACACTCCCCCTTGATTCAAAATTACACACTCCGAGCTTGCTTCTGAAATAGTCATGCTTGTCCCGAGAAAGTGATTTTGTTAAAATGTCCGCCACTTGCTCGCTTGTGTTTACATACTTCAAAATGATTGATTCGTTTGTCACGAGCTCTCTAATGAAGTGAACTCGAATGTCGATATGCTTTGTCCTTGCGTGATAAGCTGGATTTTTTGCCATTGCAATCGATGCTTTGTTGTCGCAGTAGATTGTTGTTGGTTCCTCTTGTTCTTGATTTATGTCTGCTAGAATTCTCCTCAACCAAACTGCTTGACATGCTGCTGAAGTTATAGCTATATACTCAGCTTCAGATGTTGACAATGCCGTTGATTCTTGCTTCTTTGAACTCCAACATATAGCAGCTGCTCCAAGATTAAAACAACAACCAGAAGTGCTCTTTCTATCCACCAAACATCCAGCATAATCGCTATCGCTGAAGCCGCTTAACTCCAGATTTGAAACACGACTGAACCATAAACCAAGATTAGTTGTACCTGCAATATATCGCAGCACTCGTTTAGCAGCTCCGAGGTGATGCTTTGACGGGTAATGCATAAATCGGGAAACAACTCCAACTGAGAAAGCTATATCGGGTCGTGTATGAGTTAAATAGATTAATCCACCGACCATACTTCTGAAATATTGTGCCTTTGCTGGTTCGGTACCATCATTGAGCTGTAGATTCTCATTCAAATTCATCGGTGTTGCTGCAACTTTGCAATTTAACATGCTAAATATTTTCAATAAATCAGTAGCATATTTCCTTTGTGAAACAAAGATTCCATCTTCAACCTGATTCACTTCCAATCCAAGAAAATAATACAGCATTCCTAAATCTGACATTTCAAACCTTTCCTTCATACAGCTTTTGAATTCATTTATAAGAGAAGAAGAAGAACCCATATAAATCATATCATCTACATAAAGGCAAACAATGAGAATTTCATTTTTACCTTGCTTTTTCAGATAAAGAGTGGGTTCATTCTTACTTTTTTCAAACCCATTTTTGCCAAAATATGAGTCGATTTCGCTGTACCATGCACGGGGTGCTTGCTTTAATCCATAAAGAGCCTTTTTTAATCTATATACATGATCCTCTTTTCCAGCAATAATAAATCCTTCAAGTTGTGAGACAAATACCTCCTCTTTTAACTTGCCATTTAAAAATGCCGACTTTACATCAAATTGATACACTGGCCAATTCATATGAGCAGCCAAGGCTAAGAGAGTCCTCACCGTTTCGAATCTAGCAACGGGAGAAAATGTGTCATCATAATCAACACCTTGTTGCTGTAAATAACCCTTCACAACGAGCCTTGCCTTGTATTTCTGAATGCTTCCATCTGCAAGATATTTTGTTCTAAAAATCCATTTAACACCAATAATATTTTTACCTTGAGGTTGTTCGACCAATTCCCATGTATCATTCCATTTTATTGCATCAATTTCCTCCTTCATTGCATTGTCCCATTCTTCTATGTTTGCTGCTTCTTCAAAAGTCGAAGGATCAGCAACAAATAAAGCTTGGGTAACCTCATAAATTTCAGCCAAGGACCTGAATTTTCTTGGAGGTGTGTCGTCTTCAAAGGAGCTGCTCCTTGATGATTGATTTGGTGAAGTTACATGAGTTGGCATAGAAGAGATTGGTGAAGATTGTTGCTGCATTTCTGTACGTGGATCTTCATCTTCATTTGAAATTTCAAAATGAACACCTCCTGCATTTTTATCCCAAATCCAGCTTGCTTCCTCATCAAACACTACATTCCTGTTGATAATTACTTTGCCACAACAAGGATCATACAGCCTATATGCTTTAGATTGAGAACAATAACCAACAAATATACATTTTGTTGATTTTTCATCAAGTTTACTACGAGAATGTGAGTCGACTAAAGCATAAGCAACACAACCAAAAATTTTTAAATGACTCACCCAAGGTTTTCTCCCACACCAAGCTTCATATGGTGTTTGATTTAAAACAGCTTTTGTTGGTGATAAATTCAGCAAGTATACTGCTGTTGCTACAGCTTCTCCCCAAAGCTGATCTGGAAGTCTTTTGGCTTTCAACAAGCTTCTAGCCATCTCTACTACAGTTCGATTTTTTCGTTCAGCAATGTCATTCTGTTCTGGAGTATAAGGAGCAGTTAGCTCTCTTTTTAAACCTTGTTTCTCACAAAAGAGATTAAACTCCTGTGACACGAACTCGCCACCTCTATCTGTACGCAATACCTTGATGCAACTTCCACTTTGCTTCTCCACAAGATTTTTGAATTTTTTGAAGTTTTCAAATGTCTCAGACTTTGATTGCTGAAAATACACCCAGCTCATCCTGCTATAGTCATCTGTAAATAACAAAAAATATCTACTCCCACCAAATGAATGAGTTTTCATGGGACCACATAAATCAGCATGTATAAGTTCAAGACATTGAGATGCTCTTATAGATTTGCCCACAGGAAATGGTTTTTTACATTGCTTTCCATAAATGCAGCCTTCACATATACCCATAGAATCAATTTTAGGCAATCCAAAAACCATTTCCTTACGATTTAACAATTGCAAACCTTTTACATTCAAATGCCCATACCGTAAATGCCATAATCTGGATTCATCAGCTTCTTTGACAGCAAGTGCGTGGCTTACAACATTAGTAATCTCAAGTGGAAATAATTTGTTTGGCGTCATGCGAACGTCAACAATAATCTGATCAGATTTTTTGTCTCTAATCACACAAGATGAATCATCAAACAAGATAGAATAACCACTGCTGATTAGTTGCCCAACGCTCAGCAAGTTTTGAGATAAAGTAGGAATAAAATAAACATTGTAAAGAAGCTTTGTATTACCATAGCTATTGCTCACTGCTACGGTACCTTTTCCTTCCACTTGCATTTGTTTGTCATCTCCAAGCTTCACTTTTTGTTTGTAAGACTCGTCAAGCTCCTTAAACAATGATTTTATTCCTGACATGTGATTAGAACACCCGCTGTCCAAAAACCACACATTTTGTGATGCAATTGTGTCTTCATGATAAGCCATAAAGAGTTTAAGATCCTCCTCTTGTTCTATGTAATTGGCTTGTTTTTCTCTCTTCCAACAATCCGCTTTTACATGCCCAAACCGATTGCAATAATAACATTGAACATCTTTCTTGTTGTTTCTGTAGGTTTCATTACGATGCCCTTCAAATTGTTGCACGTCACCTCTTCCTCTGCCGCGATAACCTCTCCCACGAAATCCACCTCTACCACGTCCTCTATTACTTGACTTCGTGTGCTCATTTTTTTGAATTGATGTCTCCCCCTTCACATGAAAGGCCTTCTCTTCATTCTTTTCTTCCGATCTAGTTAATCTCGATTCATGAGATTGTAAAGATCCCATTAATTCATCAAATGAGTACATGGCTAGGTCTTTAGATTCTTCAATAGCTGCTACTACATGATCAAATTTTGGTGTTAAACTTCGTAGTACCTTTGCAACAACAATTTGATCAGATATTTTCTCCCCAAAAGATCGCATTTGATTAACAACTCCAGACACCCTAGTCATGAGATCTTGCACCGATTCTCCATTCTTCATTTGCAATGTTTCAAACTCTCGACGTAGAGATTGAAGCTTCACCATGATTACTTTTGAAGAGCCTTGGAACGATGTTTGCAAAGTCGTCCAAGCTTCTTTGGCTGTATTTGCTGCTGCAATTTTTGAGAAAATTGACTCGTGAACAGCTTGCTGAATGAAGAACAATGCTTTCGAGTCCTTCCTTCTATTTTCTCTCAGCCTTGCCTCTTCGTCTGGATCATGATACCCATTTTCAACCAAGTCCCATAAATCTTGTGACTTGAATAGAGTCTTCATCTTGATACTCCAAAACTCATAACTTTGACCTGTGAATACTGGAATTGATGGCTGAGAAATACTTGCAACATTCCCATTGGTTGCCATAATTTTTTCATGCCCAGTTTCAAACGAACCTCGCTCTGATACCACAAATGTTGGAGAAAGTTTATGACAATAAACTAGAGAATATCAACGAACAGAGGACAGCAAATCTGGCTGCTTGCACACTAAATTAATCTGAAAAACAAACATAGTTTTAAAGGATTACAACTGACCCACTAAAACACTAAAACAGAACATGCTCCACTAAAAGAAAAAACTAACTTATAGTGGGACTAACTAAACCCATAAAAAATAAGAAACTAACTTAAACGTTGAGGACTTATTCAAAATACTAATTTTAAATCAACTTTCAACACTCCCCCTTGATTCAAAATTACACACTCCGAGCTTGCTTCTGAAATAGTCATGCTTGTCCCGAGAAAGTGATTTTGTTAAAATGTCCGCCACTTGCTCGCTTGTGTTTACATACTTCAAAATGATTGATTCGTTTGTCACGAGCTCTCTAATGAAGTGAACTCGAATGTCGATATGCTTTGTCCTTGCGTGATAAGCTGGATTTTTTGCCATTGCAATCGATGCTTTGTTGTCGCAGTAGATTGTTGTTGGTTCCTCTTGTTCTTGATTTATGTCTGCTAGAATTCTCCTCAACCAAACTGCTTGACATGCTGCTGAAGTTATAGCTATATACTCAGCTTCAGATGTTGACAATGCCGTTGATTCTTGCTTCTTTGAACTCCAACATATAGCAGCTGCTCCAAGATTAAAACAACAACCAGAAGTGCTCTTTCTATCCACCAAACATCCAGCATAATCGCTATCGCTGAAGCCGCTTAACTCCAGATTTGAAACACGACTGAACCATAAACCAAGATTAGTTGTACCTGCAATATATCGCAGCACTCGTTTAGCAGCTCCGAGGTGATGCTTTGACGGGTAATGCATAAATCGGGAAACAACTCCAACTGAGAAAGCTATATCGGGTCGTGTATGAGTTAAATAGATTAATCCACCGACCATACTTCTGAAATATTGTGCCTTTGCTGGTTCGGTACCATCATTGAGCTGTAGATTCTCATTCAAATTCATCGGTGTTGCTGCAACTTTGCAATTTAACATGCTAAATATTTTCAATAAATCAGTAGCATATTTCCTTTGTGAAACAAAGATTCCATCTTCAACCTGATTCACTTCCAATCCAAGAAAATAATACAGCATTCCTAAATCTGACATTTCAAACCTTTCCTTCATACAGCTTTTGAATTCATTTATAAGAGAAGAAGAAGAACCCATATAAATCATATCATCTACATAAAGGCAAACAATGAGAATTTCATTTTTACCTTGCTTTTTCAGATAAAGAGTGGGTTCATTCTTACTTTTTTCAAACCCATTTTTGCCAAAATATGAGTCGATTTCGCTGTACCATGCACGGGGTGCTTGCTTTAATCCATAAAGAGCCTTTTTTAATCTATATACATGATCCTCTTTTCCAGCAATAATAAATCCTTCAAGTTGTGAGACAAATACCTCCTCTTTTAACTTGCCATTTAAAAATGCCGACTTTACATCAAATTGATACACTGGCCAATTCATATGAGCAGCCAAGGCTAAGAGAGTCCTCACCGTTTCGAATCTAGCAACGGGAGAAAATGTGTCATCATAATCAACACCTTGTTGCTGTAAATAACCCTTCACAACGAGCCTTGCCTTGTATTTCTGAATGCTTCCATCTGCAAGATATTTTGTTCTAAAAATCCATTTAACACCAATAATATTTTTACCTTGAGGTTGTTCGACCAATTCCCATGTATCATTCCATTTTATTGCATCAATTTCCTCCTTCATTGCATTGTCCCATTCTTCTATGTTTGCTGCTTCTTCAAAAGTCGAAGGATCAGCAACAAATAAAGCTTGGGTAACCTCATAAATTTCAGCCAAGGACCTGAATTTTCTTGGAGGTGTGTCGTCTTCAAAGGAGCTGCTCCTTGATGATTGATTTGGTGAAGTTACATGAGTTGGCATAGAAGAGATTGGTGAAGATTGTTGCTGCATTTCTGTACGTGGATCTTCATCTTCATTTGAAATTTCAAAATGAACACCTCCTGCATTTTTATCCCAAATCCAGCTTGCTTCCTCATCAAACACTACATTCCTGTTGATAATTACTTTGCCACAACAAGGATCATACAGCCTATATGCTTTAGATTGAGAACAATAACCAACAAATATACATTTTGTTGATTTTTCATCAAGTTTACTACGAGAATGTGAGTCGACTAAAGCATAAGCAACACAACCAAAAATTTTTAAATGACTCACCCAAGGTTTTCTCCCACACCAAGCTTCATATGGTGTTTGATTTAAAACAGCTTTTGTTGGTGATAAATTCAGCAAGTATACTGCTGTTGCTACAGCTTCTCCCCAAAGCTGATCTGGAAGTCTTTTGGCTTTCAACAAGCTTCTAGCCATCTCTACTACAGTTCGATTTTTTCGTTCAGCAATGTCATTCTGTTCTGGAGTATAAGGAGCAGTTAGCTCTCTTTTTAAACCTTGTTTCTCACAAAAGAGATTAAACTCCTGTGACACGAACTCGCCACCTCTATCTGTACGCAATACCTTGATGCAACTTCCACTTTGCTTCTCCACAAGATTTTTGAATTTTTTGAAGTTTTCAAATGTCTCAGACTTTGATTGCTGAAAATACACCCAGCTCATCCTGCTATAGTCATCTGTAAATAACAAAAAATATCTACTCCCACCAAATGAATGAGTTTTCATGGGACCACATAAATCAGCATGTATAAGTTCAAGACATTGAGATGCTCTTATAGATTTGCCCACAGGAAATGGTTTTTTACATTGCTTTCCATAAATGCAGCCTTCACATATACCCATAGAATCAATTTTAGGCAATCCAAAAACCATTTCCTTACGATTTAACAATTGCAAACCTTTTACATTCAAATGCCCATACCGTAAATGCCATAATCTGGATTCATCAGCTTCTTTGACAGCAAGTGCGTGGCTTACAACATTAGTAATCTCAAGTGGAAATAATTTGTTTGGCGTCATGCGAACGTCAACAATAATCTGATCAGATTTTTTGTCTCTAATCACACAAGATGAATCATCAAACAAGATAGAATAACCACTGCTGATTAGTTGCCCAACGCTCAGCAAGTTTTGAGATAAAGTAGGAATAAAATAAACATTGTAAAGAAGCTTTGTATTACCATAGCTATTGCTCACTGCTACGGTACCTTTTCCTTCCACTTGCATTTGTTTGTCATCTCCAAGCTTCACTTTTTGTTTGTAAGACTCGTCAAGCTCCTTAAACAATGATTTTATTCCTGACATGTGATTAGAACACCCGCTGTCCAAAAACCACACATTTTGTGATGCAATTGTGTCTTCATGATAAGCCATAAAGAGTTTAAGATCCTCCTCTTGTTCTATGTAATTGGCTTGTTTTTCTCTCTTCCAACAATCCGCTTTTACATGCCCAAACCGATTGCAATAATAACATTGAACATCTTTCTTGTTGTTTCTGTAGGTTTCATTACGATGCCCTTCAAATTGTTGCACGTCACCTCTTCCTCTGCCGCGATAACCTCTCCCACGAAATCCACCTCTACCACGTCCTCTATTACTTGACTTCGTGTGCTCATTTTTTTGAATTGATGTCTCCCCCTTCACATGAAAGGCCTTCTCTTCATTCTTTTCTTCCGATCTAGTTAATCTCGATTCATGAGATTGTAAAGATCCCATTAATTCATCAAATGAGTACATGGCTAGGTCTTTAGATTCTTCAATAGCTGCTACTACATGATCAAATTTTGGTGTTAAACTTCGTAGTACCTTTGCAACAACAATTTGATCAGATATTTTCTCCCCAAAAGATCGCATTTGATTAACAACTCCAGACACCCTAGTCATGAGATCTTGCACCGATTCTCCATTCTTCATTTGCAATGTTTCAAACTCTCGACGTAGAGATTGAAGCTTCACCATGATTACTTTTGAAGAGCCTTGGAACGATGTTTGCAAAGTCGTCCAAGCTTCTTTGGCTGTATTTGCTGCTGCAATTTTTGAGAAAATTGACTCGTGAACAGCTTGCTGAATGAAGAACAATGCTTTCGAGTCCTTCCTTCTATTTTCTCTCAGCCTTGCCTCTTCGTCTGGATCATGATACCCATTTTCAACCAAGTCCCATAAATCTTGTGACTTGAATAGAGTCTTCATCTTGATACTCCAAAACTCATAACTTTGACCTGTGAATACTGGAATTGATGGCTGAGAAATACTTGCAACATTCCCATTGGTTGCCATAATTTTTTCATGCCCAGTTTCAAACGAACCTCGCTCTGATACCACAAATGTTGGAGAAAGTTTATGACAATAAACTAGAGAATATCAACGAACAGAGGACAGCAAATCTGGCTGCTTGCACACTAAATTAATCTGAAAAACAAACATAGTTTTAAAGGATTACAACTGACCCACTAAAACACTAAAACAGAACATGCTCCACTAAAAGAAAAAACTAACTTATAGTGGGACTAACTAAACCCATAAAAAATAAGAAACTAACTTAAACGTTGAGGACTTATTCAAAATACTAATTTTAAATCAACTTTCAACAGATACAGCTCAGCGCCATCCTCCCAACTTCTTCATCTAAATCAAGTACCAACCCCACATTTACCGGCGTCGTCGTGTTCTCCGACTCCGCCGACAAAAAACCAGAAAGAAAAACGACCAAAACCGCCCAACAAACAAAAGAATTCATCTTCACCTTCTATGAACATCAACAAAAATCTCTTTCAAAACTCACAATTCACAGCAAAATGAAAGGTAGAGAGTATGAAACCGGCATTCGTAAATGTTGAATTTAAAGTGTCGAGAAAACGAGAAAGCTTATTTTTGACTTTCCTTCGTTTAATAATAAATGAATTTCTTGGAAGCATCCCGGGTAGAGTATAACCTAAAGTAAAAACAGTACAATTTAGCTTAATTATTTTTATAAGCAGTTCGTGATGTCATAACTGATTCTCATACCTATAATTTATTCATATTCTAGCAGGAGTCTCAGGTTTAAATACAGAGGTCTATCTCAGTTATAACACCTTGTAGTTTTTGTATGGTCAATTTAACCTAGAAGTTTGATGAATTACAGCCAACATCCTCCGTCAAAATCTGTTCTCTCTCTGGTTTCGCCATTGATGGCCATCATCTTGAAAGGAGAATCAACAATGGCGTGGTGCTTGCACTGCTCCAACATCAGTCAAGGCGACTCCCTGTAAGTAATCTACTGTAATCACGGGACTGGGCTGTTTGGCTTGTGGGAAAATTCGTCAGAGAAGGAAGACAACTCTTCCATCAATAACAGCAATCACATTGCAAGCTAAAAACTATGCAATTTTCCCGGGAAACAAATGTAAAATGAGGTATGAAAGCAAATCCACGATGAGGGTGTAAATTATAGTTACATTGACTTTATATTAAAGTACTCAATATGATGGTTGTTGAGTATGAAAGAAATAAATTCAATTGGGTTTAAATTCCCTCTCTTTAACCTTATTAAAATAATATACATTATAGTTGAAGAAGTATGATTGAAGAGGTATGAATGAAGAAACATAAGGGGAAAGGGTAAGTATAGAGAGTTACCTTTGAATGGTTATCTTCTTCCTCATTCTATTCATTGTAATTAGTGAATCTATCTCGAGTTAATCAATCTCAATCTCTGTATCATCAAAGAGAAACTTAAGGCAAAAGGTTTAAGGAGAGAAAACAGTATTCCGCAATAAGCGATGGATCAAGGTTAGTACAGTTTAAATAGTTATTTCTATTTAACATGGTTGAATTAACAACGTTATAATGAGATAAAAGTATTGAATAGCATTTACAGTTTTATTATACTTTCAGAGGGAGTTCGAATCTTCACCTGCTTTAGCAGAAATCTTCGTACGCGTCAAGCACGGAAACGAAAGTCTTCCCTATAGAAATCATTGACGACGATAGATTAAAATTTACCAGAGAAAATAGAAGAGTGATGAAGAGAAATTCTTAGTATTTATTTCTTAATTAACTTGATAAATGATTTATTTTAAAAATATTTAATTTATTATATTAATAGTACTGACCAACCAGTAATGGAATCATATCTAGAATTAAGAATCAAAAAAATATAAATAATGAGTAAACGGAGCATTATTCTATATACGTACTGCAACAAAAAAAATTATTTATTTATTTTTGTTAAAGTATTTTTATTTTCTTTATATTATAAAAACATATGATTTAGAAATGAGGCAAGTAGATGAGTGAGATGTAGACACATTTGAGTTAACGGTCAATTGACGAAATTAATAGTTTAAAATATTATTTGAAAATTTTATTATTTAATATTTTAAGGTATATCAAGTATTCCAACAAATGAAAACGCGTATATTTTATGAAGGGAAAGTGAGTTGAAACTTGCAAGTGACGGAACTTTACTATGAAGAGAATAAGGAAGCTGCAATGACAGATGGCAGCTTGAAATTAATAATTAATTATTATTAAATTAATATATCTATTCACTTAAAATTAATCATATTCCGTCCTTAGTTACTTTCTTAATCACTCTCCCCTTGAAACTTGAAAATTGGATAATCCTAAGTTTACTCACTAATGTTACCTCTTAATATTAATATCACAAATAATTAAAATAATTAAATAAATAAAGTTATTTCTATTAAAGTGCAGTATGATTTTAATTCGAAACATTTTTTGAATAAATTAATATGAAAAAAAAAACATTTAGCTTAAAAACTAATTAAATAGATCTTAATCATTTTAGTACAAATAAGTATTTTTAAGTCAAATAGATAAATAATTAGGCTAATAAATTATCACGTAGCTTTTTTGTTAAATTTAACAGTAATACTACATTTATTGATAAGACTTTTAAACTACAAGGACTAAAATTATATTTTCATTCCGATCGTAACACAGTTACTCCTGTTGATGTAACATTCTTTGTTGGTATTCAACACGTGTTGTATCATATGAGCATATAATAACCAAGTAGGTCGCAACTTCATTATGGTATCTCGATGATCATTTTGTCTGACAACATCCGGCTAAACCACGATATTCAAGCGTAGTTTTTAGAGGTTACTCGTACGGTTCGATTGGGCTCAGAGAGATCGCACGAGTCTTCCCTTTTGTTAGCCTCTCGAGCTAAGGCGTAAAAACGAAGAGAATAAACATTATGTTCTAGAATGTGTAAGACGTTCGTGTACAGATAGGAAGGTGTTGAGCAATTTCAGTTGCACTTGTTTTCGATATCTTTGAAACTTTCTTCCTTTGAATTTCTTATTTGTTAAGTTATGGCTCAATTTCAGGTCATCGGATCAGACCCTTTAAGTCTTCGTCTTCTTGTTTTTTTTATTTTTATTTTTTTCTCTATAATTTATTATTATTTTCATGTACATCTACGCGTGGAAAACTAGGAATGGAACTGATGATGTTCCTTTTTCTTCCTGGGTTTCAACTTTCAAGTTTCAAATTTAAGTCAGAAAACGACCATTATATTTTATATATTTATGTTCGGGCATTAGCAAGTTGAATAATATTGCATTGGTCTGCCGCATCCCCGCGGTCGTGCCACTCGAACAACAGGCGATTGGAGATGAAGTGCCGGTGATAAATTTTGCAAAAAATCTAGTCTTTTTTTATCAATTTTTATCTCCAATTCGTCTACAACTTGTAAAAATTATAGATTGACTGAAATAACGTAGAAATAATCAAAGACTTTGAGTTTTCAAGCTCAAAACCTGAATCCAACTAATACAAATCTAACATCGGAAACTCTATGTTCGTCCCTAAGCTTCCTCCATCTCACTTTGTTGGAATCCACCAAGCTTACATTGTGGCTGTCTACAGTGACCACTAATGAAAATTAAGAAAAATTTTAATTTAAAACTTGAATTATGGGGTCGAGGATAATTTAAACCTTAAATTATATTTGAGTACAAATCAAATCTTATAATATCTTCAAAGAATAAGTCAACCCTAACGATTAAATACACACATGTTCGCTCTCGTTTCGCATGAGGGCGACTTCGTTTAAACTAGGACGACCTCCGTGGTAGCCCGCGTTTAGGGTGAGGTTGCCCTTGTTTAGAGCAAAACCTTGAAATTAGGACAAAAATACAAAATTAAGGCGAAACCGCGAAATTAGAGAGATTTGTAAATCGATCGATATGTTGATGAAGCGGTCCGAAATTAAGGTGAAACCGCTAAAGAAATGATGTGGGAGATCAAAACCGCGAACAAAAGGCTAGATATTGGAGGTCGAAATTTGTTAGAACCGCGTAAAAAATTGTCGGAGAGAGAAGCTAGATCGTGTTCAGTCGCCTTTGTGCGAAACTCATGCAACCGCAAGTGTAATTAACAACGAGTAACACGCGAGAGTTGACTTGTTCATTGCAAATAGTATAAGAATTGATTAGTATCCAAATATATTTAAAGGTTTTTCTTGTCTCTAACTTCATAGATTAAGGTTTAAATTGGATTTTTTTTTTTTTTTTTAAATTGTAATGGTAAGAGTTAAATTGCTAAAGTTTGATATGGTAAAATATGTTTTCTCTAGAAAAATAAGGTAAGGTATAAATTGTCAGTACTCCAAAGAATAGCCTTTACATTATATACTTTTTTTCTATTTTTTATACGACCAACCAAATATAAGGACCTAGTCGACTATTAATAATAATCAAGTCAATTAGCTAAATTGTTTTAGCAAAAATAAGAATTTTTTTTTTTTTTTCTTTTGTTGCTAAAAAATATTGGCGAGAATGAAAATAAAAATAAGATTACGAGGCACATGTTACTAATGAAAATTAATCAGATAATTATTTAAACGTAAAAATACAATTATGATAATCAAATTGAAAATAAATAAATATAAACTACTACGGCCAGTAGTGTATTTTACCATATCATTTAAAAATTTACTACTGTGAATATTAGAAGTAATAACATACGTGTCTTAAACTTCTGCGACGATCCTTCGACGATTACGAGATAAAGCGGATTCAAGATCCGGATCCTTTTTCGTTACCCAGAGAGAAAAACTTCTCACGAGGTACCTAATGGGCTTCCTGGAGTAGTACAGTCGAGGTTTGCATTTACTTAGTAAACGTAGTATTTCATTTTCTGTAGCCATTTTTCTTTCCTAAACCTATCGAAAACTACGTATGTTGAAAATTAGGTAGACTGAGTCTTGCTGTTGTTAGTTTGGATTTGTTAGAGAATTTTTTCTGTCTCTATTTTGTTGCAACGTAGAAACCCCAAATTGTTTAATTTGAGAGAACGGACGAACCAGCGGGGTTTGATTGTCGTACCTTTTCTTCCATTTCTCCAATCCCAGCTCTCTCCCACTAACGACCGAGCGTGGAGGCGTCAAACGCTCCACGAAGGGGGTTAGGTCGCTCTGCGAATACAAAATGGGAAGGGTGAAGGGGGACACTGGTCGAGCAGACTACGGAAAGGAGGAAGAAAGGGGAGAAATCAAAAAGAAGTGAATCGGTTCTGTATTTATACTGTGCAAGTTTAGATGATCTAGCAGCCAAGGTTAGTAATGGAATAAACATTTATCCACCTCTTTTGCGTAAGAAAGCTAAATAAATATATTTGGTATTAGTGGCTAGACAATTACCAAAGAACCAAGCGTCAAAGAAAATTTTACGAAAAAGATAACAGACTAGAAGAGTGTTTTTTACAAACGATTTGATAATTATGATTTGGTGATTTTGAAAAATAGACGTGCTATCCTACTATAATACAGGTGAGGTCGGGTCGGGTTACATTTAGCCGGATGATTGATTATCTTGCGATAATATCTTGATTTCGAGTACACAGCTGAATCGCCTGCGTAATATTCGGGGAAGCTCCGGCGCTGTGGCTCGGTTCGTCAGCCTCATGCGAAAATCGTTCTTGCTCTATGAAGAACTGAGCAGTCCCCTCCGTATTGATTGAATAGTCCGACGGACTTTGGATGAAATGTGATTCTGGTGAGCCCACCTCAAAACCTTGTCCTCCATTACCGGCGCTAATCCCCCTTCGTTCGTTTATATCCCTATTTTTGAAAGTATGAGAGGTGAGATCTCTCTGGTTGTATACTCTTAACACTGTTTTGATTCTGTTCCAGATCGACGTATTTGAGTCCTTTCGGAGGAGAAGATGCCTTTGCTTGTAAAGAAAACTTATGGCGCATGAAATTAGGGCCAACGCTGAAGCTGTTCCAGCTATGAGAAAAAGGCCCCAAAAGCTACTGAGATTGAGGCTCGTTGAACTACCATCGGGACTGGAAGATGAGCAGGAGGTCTTTTGGCCTAACCATTTATTTTCGATCTGCTTCAATTCAAA
>CM039502.1:8537150-8558291 GCA_022432975.1 Begonia masoniana
ATAAGAAGGCTCAATTGACTACACAGTTTTTACTGGGAAAATGGGAAGGGAGCTCAATTGACCTACCCATACTTTACCAAACCAAGGTGTTTGTCATACAGTATTTAAAACAACTCCGCAATCAAACATGATTATACAGTACGGTAGTTTTGTGAAATTACACCACCAGGATTTTAACTTAAAAAGAAGTAGTCATACAATAAAAAGAAGTGTGGTATTCAAACATTAACAAACCTGAACCATTATAGGATTAGGGCCTGATGGTGAAATGTAAACTGCAGGTCCAGCATTCACAACAGATTCTTCCTGCATATTGATCATGTAATTTCATCATACTATGTAAATAAATAAACTAATCAAAGAAGACAGAAGAAACCATACAGGTGACTGCCCCATGCGCAAGGTCAAAATTGCACGACCAAGTTCAAGAAAAAGTGCACCCAGTTGCTGCATAGCAAGCCCTAGTTGCATTGATTCTGTCTGGATTTGGCTCCTTGTATTAGCATCAAGGGATGCCCCTTCTCGCTCCAGGCGTCCTGCAATATGCTACAAAGTTGCAGCATGTAACATGTGTCCCAATAAGGCAAGTAAAAGTATCTATGAAGACCAATTGAAACTCTAAATGCCATTTTTTTTATTTCTAATTTTTTGTAATGAATATATGCGAGGGTACCCTCTAATTCTTACATTCTTTTGATATATAATTATTTAATTTATAACAATATCATAAACAGATTAAGAATGACAAGTCAGCGTGTGGCTTAAGCAGGAAACAATTACACTCTTCGTGTAGAGTCCCGCTACTTTCATTGGTAACTTAGATGGCTCAATTCAGAAATTACTTCTTTCTGCCTATGATTTTTGTATTAACAAGTACAGTAGCATATCAGAGCAAGCATCTTATTAAGTAGCTCAAAGGCAAAACAAAATATCTCTCTCCTTGCGTCATTCAAAGTTTATAAGGCTAAGCATTCAAGTACTTTTCTTGAACATAGTCCAACTCAAATTTTTACTTAGACAAAACTGGCGTAATTGTGGCTAAAGAAGTAAAACGTTAATATTAAGGAACGTGATCCCTCATAGATTACTAACACAGAGATCAAGAAAAAAATGATTTTATCATGGAACATGTAAAACATAAATAAGAACAAGTGACATAATGAAAACAGATAAGACAACGTAAATACAGATAGTGAAGAAACGGCATGATCACTCAAAAGCCGTTGTGCGTGACGCAAAACAGCACTCAATACTTCCGCTGTACGCAAACCCTGAGCATTGGAAGGTAATTCTACCCTTGGTAAGTCTCCCACGTTATTGGAAGATGAATTCAGCTGATTACCTTCATAGAGAAAAAGATAGTTAGTTTATAACCATAATTCTAAAAAATATAACAAAGAAATTCTAGTTTTACCACCATTCCGAGATAGTACATTCTCCAAGCGGTTCATGAACACAGATAGTGTATTTAAAGAATCAGGAATTGGCTGAAAGAAAGATCAACAAAGCTAAAATCTTTAATACTTCCCTACTAAGTAAATACCTAACAAGAAGCAACGCACTGGTATTGAAAACCAACAAATTGCATCACAATTGAAAGAAAATTTACTCAGACATAAATACCACATCAAGAGAAGGAATTGGTACTGCTGCAGCAGCAACGGGGATTTGCACAAGTTGGGGAAACGATGTTAATGGCCGATTCGGTACTGTTTGTCCAGGCTGTGTTTGATTTCCTCCTTGATTCAGATTCCTAAGATTCACATTTGTCCCTCCCTCATTACCTTGACTAGCTTGGCCATAATAATTTGGCTACAATCATTAAAATTACAACAAATTTATTAAGATAAAAACTTCTATTCAAATGAGACAACCTGAAGAAAAGAACTGGGCCAATTACATCTCATAAATGAGAAAACTACTCCACTCATCAAAAAACAAACTACACTTTCCTAGACAACAAAATGCATAAGAAACATCCATAACTTACCAAAACAAACTGTGGGCCACCAGAACTATTGGTTGCAGCCTGACTGCCAATACCAATGGAATTCAAAACTGCTCCAACAACCTACAAAAAGAGAAGAAACGACAGGCATGCTGCATGACCCATGTAAAATTAGAACCATGAGTTTTAATGTGAAAAAAAAGGAAAGATATGTACCCTACTAAGGTCGGGGACGATGCCTTCACTTTGTTCTCCCACATTAAACGTACCAAGAACTACACTGTGTGAAACTTGTCCTATAAGATTACGTGGGGCGCCTTCAGTAGAATCATTTCCTATCAAACAATCAAGGTAGCAAAATGAACTCCAGAGAGAATCTAAAAACAGTACTTTCTAATAACACAAACATGGAATGTTTACAAAAACTAACCTCTATTAACAGTATTTGTACTTGTCTCACCAGGACTCACATTGGATGGCAGTTGCGACTGGGTGGGCTGCCTTTCAACCAAATGCAAAGTATGACCATTTTCCACGTCTAGAAATGATATAAGGATCCATGACACAAACATAACTACAAACACAGTCAACCTATTGTTAATTTGTTGCTAATAGTCAGAATCATTATGGTGTACCTGAAAAGGTCATCATTCTACCACGAATATTGTTTATAGAAAACAAAAGAAAATGAAGGGAAATTCATAAGTAGATATTAAACAGGCATGATTAAGTTGAAAAATAACACCATCATGTTCCTAACGAAATATGATGTTGAATTGACAAGAATGAAATATAAACAATAAGGCGTTCATGACAAGTAAAAGAAGTGTAAATACTCAAA
Organism: Begonia masoniana; assembly: GCA_022432975.1. Lineage (NCBI taxonomy): Eukaryota > Viridiplantae > Streptophyta > Magnoliopsida > Cucurbitales > Begoniaceae > Begonia > Begonia masoniana. The sequence continues at coordinate 8,539,940 of CM039502.1, forward strand.
TACAACCAGTCCAATTAAAAGGCCAAGAATGACAGTGAATTTGATGTTCCATATATTTGATTGGACATGCATGGGACAGTAACAGATCATTATCCCAAAACAGAAGGCAACATTCCAAATTTTATATACTTTCCAGCCTTTATAAAATCCAGACAATAGTAAGCCTATAGTCACGCAATGAAATGAAAAAACAGAACATGTTCCCAACTAATCTACTGTAAAGAATTTAAGAAATAAATGGAATTGTCGGATACGATATTCTGAAAGAGGGTGATCGTCCTTTAAGACCTTTCCTCTGAATATAAGTCTTTGCTGACCAACAGGAACACCAATGTCATTGGCTATTTTTTCCTTGAAAAATAGAACTGGCATCTGAAGAAAAGACACATCAATGCACGCAGTCTTAAAAGTTTTCTGGAGCAATAATAACTAGATACGAAAAATTTAAACAACATCATTGGAGACAATCCCATTAATTATTCAAATATAAGTTTGCTAACTAAACAGTGGAACTAAAGCAAAACGAGTAACCTAATCAGAAATGAAAGAAAAAGAGAGAAGATAGAAACAAAGTCATCAGAATTATAGAACATCACGAACGTTTTTGTTCACTTGAAAACTGAAGATGCGTGAATCTAAAGTCTTGATATTAAGCTGAACAGTAGAATCCAAGCATTCCTGAGAAATATTGCTGGAACTGGAACCTTCATTTGAATACTGATCTGCCATGCTACTTGAACAACTAAAATGGAATAATAAAGTGAAACAAATAAGTGCCCAAACAACCTAAGAAAATATTGATTACGTATTACTAAAAAATGAAAATATTGAATCCAAAAAAAAAAAAAAAAAAAAAAAAGGTTTCTACCAGATTCACGGCTCTTAAAACCAATGTCACTACGCACCAAGATTAAAAGCGTCCGTACACTTTTTGCTTTAGACAAACATACAAACTTACAGTTTAGAGGTATTCTATTTTGGATTTGAAACAACATAAATGCATTGATCAAGCATCTAGATAGAAAACTACTTAAGAGACCTTCTTGACTTATTTATGAATAAAGTGCCTTATCTTAAATTTAAAAAGAAACCAATCTTATTCGTAAATTTACAACTAATAAATCGGATAAACAACTTAACATGATTATTTTTTATCGATGTATATATCTCAATTCAAACATGAATTTTATCTAGGGTGGCTCGGCACAGTATTCATTGCTATTTCCAATCTGTATTGCCTGATTCAGAAATTAGAAAAATTTTCTGTCAGAGTAATTAAATCGTAGGCCATAATAGAGATGCATATACGTCTATCCTCCATTTCACAAGCATAAAAACCCGAGCCATATTATGCACAGCACGAGCATCAAAGCATCAAGAGCTGAATTTGATAATTTTATAATTTGAGAACTAATTGCATTGTACGTTGGCGAACAAACAAAAGAAAAATTCTGACTGATAGCCGGCAAGGATATATCTCAGTAAAATGAAAATAAGAACCCTAGGGCAAGTCTATCATCAAAGTCAGAACCGGGGGAAAGAATGTAATAATCGTCCAGACAAAAAACCAAAAGTAAAAAGCAAACAAACAACAGACTAATCTCACATCCTCCGCGCAATGTCAAACTCATCCAGGATGGATACGGAGCAATTAGATAGGGTTTTCAGTCAACTTGAATTCCAAACAAAAAGAAGAAGAAAAAAGAGAGAGAGAGAGGAGAACCTGTTTCCAAGAAGGGAGAGGGAGTGCAGTGAGAGAGAGGAGGGAGAAGCGCGGTCCAAAGGTGAGAGTCCGAAAATGGGAATTTGGATTGAGCGAGTAGAGAAACAAGGTTTGGGCGACAGGCAACGCACCTGCTTTTTGTTTTAGGGGTTCTCTAAATGAGTCGGCGACGAAGCTAGATCCGACCGTCTTGACCGGTTTATTTAGTGACTTTCTAGAAAGATCTAGAATGATCGGTCAGGACCAAAATCATAACTTTCGTTACAAGTAACTTCATTTCTTACATTGTACTAATTATTCCGTTAATTAATATAACAAATTTTAAATAATTATTAATTATATTAATGAATGAATATGGTAGGATTACTCTTTCCATTTATTCACACTCATTTGCCATTTTGATGTAATATTAAAGGTTTTCTCTTAAAATCATAATTAAAATTTCAAATTATAATAATTTTTTTAATACAATCTATTTGATTCACAACAAACTAGGTGTAGGGCTATTTTGAGGTGAGCCCACGAATGAAAATAATGATTCACTCAATCTTGCATACGTTGTGATTCAAGACTTCTCGTTGAATATTTCTTTTCAACTATAACTTTTTAGTTCAATTGATTAAATTTTTCGGACGTTAAACTAATGTCTTACACGTAACTTTTTTTCAGAGCGACATCCTTTCGTTTTTCACAGTTTTACAAAGATAAAAAGTTTGAACACCAATGAATAATATCACCTCCTCTCAATGATTGAAAACTTAAAACTTAAGACTTGAAATCTCGTGAATTTTGTCAGAACCCGATCCGCCCTGACCGGACCCCAATGGAATATCGGATTCCCTATGTGGGAAGTTATACACAGGACACGACATATATCCATAGGAACTCATGAAAACAGTTCTTTTTGTACGTGGAATTCTAAACTAGGATATTTCCAAAAACAAATATAACGAAAATCATATTCGTTTTATACACAATAAATATTTGCCATCGAAATCAGAGTATACGACGGAAGTAAAATTTAAAATAATATACAGTCACAACATGTGGCTTTTCAAACCCGAAAAACAAGACCATCATCCATGATAGATCTTTCACCTGTGCCTCCTTGTCAACTTTGTAATCCAGTTTGCTTTACTTCTCAGTGAACGTTCCCGATATTTAAAAAATAGAGATTTTTTCACATAATGAGCATTTGGCCAAGCAAATAAATTCAACAATTAGAATACTCAATTTAACTCCATATACACAATTCGAACAGTTACATTCTCCATCTCATACCATCATCACCATTACTTAAGAGAAAACCAAATGAAACCATTAAAACGTGTCATTGTCATAAAAATACATGCTAGAAATCAGTTAATGAGAGAAATCAATTCCAACAACTAAATTCAAGGTAATGTTAATAGAATTTGCCTGTAAAACCATAAAAAAAAATATCCAACGAAATATTTAACAAGCAATGACGTTTATAAAAATAATTCACACATATGTTATGTTAGGACCCGACCCGGCCCCGACCGGATCCCGACGGATAGGATTCCCGAGGTGGGAATTATTCAACGACAGACCGACGACCATTCAACGCAAACGACTTTCATTTATTCTTTCTTACGTGGCATTCTAAATTAGGATCTATCAAAACACTAAAGAAATCAAATATCCATTAATATATATATATATATATATTTTAATCAAGTCAGAGTTTGACAACAGAAATAATTTAAAATACAAATAGTCACGACATGTGACTTTACAACCCAAAAATCCTATACTTTATTGTACACTGTACCTTGTTTTAGTTACTCCGTCCTAGTTAACATATTCAATATCTGAAAAATAGAAATATCCACATAATGAGCTTTGAGCTCAGCAAGAAAAACAAACCCTTAGAATAATTAATCTAGGCTCTATCCCATAATCTAGGAACAATCATTCTCCATCCCTCTTTATCATAAAGAATTTAAATTTCTCAATTCAAACAAAGTAACACATTTACCTTTTTAAAACTCATATTATTTCCATATAATTTCATGTTATATGAAATCAATTATAACCAATAAAACTAATGCACTATAATACTAAAACCAATGTACAATGATAACAAAATTATGCACTTACAATTATCAATCAAAGAATTTCCAATGCATTATTTAACAATAAGTGATATTTGTTAATTATAATGCACTCTACCAATTCAACTCAACATGTATAACTATAAAACATCACTACAGATTTTCAGGCTTTCACCAACCGGACTGCAGTACCTCGAGCCTGCTTTTCAGGGATTGACACTTCCTCTTCCTTAATTCATGCTCAACCATCATAAAACTCAATTAAAAACAATCAACACCAGTATTCAATTCCATAAATTTCAAATACAACTTATTAAGCAAATAAACAGATATTTTTAAACCAATCTCTTTTCCACAAAACCTCATTCGTTTCTCATCAAACCTGATGCGAACCACGCCAACGATGTGATGATGACCCACGATCAAAATATTGGCGTCGTCGCTAACCTAGAATCTACAAGTTCGAATAGGAAATCATTGACCCGAAATCTATACAGATCCGAACCTTGGAATAAGGAGGACGCCACAAACGAATATGCCTGTTCGTTTGATAAGACAGATTTTGAACGCCACAAGGAGAACCTTGATAAGTTCAGAGTTTCTTCAAGAAACTAAGAGAAATTCTCTCACAATTAGATAAAACCTGATTTCCCTTTTCATTCATCTAAGAATAAATTTATAGGCATGAAACACCCCTTCATGCTAGGGTTTCTAAAGTTTCCTTTAATAACAAAATTACTAATCTGCCTTTCTAACTCTTAATTAAAAAAAAGGCAATTGCTAAAATAACGACAACTTAAGAAAAACGACTTATGACTCAACAGACGATAAGTACTTGTTAAACCCTAAAAATGTCAATAAGAAAGTAACTAAATAAGTAAAACGACAATGACATAAACATCATCCCAAAACAGCTTGGATTACGAGAACAAGCTCTGATTCGTGGTTCGGAACACAAGTTCCTTCTTGAGGTAGGATCTGACGGACCAAATTGCTCATTTGCTCTTTTATCCGCTTCGCCTTTGCTCTCGTTATTGGTCCAGCCGTATCTTCAATTGGATCCTTATTTTTAGGCTTTGACATGGTCTGAACTTGGATCACATCATTCCTTCCCTCTTCGAAAAGATTCGTCCTCGAATCTCCTGCATCGTATAAAAAAAATTAGTAAAATTAAAAAATGTGCTTACATTACCGTATTCACTCGGTAGGTCGATCTTGTAAGCAGTATCGTTGATGCGCTCTAGGAATTGGAAAGGATCATCTCCTCGAGGTTTTAGGTTATTGTTCCGTGTGTTTGGAAACCTGTCTTTTTGTAGATGTAGCCAAACCAAATCTCCAGGTTCAAAAATAAATCTTACAATTGCATGAAATTTCTTAACAAATTCATCATTTTTCCTTTCATCCACAAAAGCAAACTTTTTAATCAACAAAGTTAATAAATTTAATGAATTTAATAGATTAAAATCATCAATAATATCAAACAGTGAATAATATCGAATAGAAATAAAATCCTTTAAAATGCAAAAATCAGATTTGAAACTCACAAAACATGTATCTACAATTTTGTTAGAAACCAAGTTATGTGCAAAGCAATCAATGATAAATTTTTCAATAAAATAATTTTGCATATTATCTATTAACCTTAAACATATAATAGGTGCAATATAAAAATTATATGGTCTTACCAACCACTCAAACCTATTTGATGTTTCTGGTCGACTTGGAACTAACATACTCGGTACGAGATTTTTATGCTTCTCAATCGCTCTCAAAGGAGAAATTTCTCTTCGAAACTCCTCGGGAATTTCATATTTATTTTTCTGTAAAAGAAAAGAAACAATACTTAGAAGAAAATTTGGTAAGTCGTTAGATGATAAATAAACATCTTTGTATAAAAGCAAAATCATCCCACGCTTATCCTCATTTTTGTTCGTCAATACAATTTGTTTCTCACTTGACTTTTCTTTCCTCTCTCCCTCGTTTTTTATCTCTTTTCTCTCAATTTTTCTCTCTTGCTCCCTTGGTTTTTCATCCCTCTCTGTCCTCTTTTCAACTATTTTTCTTTCTCCACTTGCCTTTTCTATTTTGGCATCTTCTTCAACTAATTTCTTTTCACCTTTTTTCTTTCTCCCTCTCATCCTTAATTATTTGAAATTCTTTCGTGATCCTCTCTTGATCTTCTCGAGCCTCTTTGACGTTGGGCCGTATCATTGTCATCTCCCTATCCTTGTAATACTCATCTACACTTCGACTCCCTTGCCGAAGAGTTTGCAATTTGTTGTGTAGATCACGCCGGTAATGACTCGGTACAAATCGACGTCGCATCACTCTCTTCATCTCTGCCCAACTCTCAATGGGAAGGTCTCCATTTTGCCTTCGATCGAGACACAATTTTTTCCACCACACTATCGCATACTGTGTAAATTCTATGGCAGCAAGCTTCACTTTCTTTCGCTCAGAGTAGTTGTGGCAATAAAAAACTAGTTCTATTTTCCGCTCCCAATCCAGGTATTCCTCCGGATCACTTTTTCCTCGAAACTCAGGAATCTTCATCTTGATGTTTCCCAAATTATAATTGAGTCGGCCTCGGTCTTGTCTTGCGTGGTCGTTCCCATGTCTTCCACGACTACCCACGGACACCCTATCAAGATCATCCTCCAAGTTTCTCTCATCAATTTCATCGATCTCTTCCGTAGGGACCTGCCTACGCTGGTTTCTTCTTAGTGCATTATGCCCAGCCTGGGGTTGGACTCGTGTCGCAATCTATTCCACTTGATCAATTTGCTCGTTGATCTCATTGAACCCTTGTCTTATCAGCCGCCTCATCTCCCCCATGATCGCCTCCATTTGTAAATTTTGCATGTTAGCTGGACGTTGGTTGTCTTCTGCGTCGGACATGGTTAGGTATTCTCTGCAAGAACGTAGAAGGTGAAGTAAAATAGGACCTCACAACACTCTCTCACGTATTTTACTTGAAAATGTGGAAAATCACTCAATTTCACTCGTGTTTGCACTCAATAATACTGGCTTTTACCTTTAGATATGCTCACTCACTCGTGCCTTTTTCACTCGAATTTTTTTTTTTTTAAAAAAAAACTAATCAAATAGTAATAAATGAATCTTCCTGCAATAACAAAAACTGACAAACCCAAAAAAAAAAATAAAAAGAACAAAAATAAAATAAATAATGGCAAAATAAATACTACAATTGCGAAACAACTAAGAAAGTAAAAGGTGAAGAAATATAGGACCTCACAGCACTCCCTCACGTGTTTCACTCGAAATGAAGAAAAATCACTCAATTGCACTCGTGTTTACACTCAGTAATATTGGTTGTTACCCTCTAATATGCTCACTCACTCATGCTTTTTTCCACTTGAATTCTCTTTGATTTTTTTTCGAAACTAACCGAATAGTAATGGAAGTTCACAAGTTCCAAAATAACAGACACTACAATTAGTGATGAAAGAATTAGCTCAAAATAATTAGAATAGTATAAGGATGCAAATGAACAATCCAATGAAGTAAGCTAGTCATACAAATTTAAAGAACCACAATTTTTTTTTTTTTTTTCGAATTTGTAACCGAATTGGTAACCGAATTTGTAAACGAATTTGTAGATGACGTTTTAGTGCTCAAACCAAATCAAAATTTTGCGTTCAGGTATGATTTGGAAAGAGAAAAATCTCATCTAACAACTTAAAGAATAACACTTTCGCAATCAGAATCTTTATCAAGACGAAAATTGCGAATTACTTTTGAGCATTAACAATCTTTGACAGTTACAAAATTTCACTTTTGAATAAGCAAACTAGATCCGATTTTGACGTTTCAATACAGATCGGAAAGATAAAATGCTAATTCACAAATCATAAGATGCTGGCAATTTTGTTTGATGTCTATAAACCATTCGAATGATTAAAATGGTTTAAGCCAGATTCTAGTACACCAGAACGAAATCGGCGACAGTTACAAAAATGTGAATTTGAATGGGCAAACAAGATCCGATTTTGACGTTTCAACACAGATCAGAAAGCTAACACGTCGTTCTATGATTCATATGAAGACGACGTTTTCGTTTGACACATATTTGAATAGCGAATCATCGAGATAAATTGAAACAGATTTCAAGACTCAAGAACAAAATTTCTGAAACAAAACAAAACAAAAAGGAAGGGATAGAACCTGACGAACTCGATTTGGCTCTGATACCAAATGATGCGAACCACGCCAACGATGTGATGATGACCCACGATCAAAATATTGGCGTCGTCGCTAACCCAGAATCTACAAGTTCGAATAGGAAATCCTTGACCCGAAATCTATACAGATCCGAACCTTAGAATAAGGAGGACGCCACAAACGAATATGCCTGTTCGTTTGATAAGTCAGATTTTGAACATCACAAGGAGAACCTTGATAAGTTCAGAGTTTCTTCAAGAAACTAAGAGAAATTCTCTCACAATTAGATAAAATCTAATTTCTCTTTTCATTCATCTAAGAATAAATTTATAGGCATGAAACACCCCTTCATGCTAGGGTTTCTAAAGTTTCCTTTAATAACAAAATTACTAATCTGCCCTTCTAACTCTTAATTAAAAAAAAGACAATTGCTAAAATAACGATAACTTAAGAAAAACGACTTATGACTCGACAGACGATAAATACTTGTTAAACCCTAAAAATGCCAATAAGGAAGTAACTAAATAAGTAAAACGACAATGACATAAATATCATCCTAAAACAGCTTGGATTACGAGAACAAGCTCTGATTCTTGGTTCGGAACGCAATTTCCTTCTTGAGATAGGATCTGACGGACCAAATTGCTCATTTACTCTTTTATCCGCTTCGCCTTTGCTCTCGTTATTGGTCCAGCCGTATCTTCAATTGGATCCTTATTCTTAGGCTTTGACATGGTCTGAACTTGGATCACATCAAAACCAATATTCGTTTCATGATTACAATCCACAATCAAAGCATGACATTTATCACAACATCATCCTACCTACCAAAGACCCGATATTATATTTTCAACTGCCACAAAAGCCAATATAATATACCACTCTTTTATAAAGAAGAAATTCAATGATAGAAGGATCCTTCCTGTTCAATTTACAGGGTTAGGCACTGCTTTGTGAGATAAAAAGTGATCTCAATCAATTTAATAATTTAAATTTACACTTTCCGTTACAGGGTTAAGCCCACACATATGTAGGTAGAAAGTTATCTCAATTCACTTGGCAATTAGATTAAATGTGATGGTCAATTTATTAACTATTTGTGTACAGTTCCCTTGAACAAACAAAAAAATTGAACAAGAACTTCGTAAACAAACTACATTTAATGCCCGTTCTGAAATGAAACATTAGTAACAGAAAAGAACTCAACCCGGAAACCACTTTTTCGTCATTGTTAAGGAGAAACTTCACTTCCAATTTACAATCCAATAAACTTCATTTCATAATCCACACACCAAAATTTTCAACCATTTCTATCCATAAACTCACGACATAGAAATATTCTATCTCCACCTAAATAATAAAATAAAGCTTAACTTAGTTATTCTAAAAGTTGGATTTACTTACCAAAATTATCGGCTCCTCCCCTTTTCTTGAAATCTCTGCCGACACCAACGATGTCTACGCTAAAATGCTCTTCTCAACGAGCTGATCACTTTTCCCTAAAGAACGGATGGACAAAACTATCGTTTTCCCCCTCCCCTTTCTCTCTTCTCCCTCGCGGGTTCTCTTTGTCGACGCTAGACATGACTAACGAGCGATCCGAGCCGAGCCGAGCCAGAAGTAGTCCGACTCACCGAGCCTAACGAGTTAAACGAGTCGAGCCTACAGAGCCTAACGAGCCAGCCTGAAAAAAATTTCAACCCGAGTCAGCTCGCGAGCCACGAGTTAAATGAGCCGAGCCGAGCCGGCTCAACGAGCCTAACGATCCTTAACAAGCCGAGCCTAACGAGCCGAACGTATATAAATATTTCCAACTTATGTTAATATAAGTTATTAAAAAAATTTCATGTAAAAATTATAATAAGTATTAATAATTATGTCAACCATATGTACTCATTTAATTTAAAAATTAGTTATGTTAATTAAAAGTATATAAAATTAAATGTATTAATAAATAAATTATTTGAGACCATCCAATAAAAATATCACACAATAAATCAATTGTGTGGTGTTGGAACCAAATTGGAGTAACTAAACTAAACCCTAACTAGTTATGTAAATGGATGAAGAATTAGTTGGAGGGCAATTTAGGGAAAAGAAATATGGTAGTTGGATCTACCCAATAGAAAGAAGACATGTCAAAGCTTCTAAAAGAAGCTTTCATTTTTCTCCCTCTCGGCCTTCATCTTCTTCTCATCTCCCCACGCCAATTTTCAATTTTCCTTCGAGATTTTAGTAAACGGGAAAGAATCCTTTTCAAAGATGTCAAGAGCAGGGAAGTTGGTTTCCGATCATACGACATCAAATCCATTCGGAACGACGGGAACAACGAACATCCCTGCGATATCAGAGTCGCCGGTGCCGACGCTGTCGGTGTACCACCTACCTCAGATTCTCACTCTCTCTTGCTACTTTCCACCAAGGTAAAATGATAGGAAAATGCTCCTTTTTTTCTTGTTTTTTCGGAGAAGACAATGAAGAAGGAAGAAGAAAAGCCAGTCTGATTAAACTAGAGAAATGGAAGACAGTTTCAGACGGAGACGGAGAGAACCGCCATTGACGCGAAAGAAGATCTTGACAAGACGACAACACAGGGTCCACCGGTTCAGGGAGAGGGGGGCTCGCGGGCCGAAGGGTGGGCTCGCGAGCCTGGCTCGCCAAGCCAACGAGCGAGCTCGCCGAGCCGGCTCGTTTGGCTCGGCCCCTGGCGGGCTCGCGAGCCCAGGAGCTGGGCTCGGCTCGCCTCTTGGGACCGGGCCAGGCTCGGCTCGCTACAGTAACGAGTCGAGCCGAGCTCGGCCCGCTACTGTAGCGGGCTGGCTCGCCAGCCCGCCCGTTAAACAACTCTAGTCGACGCTTTCTGTTTCTCACGAAAACATCACTCACCAAACAACTTCAAAAGAAAACTTCTCTTTCTTTATTTCCTCTCTCTCTCTCTCTTCACTTCTCATCTCCACGTGAAAGCCAAAAAAAATTGCCACCTATTGCTTTTAAAAAATCATTTCTTTTCTTCTTTCTACGTACAATCATTAACAACATGCCACCTTTCACTATTGAAAATTTTTTTAAGAAAATTATAGATTTGAACCCTGTATTATACACATTTTTTCAATATGACCCCTGTATTAAAAAAACTGGCAAACCGAACCCTGTATTTTAATTCTGTTATCAATTTTGACCTTCTATCAACAATTTCATAAAACTCTCATTGAAAAAACTACCAAATGATCTTCGATTCAGTTGTAATTTTTACCACATGTTTATTACTTAATGAGAAGTAGGGCTGGGCACGGTCCGGTCCGGTCCGGTTCTGGGCTGGAACCGGACCGGACTGTTGGTTTCGGGAAATAAATTCCCGAAACCGGAACCGGTCCATAGCAGAACCGGTACCGAACCGGAACCGGATCGAATTTACGGTCCGGTTCCCTCCCGTACAATTTCCACTGATTTTCTTCTGACTTCTGAGGAGCTTTAATGGCTACACCTACCTCTCTTTAATGACTCTCTCTCTCTCCCCTATCCTTCATCGATTCCTCTCTATGTAATGAACTGCGAAAGTTGCTGGTCGACGGTCGGAGCTGCTTGAGTCTGAGAGGTGAGATCGCCAACTCGCTAGGTCGGGCTTGGGGACGGGTTGTCGGTTCGGTGCTAAGGAGTGAAATGAGGGAGGGCTCTCACTGGACGTCGGTGTTTTAGTGTTTTTTTTTTATTTTTTAAAGTTATCCGACCCATGGGTCGGATAACCCACTGGGCCGACCCATGGGTCGGTTCTCCCGTGGGATTTCCCGGTCCAGGATTCGAGAACCGGGAACCGGACCGCGGTTCTCGGTTCTCGAATCCGTGGAACCGGGACCCGTTCCACAGTAGACAGAACCGGCCAAGAACCGGCCCGGACCACCGGTCCAGTCCGATTTTGCGGTTTCGGGCCCGTTCTGCCCACCCCTAATGAGAAGATAATCTGAAGATTTTCGTGATTTTTTAAGACATCTATGATTTATTATAATTTTATTTTAGTATTGTTTAAAAATATTATAATAAATCATACAAGTTTTAAAAATTTACGCAATTTTTTCTATTATCTTCCCATAATATGGTGAATATCTAGAAAAAGTTTCAAATAAATCCAATATCGTTTTTTATTTGTTTAAATTAATCTCAGTTTCTTCTTTATTTTATAAATTAATTTTTAAAAAAATACCAAACAATATTTTATTTATTTGAAAACTTTTCCACATGTTCAACCTATCATCGGTAGATAATAAAAAAGTTTCGTGATTTTCTAAAATTTGTATGATTTATTATAATATTTTTATAAAATACTAAAATAAAATTTCAATAAATCGTACATGTGTTAACAAATTACAAAAATTTTCAGATTATCTTCTCATTAAGTAGTGAACTTGTGGTAAAAATTTCAACTGAATCTAACATCGTTTGTTAGTTTTTTCAATGAGGGTTTAATGAAATTATTGATAGAAGGTCAAAACTGATAATAGAATCAAAGTACAGAGTTTGGTTTGCCAGTTTTTTTAGTACAGGGCCCGAATTGAAAAAACGTGTATAGTACAGAGTTCAAATCGATAATTACCCAAAATTTTAAGTTAATTTACTTAAACCAAACTTATCCATTGAAGATTACTCTTTTACCCCTCTCAAACATTTCTTATCTTTCTTTATTCATTTTTCAGCCATCATCCTTCTACTCTCCACGTGAAGCCTCAAATTTCCTGTCAACTCACCATGGTTATTTAACGATTGGGTTATTTACCAATTAATTCTTTCTTAATTAACAACTAACAACCATTAATTTAATCTAATCCCAATTAAATTTATATTAATCTAATTTTTATAATTAATTAAATTTTAAAGCTCATAAAATAAAAATTTATGCGTTTACAAATTTTCAAACCATTACATGTTACTCCAACATGTATAACATTATAAAACATCCCTACATATTTTTGGGATTTCACCAGTCGGACTGTAGTACTCCGGGCTTACTTTCCTCGCGAAGTCTAAGAACTTTCAACCCAAGGGAGACGACTATATGTAAGGCCCCTACTCTTTTCTCTAGTTATACATATTGTATATAATTAGAGCAAATAAGTAATTATCACTTCCTCTTTTCTCAACACATGCTTTGAAAATTTAATGGAAAGCCAATGAAACACATAATTGAAGATAGTGAGGTGATTCATTTATAAATTCAAGTTTGAACATCAACGTAACATGCAATTATCTCAATGCTTTAAAATAATTTTTTTTTAAGCTCAGATAGAATACAAGTTAAAAAAAACTATATATATTATATATATATATATATTTGGATTTCCAATAAGGAGCATTTGCATCAGGTCTTTGGAAGACTTTGGTAATGAAAACATCTTTATACCAACGAAAATTGGTTAAAGCTCCACATTTGAGATTTTGTAATAATTCGGTGCCTCTTTCAAGACGCTGATCAACCGAACCAACAAAATAGTAGATGATGGATTGGATGAGTGTATAAACACTATCCTGCTGAGGTTGGGAAGTAGATGGCTGTTCAATTTTAACAGCATTGAGAATTTCTTCTCTTTGAACTTGAGTGAGAATGTTATCCCACCATCCTTTGAGACTGCCAATGAAACCACTAATGATAAAAATGGCAATATCTTTGTCAGTGTTATGTGATGCACGACAAATACTGGCATACATCATCATTTTGTGAAGGACTTCGTAAATCTGATATTCAGATAAACCATCTATGTTCCATTCATAAATAGTTTTGGCTGAATAGGCAGTTTGACTTTTGAAGAAATTTTCTTCCCAAAGCATATCGGGAGGAGTTGGTCTTGGATAATAGACACGACGGAAAGTATCTCCACCTAAGTTATCTTTGTATTTGATACGATTTAAAGATAAATTTTGGGCATAGAATGAAGAATTTTCAATCGAAGGTTCTTCATATTTTGGAAAAGTTATTTGCATTTTGTGAATTTCTTCAAGGTCAGAATTTGTACTAGACTCACTGGAAGTTGAATTAGTCTTATCAGTAAATTCAACATATTTTGTAATGGGGGATAAGTTAACAGATTTTAATCGCTTAACTAATTCATCCATAAACTCGTTGTCCTTATTCGGATTTTTGAAATTGAAATTTGACAAGAATATAGGAGGCTTTAGATCAGGTTGACTAATTGCTAAAGCTTTGGAAGTGGATGCTTCTTTAGAATCCTGGGAATTGGGAAGTTCTTTTGGAATTTCTTTTTGTATTTTATCCAATTGTTTCTCAATTCTTTGAAGTTGGTTGCCAACTGTGTTGAGATTTATATTTGTATAATTCAGTTGTTTATGAATGGTGGATTCGATAATGACCTCTTTTTCTTTGGAAGAAGTATCTACTAAAGGGATTGCTTCAATAGTAGAACTTTTATCTTGGCTTATTAACTGAATAGGTTCGAAAGGGGGATGAACTGACTTAACATCTCCTGTTTTAGTATGCCAATTGATTAGAAAACTGTCATAGTGATCTAAGACATCAATAGACGAAGTGTAATTTGGAATATAGTACTCCCAGTACCATTTTGGAAAGAACATAAATGTTTGTTCTTTTTGAAGATAAGAGTAAAATTGCTCTTTGATGATTTGGAAAGGATTCCCAGCATGCTGGTGATGAATCCATTTTTGAAATAAAGAATTGGAAGGCTTTTGGTACTCTTCATTAACAATATCCCTAATTAAAGATCCTGGAGAGAAATCCATTAGAGATTAAATTGCATTTCTGATGCAGTTGGAGAATCATCCTTTTTGTTGTCCTCTTGACCAAATGAAGGATGTTTGTAAACTCCATGAGGAATTTGTTCTTTGGAAACCTGAATCTCTTCAATGTTGAGAGATTGAGGTAATTGGGAAGAACCAGAAACTGAATGCCTGGAACTAGAATTCTCGATTGGTTTGAAAGAAGAGAAATTAGATCTATTTGACATACTCCTAGATAAAGAAATTCGTTTGGAAATTTCAGGAGTAAATTGGATTTGAATTTCTCCATCCTCTGTTTGAATGATTTGATCAATTTGAGAATTAATACTTGATCTTGGAAGTATGGCTTGAGGAATGGTCCATGTGGTTGGAAAGGTAACTTCTTCCCAGTCTATGAGACGAGGAATAGCTATGTTGGTAGATAATAGATTACTTTCTATTACCATAGTTTTGCCAGGAATTTCTCTAATGATGGCATTTGGACACAAAGTATTCATTAATTTGTAATTAATACGGTATATGACCGCAATGGTTTCTGATCCGGGAAGGAAATCATAACCATGAGTTTGAATGTTCAAGGTGATTGCCTCAAACAGATTGGGATCTGTCAAAGACAGATTGAGATTTGGATATACATTAAAGTATATTGGACCATGACATAAACTTGTTTGAATAACTCCCATAAGAGAGTTTTTCCAATTTTGATTTCTAGCATCTCGCAGATTAGCTAAAATACTGGCATTTAAACCTGGAAGAGTTAAAGGTTTAAAAGTAATTTGAATTAATCCTATATGGATATATTTGAACTTTTTGAAATATTTTTGGATATCTTTTAAACTTAGAAGTTTAAGAGTTTTGTCATTGGAATCTAAACAAATAGTTTGTTCAGAGATTTTGATAGCATTTTTGAAAAGGAATTCAAAGGTTCCTAATTTGTAAATTTCTTTGGTTTCGATTACTGGAATAGACCATTGATTTAGTAAAGAGTTTTGAGAAATTTCTACGATTTGTTCGTTTTTAGTAGTATTTGAAGAAGCATTTGAAATATCAGAAAAATTCATTTTTAGAAATAAGTTAATTCATTGATGAAAAAAACAAATCTTTTCTAAGATCAATCTTAGGATTTTAATTTAAAATGATATAATAAACCTTATTGGTGATCACTTTTCCTCTTATTGATTTATTGAAATACCTTATTGAATCATTAATAACGCCGTATTGTTTCAAAACTTCTCCTTATGAAAACTGTGATTTACCCATATCAACTCAACCTATCTCAAAGAGATTAATTCCATAACACTTTAGAAATTAAGCCTCATTATTCTCGTATAATGGGTGTAAACGCCTAAACGCCAAACCACGGCTAAAACGGCAACAACCCCGACGAGATTCCCGAAGATTAATTCTAAAGTATCATAAAACTTTAGCGTTGATATTGCACACAGATTATCATAAGAATAGATAAAGAAACTTATTGGAGAAATCAACTTTTCATATTGGTGAATCAACTTATCTTATTGAGGAAAATAAATCACCTTATTGGTTATTATTCATATTAAATTAAACTGATAAGATTATCCCTAGAACTGATTACCTTATTCATCAATGAAATAACAAAGTTCTAGCCTAATGGCTCTGATACCATATTGCTGCGGAAGAGAGGATAAACACTCAAACTAAACTCAAATGTGGAGAAGGAGTAGAAGTAGAGATAATAAGAGATATTATATCTCAAATTATGTCAAGACGAAATTCAAAGTTTATTGGAGAAAAAGTTAATTCAACCTAGCCAATCTCCTTGGAGTTGTACAGCTTTTTATGTCAATAAAAATGCTGAGAAAGAACGAGGAGTTCCTCGTCTTGTAATCAATTACAAACCCTTGAATAATGTTCTCCAATGGATAAGATATCCAATTCCAAACAAAAAAGATTTGTTAGACAGATTACAATCTGCTCTAATCTTTTCCAAATTCGATCTCAAATCTGGTTACTGGCAAATTCAAATTGCCAAAGAAGACCGTTACAAAACTGCTTTTGTAGTTCCTTTTGGTCATTACGAATGGAATGTAATGCCCTTTGGACTCAAAAATGCACCTTCTGAATTCCAACATATCATGAATGATATATTTTCCAAATATTCCAAATTTTGTATTGTCTACATAGATGATATATTGGTGTTTTCCAACTCAATTGACCAACATTTCAGACATCTGAGAATCATTAAAGATGCTATGAAAACAAATGGTTTAGTTGTCTCTGCTCCTAAACTTAAACTTTTCCAAACTACTGTAAGATTCCTTGGTCATAATGTGCATCAAGGTACCATCATTCCAATTCAAAGAAGTATTGAATTTGCTTCTAAATTTCCTGATGAAATTACTGACAAAAAACAATTACAAAGATTTCTAGGTAGTCTAAATTACTTGGGTGATTTTTATCCTAATTTAGCCCAGGATACTGCAATTTTATATCAAAGATTAAGAAAAAATCCTTCGCCATGGACACCTGTCCATACTGCAGCAGTTCAAAAGGTAAAGGTAAAAGCTCAAACATTACCATGTTTAGCACTTTTAAATTCTGAATGGAACAAAATTGTCGAAACTGATGCCTCTGACAAGGGTTATGGAGGTATTCTAAAACAATTAAACCCTAATACTTCCAAGGAAGAGCTGGTTCGGTTTACTTCAGGTGCTTGGAAACCAGTGCAACAAAATTATTCTACTGTCAAAAAAGAAGTTTTATCAATTGTCAAATGTATTACCAAATTTCAAGATGATTTACTCAATAAACATTTTGTTTTAAGAGTTGATTGTTCTTCTGCAAAACAGATTTTAACAAAGATGTTTAAACAGTCTAGTAAAAAAAAAAAAAAAAAAAAAAAAAAAAAAAAAAAAAAAAAAAAAAAAAAAAAAGTTGGACGGGAAAGAAACTTGTGTAAAAATTGGGTTGGTGGTTTATGTTAAAAGTTTATGTTAGTTTTGGTTGTTTGATTCCTAAATCCTGTAGAGTGTTACTAAGTTAATTTTCCGTTATTTTAGGTGATCGAGCGTGTAATTTGGTCGACGAGTGACGAGACGGCCGAACACAGGTAAGTAGTGGTAGCTATTCCTTTCGCCTTCGGCCTACACCCTAGAAGGAGGGTATTTATTTCGTGTTTTTTGGTGCATATTCCGTGGAAGGCATCATGGTGTTCAGTTAAACGAAATACGAGTTTCTTGTATGTGGTTTTGGTTTGTGGCGTGGAACGTAATCAGATAAAGTAAATTGTAAGTGCATCTGAGTAGTGTGCCTTGTCGGATTACATGCTGGACGTAGCACCAAAAAGAAAAAAAAAGGAGGGAACTCTACGAAGGGGACCGGCTAAAATACCCAATCTGGATTAAGTGGCCTTGTCGGTATACGTGCTGGAGTTTAGCACCCCGAGGGGATCTCTATGATGGATGATTGGCTAAATACGTAATGGTCGCGAGTAGACTCCTCGACGATTATAGGATTCTCGATCGACGAGGGAGATCATGTATGGCCTCCTAGACGGTTACGGGTGAGAGCTGTCTGTCGTGCTCTGGTGGTTTGAGTGTGGCTTCCTAGACGGTTATGGATTGTGCCCTACTCAAATCACAAAGCTTAT
>CM039502.1:8558391-8569623 GCA_022432975.1 Begonia masoniana
TGAACTAAGTGGGCTATATTGCAGCGATGTGTTCCTTGTCGAACCGTCGCCCCCGACATAAGGTCATTGTTAGTATGTAAGTGTAGAGTGTACTTATAGAATTATTGTCGATATTGAACGATGAAGAGTGGATAATTGAGAATTTTGTTAATTACATTGTTACAATTTGATATCTTAATTTCTATTTTTATTTGATTAAAAAAGCTTGCATTGCAACAACAATGATGAAATAATTATAAATTTTTCGTAGAAAATTTTCTCTTACTCTGCCTTCGGTTTTTTTTAATTTAATTTATATTTCCGCGTTACGTATATTGTATTAGTTTAAATAATGGTTATTCCTAGGGTTCATTGATATTGTTTTTGTTAATTTAAAGAGAATTAAACTTAGTTGTTTTGATGATGAATATGCTAAATTGTGCAATTAATTTTAAGTTACAATTGAGTAGTAATTTGAATATAAAGTTTATTTTATCTATTTTATTTTGACATACCCTTGAAGATGGGTATTTGGTTATGGTAACATGTTTGTTTGAGTCCTCTCAGTGAAGGTCAAAGTTCATAGGACTTACATGATGAAAATAGAAAGAGATTGCATGTCAAATTTGTGAAGAAACTATTCATGAACCGGAGAGCTACAAGTGTTGATCGGTTCGGCAAAGGGTCGACCGTTGTAATGCTGAAAAGAGTCATAGAGAACTCAAAGTGTCGACCATTAAAGAAGGGTCAACCAGTGCAACATTGAGAAGAATTCCAAGTCTTTCAAAGTGTCGACCGATGCAGTTTACCAAACAATGAAAGGTCGACACATGTCAAACACTAGAGAATTGTTTCAAGTACTCGATAGCTCAAAGTGTCTACCAGTATCTCAAAGTATCGACCAATGCAGTCTATCAAGGGATCTACCAAGTTGTTTAGAACGTTCAAAAAATCGCACAATGGTCATGAAAGTGTCGACCGAAGATGTTGGGCGGTCGATCAATACCTTGTTTTTAATGAAAAATTCTATAAATAGAAACAAGCTGCACTGTGCAAATCACTGAACTTGAATTTCATAACGAAGTGATATTGAATTTGTAATGGTTCGAACATTTATTATTGTATCGGTTTGAATTTATAATTACATTTTCTGTTAATGATGTAAGAGTGAGTATTTATATATGTGAACAATATGTAATTGTGGATGTACATATATAAATGTTATGTGATGATTAAGTAAGATAAAATTTTATTTGGGAAAGATAAATTAAAAGACAAAAATTTGACGTTTTGGAAAAATATAAATAAAAAAAAATTAAAAGAAAAATGCTAATTACGATTGATTACGATAATTAGATTAAAATAAATCTAATTTGGGATTAGATTACAAATAATGATAATTAAATGTTAATTACTCAAGGTATTTTAGAAATTAACTAAAAATTTGAAGGCAAATGAGTCATTTTCAAGAGATAAGTATGGTTAAAGGTAATTATTGTTGAGATTTGTTTATGCTAGATGTTAGGTTGCGTTAGTGGTTAGTTACCACTTAGTCAATAAATCCCTATTGTTAAAGGATAGTTATTTATTTGTTTTAGTCTTACCACGTTTCTAGGATCTGATCAAACGTGGGCTGTTATTTTTCTTGTTTGTCAATGCTTGCTTTGTAAGGCTATAAGATAGCCGAGTTTACTCTTCAATAGGACAAGGAGATTACTCCAAAAATTTCCTGATCATTTAATAAGTTTTTCTGATTCTTAACATTTGGTATCAGAGCCTCATCACAGGCCTGATTAAAATTAGAAGCAGCAGTCTTCTATGAGTATAGTGGTTAAAGTCATATGGCAGAAAGTTCTTTTGTGCAGCCAGCAATTCCGAAGTTTGATGGGCATTATGATCATTGGGCAATGCTTATGGAAAATTTCTTGCGTTCTAAGGAGTATTGGAGATTGGTGGAAAATGAGATTCCTGCAGCAGCAGAAGGTCTCACAAATGCTCAGAGGAAAAACATTGAAGATCAGAAGTTGAAAGATTTGAAAGCAAAGAACTATCTATTTCAAGCAATAGATCGTTCGGTCCTGGAGACAATCCTCAACAAGGATACACCAAAGAATATATGAGATTCTTTGAAGCAGAAGTATCAAGGTACAACACAAGTAAAGCGTGCTCACTTACAAGCTCTTCGGAAAGAGTTTGAAATTCTTCACATGAAAGCAGGAGAATCTGTGAATGAGTATTTTGCTCAGACCCTTGCCATAGCCAACAAGATGAAAGCAAATGGTGAGAACAAAGGAGATGTTGCAGTAGTTGAAAAGATTTTGCGATCCATGACTCCAAAGTTTGATTATGTTGTGTGTTCCATTGAAGAGTCTAAGAATATAGACATCTTAACCATTGATGAGTTGCAAAGCAGCCTGCTTGTGCATGAACAACGCATGAGTTCTCATGAGGAAGAAGAACATGCTTTGACGATTACTCATGGAGATCAAGCTGGAGGAAGGGGTCGAGGACGTGGAAGTTTTAGAGGAAGAGGAAGGGGACGAGGCAGACAAAGTTTTGACAAGGCCACAGTGGAGTGCTATTCCTGTCATAAGCTTGGACATTTTCAATGGGAATGTCCAAGCAAGGAGAAGGAAGCCAACTATGTTGAGACTGAAGAAGAGATGTTACTGATGGCTTGTGTTGATAAGGCAAATGGAGAAGATATGTGGTTCCTTGACTCAGGATGTAGCAATCACATGTATGGAAAGAAGGAGTACTTCTCAGATTTTGATGAAAGTTTCAGAGTCTCTGTGAAGCTGGGGAGCAACTCAAGTATGGTGGTAATGGGAAAGGGCAATGTAAAACTATAGGTTAATGGAAGAATACAGATTATCACAGGAGTATTTTATGTGCCGGAGCTGAAGAACAATTTACTAAGTATTGGGCAATTGCAAGAAAGGGGGCTTAACATTCTGTTTCAAGGGAAAAAGTGCAAAGTGTTTCATCCTGAGAAAGGTTTGATAATGGAAACGAAGATGGCTTCAAATCGAATGTTCATACTGTATGCTATATCTCAGCCTATAGCATCTACTTGTTTCAACACAATCACTGAAGATATGGTGCAACTTTGGCATCATAAATATGGACACTTGAGCTTTAAGGGCTTAAAGACTCTTCAGCAGAAGAAGATGGTGAATGGTTTACCATAGTTTAAGTCTCCCTCAAGGCTATGTAAGGCTTGTTTAGTTGGAAAGCAACAAAGGATCTCATTTCCAAAGAAAAGTACCTGGAAAGCTTCACAAATTCTTCAACTAGTGCATGCTAATATTTGTGGACCAATCAAGCCCATCTCAAATGGCAAGAAGAGGTATTTAATTACTTTCACTGATGACTTTAGTAGAAAAACATGGGTTTATTTTTTGATAGAAAAGTCAGAAGCCTTAGCTGTTTTTTTGAGTTTTAAAATACACGTTGAGAAGGAGACAAACTCGTTCATTAGAGTATTACATACTGATCGAGGAGGAGAGTTCACATCACAAACGTTCATCAATTTTTGTAATGTAAATGGCATACGAAGACAATTGACAGCTGCCTACACACCACAACAGAATGGAGTTGCAGAACGGAAAAATAGAACTATTATGAATATGGTTCGGAGTATGATTTTTGAAAAGCAACTTCCAAAAATTTTCTGGCCTGAAGCAGTAAATTGGACTGTGCATGTCTTGAATCGAAGCCCAACAGTGGCAGTGAAAAACAAGACACCAGAAGAAGCTTGGAGCGGCGTTAAGCCTTTAGTTGAGCATTTTTGAGTTTTTGGATGTGTCTCCCATGTTCATGTGCCTGACAGTAACAGAACTAAGCTCGATGATAAGAGCTTAAGTTGTGTTTTGTTGGGAGTTAGTGAGGAGTCCAAGGCTTATAGGCTTTATGATCCAGTTTCAAAAAAAATTGTAATAAGTAGGGATGTTGTATTCGAAGAAGACAAGAATTGGGATTGGGATCAGAAATATGAAGAATCCATTGTGTGTGACTTGGAATGTGGTGATAGTAAGAAGGACGCAGCTGTGTTTGATGACAATGAAGAGGGGAGCGATTCTGAATCTGATCCTGAAGCTAATGCAGATGCAGCTGAAGAGAGTTTTTCCTCAGATTCCTTGACCAAAGAAAGCTCTCCTAGCTCAAATGAAGGGAGGAATAAGAGACCACCAATCTGGATGAGAGACTATGAAACAGGGGAAGGCATTTCTGAAGAAGAATATGAAGCTCATTTGACCATGTTTTCCACTACTGATCCTATTCATTTTGAAGATGCTGTGAAGAGTAGAAAATGGAAGAGAGCCATGGATTTGGAAATGGAAGCAATAAACAACAATGATACGTGGGAATTGACAGAGTTACCTAAAGGAGCAAAGAAGGTTGGAGTAAAATGGATTTATAAGACCAAGTTTAATGAAAATGGAGATGTTGATAAATACAAGGCTTAATTTGTATCAAAGGGGTATACTCAGCAACATGGGGTAGACTATACTGAAGTATTTGCACCTGTGGCACGCATGGAGACAATTCGATTGGTGATAGCACTTGCAGCTCAAAGAGGGTGGACTATCTATCAGTTAGATGTGAAGTCTACATTTTTACATGGTAAGCTGAATGAAGTGGTTTTTGTGGAGCAACCTTGTGGTTATGAGCAAAAAAGAAATGAACAAAAGGTCTACAAGTTAAAGAAGGCACTCTATGGGCTTAAGCAAGCACCACGTGCATGGTACAACCGTATAGAGGCCTATTTCATGAAAGAAGGCTTTGAGAAGTGTCAATATGAGTATACTTTGTTCATCAAAACAAGCACATAAGGCAAAATATTAATTGTAAGTCTCTACGTTGATAATCTTATTTTTTCTGGGAACGATGAATTAATGTTTACAAAGTTTAAAAATTCCATGAAGCATGGGCTTGACATGACAGATCTTGGTAAGATGAGGTATTTCCTTGGTCTTGAAGTTTTGCAAAAATCTGATGGTATTTTTATAAGTCAAAAGAAATATGCTTTGGAGGTGCTGCAACGGTTTAGAATGGACAAAAGTAATTCTGTTCATAATCCTATTGTTCCTGGATTTAAGCTTGTGAAGGATGAAGGTGGAGTCAAGGTGGACAAGACTTACTATAAACAGATTGTGGGTAGTCTCATGTATTTGACAGCTACTCGACCTGACATGATGTTTGTGGTGAGTCTTACTAGTAGATATATGGAGAATCCTACTGAGTTTCATTTACAGGTAGCAAAAAGGGTGCTGAGATATTTGAAAGGGACAACTGATTTTGGAATTTTCTATAAGAAGGGAGGAGATGATGAACTTGCTGTGTACACTGATAGTGACTATGCTGGAGATTTGGAAGACAGAAAGAGTACTTCAGGCTATGTGTTTTTATTGAGTTCAGGAGCAGTATCCTGGTCATCAAGAAAACAACCAATAGTAAGTCTATCTACCACAGAGTCATAGTTTATTGCTGCAGCTTCGTGTGCATGCCAAGCAGTATGGTTGAAGAGGGTGTTGGGAAAGCTGAGTCGGAATCAAGGCAAAACAACTATTATTCACTGTGATAGTAGTTCAGCAATCAAACTCTCAAAGAACCCAGTAATGCATGGTCGTAGTAAGCACATTGATGTACGTTTCCATTTTCTTTGAGAGCTCACAAAAGCTGGTACGGTGGAGCTGGTGCATTGTGGGACACAAGAACATTTGGCTGATATAATGACTAAACCACTCAAGCTGAATGTTTTCGTGAACCTGCGAGAGCTACTGGGAGTTTGTTCTGAGATGGATATAAACTGAGTGCTTATAACATTCAGTTTAAGGGAGGAATTGTTGAGATTTGTTTATTCTAGATGTTAGGTTGCGTTAGTGGTTAGTTACCACTTAGTCAATAAATCCCTATTGTTAAGGGATAGTTATTTGTTTGTTTTAGTCTTACTACGTTTCTAGGATCTTGTAATATCCAGCTTTTCTGGATATTATTATTTTAATATATAATGACATTTTTGTAAATATGTCAAATCAAGCCCGTTTTACTAATGGAAGGTTTCGTTGGGATCCTAATTATTAATATGGATTTTAAGGAATTTACAAGAATTTTCGGAGCAATAATGCTTAGTTTCGAGTAATTACGCTTCTCGTAATATAAAGGATGTTTTAGTAAAAATAGTAAACGAGGTCCGAATTGCGTACAGACAGTTTTAATAAATCCCGAATAATAAGTTGGACTTATTGGCAAAATAAGAAGATTTGGTGAAACCGAATAGATAGCTAATTAACGAAATAAAGGACGAAACAAATAGAAAATAAGTAAAAAGGGCAAAAAGGTAAATTTGCAAATCTAATTAATAAAAAGTGATTTCTTTTCTCTCCTCCCTCATTTCCTCTCTGCTCCGTGAACCAGAGAAGCCTCTGGCGATTTTCTCCCTCACGAACGCCGACGACCTCCTCCGTTCCGATGCCCGTTGCTCCTCCGATCGATCTCCGCTCTTCACGTTTTCTCCTCCGATCAACGTCCTAGGTAAGATTCTACAGCTTTCGGACGTTAGTTTTCAGTTTTATCGAAGTTATACGGTTAGGGTTTTCGTTTAGGGTTTCGTTAAAAACGCGATTTAAGGTTCGAGATTAATAGGTTTATCTAGTTTATGGATATAAATGAGGTATTAAGTGATATTGGACGAAGTTAAACTAATTTGTAATAAATGTTAAATTTAATGAATTTCGGGTTTTTGGAAAAAGCTCGTTATTGGATGTTTCGTAGAATCGAGTGCGAATTGGTTATTAGAATGCCTCGATTAATTAAGTTATAGCTTTAGAAGAATTTCTTTAGTTAAGGACTTTATTAATTTGGACGTTCACGGTTCAAACGCATTTTAACGAAAATCGTTGTGAATTGCCGTAGGTGAACGACGCTCGTGGGCGGAGCTAGCATTTCAACGGACGTCAGGTAAGTCTCCGCGACTTGTTTGGCCGATTGGCCTACACCATACGATATTTTGTTGTTCGAGGAAATTGGAGAATTGTTTGTTTAAATGCTTTGGTCGGGTAGTTAGGGTTAGTTCTTTCGTAGGTTATGCTTGAGTGTCTTGATGGTACGTATGATGGTTTATATGTTCATGTTTTAATTATGTTTATAGTATTGCTCATGTTCATGCATCATGTTTCTGAAAAGCACGAAAAAGGAATTTCTACGCATGTTTTCATGAAAAGGAAAAGGTTAAAGAAATGATATGAATGAATGTAATCTGGTCAAGGAGGTGGCGGTGGTTCAGACATGGCTGCTTGGGGAGCATGTTTTCCCCCCGGTTAGATACGAGGGGCTATCCAACCGTAGGATGTGCCGCTCCTATCTAGCGAGAGTGAGGCCACGGTGACGTATCTGTAATGTAATGAAATGAAATGAATAGCGAAAAGGTAGGAAGCATGTTTTTACGAACGGCACGCATAGCATGCATTGCATTCACGTAGACTTACTGAGCCTTAAGCTCACGACTTATGTTTATGGTGTAGGTGACCTCTACACAGGTGAGGATGAGATCCCTCCACCCGAGGCATGATCGGTTGAAGAAAGATGGCCCGTGGGAGTGTGCTGGGCAGTCGGTGCGCAATTTGACCCGTGGGGGATGTAGGTATATGATTTGGGGAACGTGATATGAATTGTATAGCTGAATTATATTAGGATGCTTGGATTTGGTTAGTTAATAGGTTAATGTTTTGACGTTTTGAAACTTGTTTTATAAACTGTTTGGTAAATTTGAAATAGGAGGAAACGTCTGGTTTTTAAATGGATCCACGCTATTTTTTTTTATGAAAGTTTATTACGTTTTAATCATGTTCTAGGGCTGGTTTTATGTTGTCTATACTTGGTGGATGAGGAAATAAGAAATGAATGATGTTATGTTAAAGTTTAATAGAAAAATGTGTAGAAGTAGACTTGTGAATGGAGGAGAAATGGTGAGGGAAGTTGATGGTTGCTCTCTGGAATTCGGATTCCAGAGAGCACTTGTATAGAAAAAGAAAAAGAAAAACAGAGATGGGGAGAGATGTAGCGATCGATCTCTGCTGAGGCGCATGGCCTCAGCGATCGATCTCTGCTGAGGCGCATGGCCTCAGCGATCGATCTCTGCTGAGGCGCATGGCCTCAGCGATCGATATCTGCTGAGGCGCATGGCCTCAGCGATCGATCACTGCTGAGGCGCATGGCCTCAGCGATCGATCTCTGTTGAGGCGCATGGCCTCAGCGATCGATCCCTGCTGTGGCGCAGCGATCGATCTCTGTTTCTTTTGCCTCTGTCTTCCAGTTTTGCCCTTGGCCGAATTGAAAAATGTTTTAAATGTTTTCTTTAATATTTATTAAATGTTTTAAGTTTAATTTAAATTAGTTTTAAGTTTAACTAAAAGGGTTTAAAGAAATAGGTTTACACGATTTTAATTCCAATTTGAATTCCGCTTCAGTTTAGGTTCAAAGTTTATGATAAGTGTAAAAAAAAAAAAAAAAAAAAGTACGGGTAAATTGGGTACAGTATTAGGGGTGTTACAGATCTAATCAAACGTGGGCTGTTATTTTTCTTGTTTGTCAATGCTTGCTTTGTAAGGCTATAAGATAGCTGAGTTTACTCTTCAGTAGGACAAGAAGATTACTCCAAAAATTTCCTGATCATTTCATAAGTTTTTCTGATTCTTAACAATTATACCTTAAACCTTTATGAAAAGTGTTTAGGGTGCTGAAAATTTTGATGGTTACGTGGAAGAAGAGAGAAAAGAAATTTAAAGGGAGAGAGAGAAGATGATAGGTGGCTTTCAGTTGTGGCTTCACATAGAGATGAATCCATAGAGAGGAAAAGAAATATCTAGAGAGCGAGAAAGTGAGAAACTGTGAGGGAATAAAGTAAAAAAGGGAGGGAAAGACGTGTGATTTGTTCATCCGTCCTTTATGATAAAATATTCGGTTCGTCGAGAGTAACGTTTTGGCGTAGAAATTGATAGAGTCGGTAGAGATTTCGTGGGTGTGGTGGAACCTACGATCAGTAAGTAAATCTTGCATTTAGAGTATTTAGTTTATCTCTAATGCATGATTTAGATGAAAATATAGATATTGACGTTTGGAATTGGTTAAATATAAGGAATTGATGACTGCGAATAAGGCCTTGGAGATGGAAGAAGATTAAATTGTGTTGATTGAGTTTTAAATTAGAAGACTTGGCTTGAGAGAATAGAAGTGTGAACTCATTTTTGGTTATGGGTGTGAAATTAGTGAGTTGAATATTATAAATTGATAGAGGAGTTTTGAGAAATTAAATTGTTATGGAAACCGTTAATGTATGGCGAATGATTTTATGATGTTTGGGTTGAGTGTATGGATTAGACGATTTGGTATGAAGCTTGGAATAGAATTATGTTGGAATGTGAAATGAGTATGGTGTTTGGGAGAGGAGTTAGGCGTTGGAGGTGTTCTTTGAAAATATATATATATATATATATATATATATATATATATATATATATATATATATATATATATATATATACTACAAATTTCTGCAGGAAACCGTCAATAAATGACAGGTGATCAAAGGACATTTCGTCAGAGATTCCTAAGTCCTATTCCAAGACCTCCTTCTGAATGGACTTTACGAAATAATGTTCAATTACCCGAAGGTTCTCGTGGTAAAATTGAAGCTACTAAGTGGTTAGAGTGGAATCCAGCTCATGAGTTTCCACCGTTTCCAAAGTCAGCCTGGTGCCAGACATTTCCAAAAATAGTGGACCCTTCCACTAATTCAAATAGTGCTTCCACTAGCACTAATAGTACATAGCAGCAATATGGTATCAGAGCCATTAGACTAGAACTTTGTTATTTCATTGATGAATAAGGTAATCAGTTCTAGGGATAATCTTATCAGTTTAATTTAATATGAATAATAACCAATAAGGTGATTTATTTTCCTCAATAAGATAAGTTGATTCACCAATATGAAAAGTTGATTTCTCCAATAAGTTTCTTTATCTATTCTTATGATAATCTGTGTGCAATATCAACGCTAAAGTTTTATGATACTTTAGAATTAATCTTCGGGAATCTCGTCGGGGTTGTTGCCGTTTTAGCCGTGGTTTGGCGTTTAAGCGTTTACACCCATTATACGAGAATAATGAGGCTTAATTTCTAAAGTGTTATGGAATTAATCTCTTTGAGATAGGTTGAGTTGATATGGGTAAATCACAGTTTTCATAAGGAGAAGTTTTGAAACAATACGGCGTTATTAATGATTCAATAAGGTATTTCAATAAATCAATAAGAGGAAAAGTGATCACCAATAAGGTTTATTATATCATTTTAAATTAAAATCCTAAGATTGATCTTAGAAAAGATTTGTTTTTTTCATCAATGAATTAACTTATTTCTAAAAATGAATTTTTCTGATATTTCAAATGCTTCTTCAAATACTACTAAAAACGAACAAATCGTAGAAATTTCTCAAAACTCTTTACTAAATCAATGGTCTATTCCAGTAATCGAAACCAAAGAAATTTACAAATTAGGAACCTTTGAATTCCTTTTCAAAATGCTATCAAATCTCTGAACAAACTATTTGTTTAGATTCCAATGACAAAACTCTTAAACTTCTAAGTTTAAAAGATATCCAAAAATATTTCAAAAAGTTCAAATATATCCATATAGGATTAATTCAAATTGCTTTTAAACCTTAACTCTTCCAGGTTTAAATGCCAGTATTTTAGCTAATCTGCGAGATGCTAGAAATCAAAATTGGAAAAACTCTCTTATGGGAGTTATTCAAACAAGTTTATGTCATGGTCCAATATACTTTAATGTATATCCAAATCTCAATCTGTCTTGACAGATCCCAATCTGTTTGAGGCAATCACCTTGAACATTCAAACTCATGGTTATGATTTCCTTCCCGGATCAGAAACCATTGCGGTCATATACCGTATTAATTACAAATTAATGAATACTTTGTGTCCAAATGCCATCATTAGAGAAATTCCTGGCAAAACTATGGTAATAGAAAGTAATCTATTATCTACCAACATAGCTATTCCTCGTCTCATAGACTGGGAAGAAGTTACCTTTCCAACCACATGGACTATCCCAAGCCATAAAAAAAAAAAAAAAAAAAAAAAAAAAAAAAAAAAAAAAAAAAAAAAAAAAAAAAAAAAACGTTCACACTTAAATCGTGCTTTACCTTCAGAATACTTAATGACTTTGGACGACACC
>CM039502.1:9969069-10010059 GCA_022432975.1 Begonia masoniana
AAAAAAAAAAAGTCCTCCGTTGCTGCCTGACTCCGTTCAGTTCGCTCCGATCGGATTGGTGAACATGCTGAACACGGGAGGGGCGATCCAGTCGTTGAGTTCGAACGAGAAGAAGAAGTCGGTTGAAGTTGGGGTGAGAGGGAGCGGGGAGATGAGAGTTTTTGCTTCGCAGAAACCAAGAGGTTGTCTTCTCGATGGAAAAGACGCTGCGTTTGAATACGAGGATAAGATGGTGAAGATTCAGGTGCCATGGCAGAGCTGTTCGCCTACTTCCATTGTTGAGTACTTGTTCTAGAGAGACATCCACTCTGTTTCTTAACCTCTGTTTCCTAACTATAGGCTGTATTGTATAACATATTATTTCAAGGAAAGTCTGTATTATACTAAGTTTTTATCAGTAATCCAATCCAAGCTGCTGTCATCCTTGTTCATTTTCTGTTTTTATTTTTATCAAATTATTATTTATAGCATCGTTAGTTCCGTCCCCCAACCCCAAAATTTACTTCTTTGATTTATGTGATTTCCCCATTTTGTTAAGTCGAAAATCGAAGAGAAAAACAAAAGTCCTGTTTTCAAACAACAATGGTGAGAGGTAAATTCGTTTTTATTATGCATTTATTTAAATGCTTTGATTTGAACCTGTAAAACATGTTTAGATAGTTTTAGAAATTCAATAGAAAAAGCGCAGAAAACATGGATATCAAGATTTACGTATAAAATATTTCTGAGAAAAAATCACGGTTATAGAAGAAAGTTATTACGATCAAAATCAATATAATATACCAGAGTTTTGCAACTCAAACATCAATGTATAAAGAAACACAAAAATCTTAATATTAAATATAGGTCGACCCAGTCTAGTTAAAATTTAAATCACATCGAACTAGTGGGACATTATAGTTAACACGTTCAATTTAGACTGTGTTAAAACTAGCGGGGCTTAATCGATAGAATTATACAATTAACTTTGAAAAAACTCTCTCGAAAAGGCATGATAGTTGTAATTCTTAAAGTGAGTAGATTTGAGTTGAAGGCAAGGTATCTATTGGAAACAGCGATAGAAGAACTGATGTAAAACTGAAACAGTTGGGAAGTATTCCTACTTAGGTTATTGAACTAATCTTTCTTTTCATGTGAGTATTTGTTTTTAACTTTGAATGTGCAGGCATGACAAAGATCTATTCTTTCCATTCTGATGAATCGAGTTATGGACAGTTTATACCTCTGAAATCACAATCATCTTAATCGATAAATCAACAAACCAAGCACGATCTTCTACGAATGATCGTTAATTGGACTCGTAATTTTGATTTCATGTATTTTGGGAAACCATTCGTCTATTTCTATTTAAAAAGTTACAACGAAATTTGTTTTTTTAGAACCCTATCAAAAAATAAAATTTTGTGTCCGATCGGATCAAGTCAGGGTCGGCTTGTAGGCAACAAGCCGATTGGTGAGATTCTCATTTCATACAATTTTCGTTCAATTCTTTTCGAAGTTAGTGGATCATTTTCCTCATAGTTAAAATCTCGACTTTTTTCAGTTCAGTCTGCTGTCCTTATAGCACCCCTATGATGCGAATAGAAATCCATTACATAAAATAAACGAAAATTACAAACGAAATATTAAAACTAACCATTAATCTTAACAACAATGATAGATTCAGAAATCTTAATGATCTATCAAGAATATTTTTTCATCAATAATCATCGTAACATAACATTTCACACTGCTCTTGTAATACCCGGCTTGTACGGACGTTGGATTAATATATATTATTATTATTTTATTGTATAAAGATATTTTTGGTAAATATGTCAAATCAAGTCAGTTTTGCAAACGGAAAGCTTTATTACGATCCTAACGATTAATAAGAATTTTAAGGAATTTTTGAGAATTTTCGGAGTTATAACGCTATATTTCGAGTAAATGCATTTCTCGTAATGTAAAAGACGTTCTCGTAAAAATAGCAAACGAGGTCCGAATTGCGAACGGACAGTTTTAAATCTCAAATAATAAGTTGGATATATTGGTGAAATATGGAGATTTGGTGAAACCGAATAGCTGGATGATTAACGAACCGAGTGATGAAACTTATATAAAAATCAAAGAAGGACATTTTAGTAATTTTTCAAATCAAAATTTTAAAACTAACATAAATCTATTTCTTTCTTCATTCGTCCCTGCCTTCTTCGATTTCCAGAGAGCATTTCCTTTTCCTCCTTCGCGACTTCTCCTCTGGCCGCGGCGATTCTCTTCCAATCCGACCTCCGTTCGTTCTGTTTTCTTCGTGATTTCTCCTTCAATCGACGTTCTAGGTATGAACCTACGATCTTAGAGCTTTTATTTCGATGATTTCGGAGTTTTAAATAATTAGGTTCGTTTAGGGTTTCGATTTAAAACACGAATTAGAGTTCGTAATTAATAGGTTAGCCGTGATTAAGTATATATTGCACGTATTCGACGTTATTGGATAAAGTTAAATCAATTTGTGAAAATGTTAAAAATTAAGGATTTTCGAGATTTTAGGAATAACTCGTAAATTGGAATTTGGGGTGCCGAGCGTGAATTGCTCGAATAAATAGCCCAATGAATTGGATTAGAACTTTAGAAAGTCTCCTTAGTTAAGATTTTGTAAATTTGGACGATCGATAGCTTAAACTCGTTTTAACGTCGATATTGTGTTTTGCTTCAGTCAAACAACGCTCGTGGACGGAGTTTGAGCTGCTTTGGACACGAGGTAAGTTCTCGTGATTCTTCTTTGGCCGATTGGCCTACACCGTACGTCGAATGTCGTCTCGAGGTGTAACACCCGGGTTTTTTTGTTGTTTCATGTTGTATTGCATATCTGTGAAACATGCATCGTGATTTCAGTACGCTACGCTAGAGATGAGTGTTCTGCATGGTTTGGTTGTGAGCGTAAACGTAATCAGATAAATAATGTGCCTTGTCGGGATACGGTGCTGGCAGTAGCACCCCGAAGGGTAAATAAGGTTCCTTGTCGAGATACGGTGCTGGCAGTAGTACCCCGAAGGGAACTTGATATCTGGAATAGTGTGCCTTGTCGGGATACGGTGCTGGCAGTAGTACCCCGAAGGGAACTTGCTATCTGGAATAGTGTGCCTTGTCGGGATACAGTGCTGGCAGTAGCACCCCGAAGGGAACTCTATGAAGGATGATTGGCTAAAATACGTAAAGGTCGTGAGTATGAATTCCTAGACGGTTATAGGATTCTACGATCGACGAGGGAGATCATGTATGGCCATCCTAGATGGTTATGGGATGTGAGCTGTCTGGTCTTGCTCTGGTGGTTCTGAGTGTGGCCGTCCTAGACGGTTATGGGATGTGTGTCAACTCAAATCACACAGCTTATGAAATGATTAAAGCAACGAACAGTAAACAAACGCTAAAATACGTAAATGTCGTGAGTATGAATTCCTAGACGGTTATAGAATTCTACGATCGACGAGGGAGATTATGCATGGCCATCCTAGACGGTTATGGGATGTGAGCTGTCTGGTCTTGCTCTGGTGATTTTGAGTTTGGTCGTCCTAGACGGTTATGGGATGTGTGCCTACTTAAATCACACGGCTTATGAAACGATTAAAGTAATGAACAGCAAATAAATACAACTGACTGGTAGAAACTGCATGAGTTAGGTTGATTGCATTGTGTTGTTGTCTCATTTGTTACTCCCTACTTGCTAAGCGTAAGCTTACGTGTGTGTGTGTGTTCTGTGGTGTAGGTAACGACGCGGGTACAGGTGAGCTATGTGAGTCAGCCAAGACTTGGGAGCAGTCGGAGATGCACGGGGCGTGCCGGTGCGGGCAGTTGTCGGGGCGACTCCACCATGGTCTTCGGAGATGTGGACTTTGTATTTTGATAGCGTATTGTAGATGTCTGTTGTTGTATATAGTTAAGTTAAGGGTGATATGTCGCCCTATATTGTGGTCTTTCTTCAATTAGGGTTGTTAATATTTTAGTTTAACTCTTTACTGCTATTTGGAGATTTCTCATGCCGTATGCTGGATAGTTGGTTGGTTAGGAGTATTCTGGAACTGTTTGGGGATTGATTTATTGCAGGTACCTAGCATTTTGGGAGGCGCCATTTTCAGGCGTTACTTTGCCGAAATTTTCAGGAAGGATGCCGTGGTGCTTAAAGGTTAGGATTAAGGGGAAGAGTCTAGGCAGCTAGGTATGACGTAAAGAGTTTCAGGAGATTTAGTTTTAAATCCTAGGGTGTTAGGTTTATTTTAAATGAGGTTTTAACGTGGAATTGGTTAGCAATGTAGCGCACCGAGCCAGAGTGGGTTCGGGGGCGTTACACGAGGAGTTTTGGAGATGCGTTTATTTGATTCTGTTTGGTTTGGGTAGTTAGGTTTTAGGAGTTTATAGTTTACGCTTTACAGTCTTGATGGTACATATTATTGCTTGTTTAATGGATGATATTGAACTGTTCACGCATCACTTGTTTTAAAGAAAAACATGAAAATGAACTTCCGCACAGAATTTTAAAGATAACGTAAAGCATAGCATTGGCCGAAAGGCGTATTGAGCATTGCATTGGCCGAAAGGCTTATTGGCCGAAAGGCGTATTGAGCATTGCATTGGCCGAAAGGCTTATTGGCCGAAAGGCGTATTGAGCATAGCATCGGCCGAAAGGCTTATTGGCCGAAAGGCGTATTGGTCACGCGAGGTGGGGCTCAGACACGGCTGTACGTGTTGTAAGCGTGCACCCCTCGCTTCTAGCTGGAAAGAGTAGTCCGCCCGCTGGATGAGCTCTCTCCGGTTAGAGGGATAGGATCTCGGTGACACCTATTGAGCATTGCATAGTAAGATAAAATAAAGCATGATTTATCGAACTCATACGCACAGCATGCATTGCATTTACGTAGAGCTTACTGGGATTTCATCTCATAGTGTATTGTATGGTGTAGGTGACATAGAGCCAGGTGAGGACGAGATCCCTCCACCTGAGGAGTGACGGCAGTTGACGGAGGATGGCGTGCGGTGGTGTGTTGCGCAGTCGAGGCTTATTTGACCCGTGGGGACAGTATGTATAGATTTTGAGGGTTTTAAGCTATTTTTGGATATAATAGGAAAATTGTATAGATATTATAGGATGCTTGGATCTGATAGTTGATAGGTTTACATTTTAATATTTTTAAACGTTTTGTAATTGTTTAGTGAATTGAAAACAGGAGGATATGTTCAATTTTTAGATATATCCACGCAGTTGGATTTCGCAAAATCCGCTGCAAGTTGTTTGAGTTTGGGTTTAAATTATAAGTTGATTATTGAAGAAATGGTGGAAAGTTACAAGTTATTTTGCTCTCTGGAATCGGATTCCAGAGAGCGTATCGAAGTGTTTGCTCTCTGGAATTCCAGAGAGCACTTGTTAAATAAAAACAGAGAAGAAGAGAAAACAGAAGGAGTGGCGAATGATCGCAAGGGAGCGATCGCTGCATGGTGTGCAGCGACCAATCGCTGCAGCAAGCAGCGATTGATCGCTGCTCGCTGCAGCACATGCAGCGATCAGTCGCTGCATGTAGCAGCGACTGGTCGCCGCTCGCTGCATCACATGCAGCGATCAGTCGCTGCATGTAGCAGCGACTGGTCGCTGCCTCCTCTTTTGCCACGGGCTGGACTGTTTTGCCCTCCCTTTTATTATTTGTTTCTTTAATTGTTTTATATAGTTTTAATTAATGTATTTCATTTGTTTTAAGCTGTTTTAAATGTTTTTAAAGTTAGATTTCAATTCCGATTTCGATTCTGGTTTCGATTTCGGTTTAGGTTCCGCCTAGAGTTTAGTTATAGATATTAGGTTAAAAAATATATATATAGTACGGATATTGGGTACGGTATTAGGGTCGCTACAGCTCTTTCTCATCTTTCCCATCTTTAATGATCCCCTCTGACTAACTCCAATTTTCCAAAAAATTAATAAATTTTTAACTTTACAAATACATTATTTAACTTTTAAAATACTTGTGTGATTATTTTCTAACACCCTCCCCACCCTAGAGATCATGTGTTGTTTATTTATTATTTTAATTGTTTTAACAATTAATATATATCTGATCACGAAATTTCAAATTAGTCCCTTGTTTTACTTTATTATCATTTTTTACTACACCAGTTTTTTTAATTACATTTTGATACGTCATTTCTCTCTCTCTCTCTCTCTGCGGTTCTGTTTGCTCTTCCAGGCCTCAAACCCCCAAAACCAAACAAAGCCGGAGTCGCGAGAACATCTTCTCTGCCCTATCGGCTCTCCAGTCGATCATCATCCCAATCTGCACCTCGATTTTAGCCGTTTAGCGATCTTGCTCCTTCTCTCGCCAATTGCTTTTCTTTAATATGTGCCTTCTGGTTCCTCTGGTTTTGTTGTTCTCCGTTACGCAGCGAAGTAGGATATTTTCGTGATTGTTTAAAAGCTACACGAGGAATTTTCTTGCTCAATTTTCAGGAATATTTTGTAAGTATTCAGTGCTTATCTCCTTACTTCAGTGGCTGTTGTGGTCGTTTGTCGGAACTCTACTATGATTTGCTATTTAAATTTAACCAGAAATCTAAAGAATCTTTTGTTCTTCCTTTGGATATTTGATAGGCATTTATGATTTTTCGTGTTTTTAATTGGTTGAATGAATTGTAGCTTAATTGCAATTTGTGTTTGAACTAAGTCTGTCTCCTGAAGATGTTCACCTGTACCCGTTGATTGCCTCACTTCCGGAAGATTCTTGTGCTCTGCCTATGAAGTAGTGGTCTTGTTGGATATTAGCTCTTTCCATAGATTTATACTGATCTCATACTTTAGTAGCCCTTTTCGTGTTGATTGACTTAGCTATACTTCGAATGAAGTTAGCTTTTTCTGTATGTTGCTGCTATTGTGTTTGTTTAACTTACAAAGTGGACGTTTCTGATTTAAAAAAATTGTTAAAAAATCTTCTTTGACTCTTGTTAAAGCCTATGTTGAACTTTTCCTTTTTCAGATATTCAAACTGTTCGATATAGAAGTTTCCTAACCATCCTTGGTTAGAGTTGTGTATTATTAATTGCTTTTGTTTTTGGAACAGTCTCTTGAATCTTTATTTTTTAATTCTCAATGCTCCTTTAATTTCTCTGAGCCGTAGACATTAGCTCAAACAATGTGTGTTCCTGAATCCTTAGTTGTTTATTCTCATTTTTCTCAGCTATAGATATTAGCCTGAACACTTTGTGTTGCGTCTGGACCTATCTTAGCTTATTTGTCTCTTTATTAATTAATCACAAGTTATAATAAATGTTCCTGCTCATGTTGTGGTTTGCTCACTCCACCTGATGCATATAATGTGATAACAGAGCACTCTGTATGCTGGAGAGCGATCCAAAGAAATGAACATATCATCACCAGAACGTGGAGGTCTTTCTTCTTATGATTGCATTGCTGATCGCGACGAGAAAGAAGTTAGTGATGAGGATGATGATGACCGAAACCATAAGCATCGAAGACGGGACACAAACTCTCAGTCGTCGGAGCTGGATGCTGCGGATCAAGGTTGGACTAGGCCATATAGAAAGCGCAACAAGTTATATGAAAATGGTTATCCTTTCAGGGAAAATGAATCACAAGCCAGTGAGACATGGAAAGATTTCAATGCTTCTTCCTTTCAAAAAGACGTATCCGGTGGATTTGATAAAAGACGTATTAACTCTACTTCAGTCCCTCGAATATCAGATTTCAATAATAAATACCGAGCAAATCAAATACCTCCCGGAGACTTTGGTTTTGTGAGGGGAAGAGGAAGGAACTCTAGTGCTTGGAACCAGCGAGATTCTAGGTTTAGTTCGGCTGATATTGCTTCTCAAATTGTTCATCAGGGGCCCATCCCTCCAAGTCTGTTTGCTGGGAGGGGGTTGCCGAATCTTGCTAATGCACAAAGTACATCATGGAGAGCATATGGATTAATGCCAGGAATACCAAATGGAGGTCTGGATATGATCAACTCCTTTGGATTGCTTGGAACTCTTGGACAACCAATCAACTCGTCATTGAATATAGTTGTGCCACGTCAAAGATGTCGGGATTTCGAGGAGCGTGGATTTTGTCTAAGAGGAGACATGTGTCCAATGGAACATGGTGTCAACCGTATTGTAGTTGAAGACGTTCAGGTATGTCTTTCATAATTTTGTTTTTTTTTTTCTGTTTTGAGTGCCAATGACCTACCATTCTGAAATATAAAGTAATTGTTTATCTGGACTCTCAAGTTACCATTCTAAGGATTGTTTCTATCTTTTTTAATGACCCTCAAAGAATGTTTCTCTGTATATGTAGCTCACCAGTAATTACAAATAGAATAATGTTACGTGTGCTCTCTTAAAAACCTTGCTGACGTGTCAAACAATATTAGTGTAATTAATGTAATAAATTATAAAAAATAATTTATTACATTAACGCATTTTAATTTCACCAATGATTGTTTGACACGCAAGCAAGTTTTTTAAGAAAGTAAAAGAAGATAGTACACGTAGCATTATTTTTACAAATAATGTGTATATTTTTTAATGATTTCAATGAGTGTTTTTTTTGTATATGTAGATCGTCATTAATTACCAATAATTTTTTTTTCTCGGTATTTTCCAGAGTCTTTCACAGTTTAACCTTCCTGTTTCCGTGCCAAGCGCACATTTGATGGGAAAATCTTCACTCCCTGGATCATTACCAGCAACTGGCACTTCTTCAACCACATTGACAAATAGCAAAGAACTTCATAGTAACAGCAGCAAGCCTAGATTGACAGTGGCAGATGATAGTTTGACCTTAAACAGCACGTATTCAGATTTTGTTACTGCAGGTGTAGCTGATTTGTACGATCCTGATCAACCTTTGTGGAATAATCGCCCTGCATCAGCAAGCCTCCTTGAATTAAAAGCAGCTAATATTGATGAAGCTGAAACCATGTTGAATGATGATCCATCTGATCATCACCACATGAGGATTAGTGACAGTGTTGGTAATGAATTGCCTGGCAGAAGTAATGTAACGACTGTCGTTTCTCAGAGTCAAAACTCAGCTGTTTGGGGTAGAATGGGTAGTTCAAAAAATAGATTGGATGTACTAGAAAAAACTGATCCAACGGTAAGTTCATCTGATTATGTAGATAGTGAAAAGGAAAATACTGAGGTACTGGGAAAGCGGATCAGAACTGAAGACTCCTCAAAGGAAATGAATATGTCTCTGAAGACAAAGAATGATATTGGGCGAAACACACGCAAGCCATCTCAGAAAGCCCTTCGCACTCTATTTGTCAGTGGCATTCCTGAAGAAAGCAACAAAACAGAAACTCTTCTTTCTCATTTTAAAAAATTTGGTGAAGTTATTGACATTTATATCCCAGCAAATAGTAAACGAGCTTTTGTTCAGTTCTCCAAAAGGGAAGAGGCGGAAGCAGCTTTAATGGCACCAGACGCTGTTATGGGTAATCGGTTTATTAAATTATGGTGGGCTAATCGCGATAGCATTCTGGATAATGGTTTAACCCATGGTAGTATTTCTGCTCCCCACGGTGCTACCCACCAGGCTTCAGCTAACAGAGGCAGTGAAACTCTACAGTCCTCGGCTCCAAAGGGTAAAGTCATATATTCATCCGATGTTTCTGTTTCTGACCCTGAACTTCCAAAGCCTTTGAATGGTCCTAAAGTTCCTCAAAAGAAATTACAGAGCTTGGAGCTAATGAAGGAAGAACTTCGAAAGAAACAAGAAATGCTAGACCAGAAGCGCAATGACTTTCGTCGAAAGTTAGACAAACTTGAGAAACAAGTGAGACTTAATAGATTTATTTTTAAACTTTCTGTTGGTTGTTGCTCATCCTCTTAGCTTATAAAATCAGACTTAATAATCTCTTTATGTATTCAAAATTTGTCCTTCTATCCAGGCTACTGGAACAAAGGGAGAAATTGTCGTGGAGAAAGTTGCTAAGAGACCTAAAGTGGATATAGCAGCTGATGCTTCTAAAGGCATTACTCCAAAGCCCTCTGACCCTGATTCTGTCGTGGCATTACCCCATGCTGAGATAGTCGGAGAAGAGAACACTTCCGTGCAAAAAAATGATGCCGTGCATGCACCAAAGACAAGTAGTTCTCCAGAACTGCAAGAATGTATTACTCTGATGCCACCAGTGGAGAGGGAAAATTCTCTACCACCCACTCCCAAGGGCTCTTCAGAGCCTGATGTTGATGGAAAATCTGATCATTCAAATAGGAACGATGTTGAAAAGGCTATGGAAGCTGACGAGAATTTCAAACAAGGCGCCTGCTGACAATAGAGTTGCCCGGGAGGCTTCAAATGCTGGTAAGACGCGGTGCAGCCTTAATTATAAGATGGTAGATTTGATTGATGAAAGCTATTTTTGTTAGACAGAGCACACCAAGTCTTATAAATTCCATTTTATGCTTTATCATTACTTTGTTTTTATTGTTTTATAAAATGGCTCTGATGCTAACAAAAATAGCTTTGTATCAGTAAACTACCCATTTCTTGAACATGCACTGTTTTTGCAGTTGACTGAGTTTTAGGAAATATGTGAATTATGTATTAGAATATCATGTAATTCTGAACTTTGACGACCATATATTAGGATTGGTCGGAGTAGATGAGTGGGTACATCTTGTTATCGTTCAGATTAGTGATGAAGTTTTGCTGAATGGGTTCATGTAACAAACGTTTTGCCTCCGTTTTAGAGTCATTTATTGTCACTTATACAAAGATTTATGAAATTAAACAAGCTTTTTTGACTATTTTCCTTCTCTGCCATCATTATTTTACATGTAATTTTTCGACCCTTTTCAAGTAGGGCTGGGTGGAATAGGCCTGATACTGTGCGTAAGACGACCGCCTCAGATGGTTCCAATTTTGAGTTCATTAACTATTTTTAGCTCAAGATTGGGTCCGGTTCTGGTGAAGAATTAAAGTGAACTTGCTATGCCTAGTTCTATTTCCAACTTATGAATCTAAGTCTCTCTTCTCTAAATACAAGATTATCTTTGGAAAAAATCTTGGTTAAAAGTTTAAGTAACGCTACATTTACTCTTTATTTTTATTTTTTAATTCTTATTTCGTAACTTGATAAATATTAATTAGTATAATTAATGTCATAAATTACAGATAGTTAAAAAAAGTCAATAATAATTCAATCAATATTTTACGCGTCAATAAATAAGAATAGAAAGTAGAAATAGAATGTAAACGTAATATTATTATAAAAAAAGAAAAAAAAAACCATCAATTAAGGAGTAAGTGACAAAATAAACCTTAAATTATGTTGGTTAACAAAACAAACCTTAAATTATCACCTGTTAATGAAACAAACATTCAACTATGATTTTTAGAAAAATACATATGCGGTCATCAGCAAAATGGATGCGGACGACCGTATGAACGTCGAGAAATATGAAAATTAAGGAGAAAATTCACAAATTCAGGAATTATGGCAAAAATTCACCAAAAACCTCCAATACGGGGTGGAAAATCGTCGGAGTTGCACAAGGACTAACCCTCTAAGTCGAAAATCAACTTAGAAAGATCGGTAAACGTCGATTGAACGAACGACGTAGAAAAGAAAATCGCATTTGTATTTTCAATAGAAGTGCGGGCGCCCGAACTCAAAATGCAGGCTCTCGCACTATAATTGCAGAAAAAATCCATTCGGAAATAGACACCATCGGTTTCTCGCGGGCTTTCGTAGTTGAAGGTTTATTTTGTTAATATATAATAGCTAAAAACTTGTTTTTGTTAACTAAAATAATTTAAGTTTTATTTTTTAATATACTTTATAGTTGAGAACTTTTTTTTTTTTTTTTTTATATTTTCCTTTCTCAAAATTACATGACTTTGACCGTAGCGACACAAGTATTAAAGTGTTAAATTAATGCTTACAAATTATCGTGCCCGAGAGATCGAAGCGATTTGAGCTTGAGTTGTATTGTATTTTAGAAGTAAAGATCAATTTTGTTTTTATTTTTTAATTTTAAATTATTTCCTGTAATTTCATAAAGAAGGATTAAGGAAAACCTACTGATACAGTTCCAGATTCTGGACCGTGTCTACGGGAACGGAGAATCCATCAATGGCGTCGCTCACGGAACTGGACGACGCCACTGTTCGTAGTATGTCAATCGGAGCAGTGTTCTCTGACTTTGTGAGCTTCCCTTCTTTTTTATTTCGAAAAGTATCAAGATTAGTGTTTATTCGCTCATTCTCCTTCTTTTGCTGAAACTGAAAACAGTTTCGTCGTGGGTTTTAAGCGGAGGAAACTTTCATCTTCTGACTTATCTCTGCAACTAACCAAAATTATTTCTTGTGAATTAAGAATAGTAAAGGGTTCGCATGGAGAAATTTTGTTTTCGTAAAGGAAGAAGCTAAGAATAATTCTCTATGAAAATCTATTTGATGTAACCGGTGTCCTCTTCATAATCTAGGTTGGAAAGATTAATTCTCTTGACTTCCATCGAAAGGACGATTTACTGATCACTGCTAGTGAAGATGATTCAGTGCGACTATACGATATTGCCAATGCCAAGTGAGTTTGCTAGTTTGAGGTCGAATTGCCTTTTCTTTCATCATAACTATACATGCTCGGATACATGCCTTTTTTCACCATTGGGTAGTGAAATTCAGGTTGCTCAAGACGACATATCATAAGAAGCACGGCGCTGATCGCATATGCTTTACCCACCATCCTAGTTCTGTCATATGCTCTTCAAGATATAATTTAGAATCAACTGGAGGTAAGCTTCTTTGAATCTACTTGTTATGAAACGATTTGGGAATTGATGCTTATTCGTGCCCTTTTTTTTACTAGAGTCCCTAAGGTATCTATCAATGTATGACAATCGATGTCTTCGCTACTTCAAAGGACATAAAGCGAGGTACATACAATTAGATGACAAACTGCAACTTTTTTGGGCAAATCAGAGGAATGATTACTTACCTTACTAATGGTTCAACAGATAAACTTCTTAGTCCATATTGGTGACATAGTAGACGTGAACAGCTTGCTTTGTTGCTCTATTTTCTGAGTATGCCAAATGATTTTAGCATTATATAGTTGCTAATCTTACTGTTGAATTTTGTCAAATTTGATGTTTCAGGGTTGTTTCCCTCTGCATGTCTCCCATAAATGACAGCTTTATGTCTGGTTCTCTGGATCATTGTGTCAGGATTTGGGATGTCCGCGTAAATGCTTGCCAGGTTGGTTATATGATTCATCATCTGTCTATATATCAATATATGGTCGAAGAAATTACTTCAAAAAATCAACATTTTTGTTTGAAGATTGATGGTAATCGTCTCTCATGGTGTTGCAATCACATAAAAAGTACATTTTATTCAGTTTCCTCAAGGAAAATAGCAATTGTAAAGGATGAATTGTTATGATTTGTGCTTACTCTTAATAGTTTTCAGGGAATACTGCGACTACGAGGTAGGCCGACTGTTGCATATGACCAGCAAGGCCTTGTCTTTGCAGTGGCAATGGAAGGAGGTGCTATTAAGTTATTTGATTCGCGTTCCTATGACAAGGTTTATACCTATAAACACCCAAAGAAATTTGGAATTATTTATGTTATGAGTGTTTGATTCACCATCCAAATATGCAGGGCCCGTTCG
Organism: Begonia masoniana; assembly: GCA_022432975.1. Taxonomy (NCBI): domain Eukaryota; kingdom Viridiplantae; phylum Streptophyta; class Magnoliopsida; order Cucurbitales; family Begoniaceae; genus Begonia; species Begonia masoniana. The sequence continues at coordinate 9,982,715 of CM039502.1, forward strand.
ACACTTTTTTAGTTGGAGGAGATACAGCTGAAGTTTGTGACATTAAGTTCAGTAACGATGGTAAATCAATGCTTTTGACGACTACAAACAATAATATATACGTCCTAGATGCCTATGCTGGAGAAAAGGTTTTTGATTCCTCCTTAGAACCTTTGTTATAAGTTTACACTAAAAATCGAAATTAAGAACGTATTTAAAAATGGGTAAAATGCAATTTAGATTTAGGAATCTTAGGTGTCGTTTATTGCAGACGTCTCGAACTTTGTTTTGAGCAAAATGTACTTTAACCTTTTGGTTATTAGCAAACATACATTTGTCGCTGTTCAATCATGTAAAATGCATGTGACAGACATTCTTCTTAATTTTAACACACTTTCATATCCGACAACAAATTAGATGCTCTGCTCTCTTGTTGAATCTAGAAGAATTGCAGTACATGTGCTAGAGAACTGATCGAAATAGCAACATCTTTACAAAGCATAACATACAAGATTCATTACAATTAGAGTTATAATTAGAAAAAGAAAATTTATCACGCGCAGTCCGCATCCGCATGTTTTTTTTGATAGTTGAAAGGTTGAAGTCTATCTTGTTCAAAAAAAATTTAGAGGTGTCAGCTCAAAATGACCCCCCATAAATTGTATTTTACCGTTCGAAATACTAAAAACTTTACTTTGTGCAGCAATGTGGTTTTAGTTTGGAACCATCCCCTAATACAACTATAGAGGCAACCTTTACACCAGACGGCCAATACGTTGTCTCAGGTATTAGATACGTGATGTATTATTATGTTCAGAGTAATGCTACGTTTATTTTCTTATTTTACTTTTTTAAAATACTCGCCTACATGTCAAACAAAGATTGGTACAATTACGATGCAATTAATGTAAAAAATAATAAATAGTTAATTTAATAGGTTAATTGACATGTTAGTGAATATTTTAAATAAATTAAATAAGAAAATAAATATAATATTATTATGATAGTCTGTTGACACAGTTTATATTTGTCTTACAAGGCTCAGGAGATGGCACCTTACATGCCTGGAGTATCAACCGACGGACCGAGGTACCTTCTCATAGAGCTCCTATTTTACAAATAATTTGCTTACCCATTTCAAATCTTATCTCAAAGATCAACAATTTAAAACACAATCACGAAAAATGATAGCAGTCGACTAAGATTTTTATTTTTGTGTTAAGGTTTCTTCCTGGAATAGTCATGTTGGCGTTGTGTCCTGCTTGAAGTGGGCTCCTCGCAGAGTCATGTTCGTCGCTGCATCAACTGTTCTCACGTTTTGGATACCCAATAACTCGAAATCCACTTCAGAATCGGCCGGAGGTGACACCGGAGCTGGCCATTTATCTACATGAACCACCGGAGATTTAGCTTGTTATTTCTTTTCTTTCTTTTTAATTATTTAGGAGGTCAATTGCTGTATCAAAGTGTCAATTATGTTTACCAGCCTTATAATTTAGCCTGTCTTTTTCAATCCGTGCTCGGAGAACTTTCATTCTTTTAACGAGTCTTGTTCTGTGAATTTATACACTTTTGGAGTTTGACGTTGATCAAATACGTAGAAAGCATAGAAATGGCGTTTGGCTATCAAACTCCAACAATGGAAATTCAAGGAAGACTGAAATAAGGGAAGCCCATAAGTTCAAACTCCATGACCATCGTTTTAAGAGACCAGCTAACAAAAAGCACTCAAGCAAATACATATAAACCAAAATTTCAAACATACAACATTTCAAAACGACCACAGTTTTCTGGTTCTAGTGTGATTTTCATGTCCTCTTGGCCTGATCTTGAGCCTTGGTTTGGATCTCTTGCCCCAGATCTTTGGTCTTCTGCCCCACATAACTTGCCATGTCTTGCATGCGCCTCTTCGCCTGGTCTATCTGCTCCGGCATTGACCCAGTGGCCCTCCGAACAAAGTTATACACCCACGACAGCGAAGACAGCCCTGTTACCCCGAACGCCCCCGACGCCAAAAATGCAAGCACTGACAGCCCAACGGCTAAAGCAGCAGGCACTAGAACAGGGCTGAAGATGATGAAAATGGGAGTGGCAATTGCCAGTCCGAAGAGCGTTCCTGCGAGTGTCAGCCCAGATAGAGCAAGCAGCGTGCCGCCGAGTGGAAGGAGAGTCACGACCGCCACAATTTTTGAAGCCGACGGTCCTTCCTGAGGAAGGGTCTTGACGCCGCCCTCTAGGTAGTGCCGCTGAGGGTGGACTTGTGCCTGACGATCCGCCATTGATGGATAAAATGCGCGATATTTGAAAGAAGAGAGTGTGATGCAGAAGATGGGTGGGGAGAGGGGTGTTTTGTAGAGAGGGAGAGGATGATAAAATGGTGACGCGTGTGAGAGTGACATGGTGAGTAAGGGGTGTGCATGGTCAACAGGTTTCACTGTGGGTTTTGGTGAAGAAACCAATACGGAGCTGAGAGGTGGCTTTCCTGTAACGTTTTTATGCAAAGCTTCTTCCTTCATATGGCTTTTAGTGAATAAACAAACAACTGGGTTTTATTTTTACGGTTCGTTGAGCAAGGCTTTGATTGATTAATATTAATAGGGTAAATTCTAAAAAACACCCTAAAGTATGGACATTTCCTGAAAAAATCTTTAAACTAAAAGTCGTCGCAGTCAAAACCTCAAAATTTTAAAAACTGTCAAAAAGAACCCTGGCGGGGCCCCGCATGCCCCCCGAATTCACATTCGGGAGGCCAACTTCATTTCGCAGCCCCCCGCATGGCAAATTTGCCTCTCACGTGCGTTGCACGCATAGTATTCGGCGGGCCGAATACTACTCCCGGCCCCCCTCATGCCACGGGGGGAAGGGCCCTCGCTCACGTGCGCTGCACGTAAACCCAATTCGGGGGCACGTGCAGTGCACATGAAAACATTTCGGGGGGCTGCAAATCAAACTCGGGCCCCCGTTTGTTCGTTCTTGTTCTAAATGCGGGGGGCCGTGTGTTGAATGCGGCCCCCCGAATGTGCCCTTATTCCAAACACAGGGCCCCAAAATTTAATTCGGGGGGCCGAATGGCCTTTGGTAATTTATAAACTCGGCCCCCTGCGCACCCCCTGCACTTTGAAACCGAGACGAAAAGCGGCGAAACTTTCAATTTTTTCCCGAAAAATCTTCGAAAGTGCGTTGTCGTTGCCGGAAATCACAATAATCGGGCGCCTAATCGTCGAGAACCCCAAAAAAACAAAAACCCTATCGCCGGCGAAACCCCGCGAAACCCGAGCCGAGCCTCCCAAATCCAACCCTTTCAATCCCTGAAAATCCCACAACCGACCTGTCGAAAAGCCGAAAATCGTCAAACCCTAGCCTATTATTGTCGAAGAACTCTTCTTATAGGACCAGTAACCGTTTGGTTCAGTAGGACTTCCCCTTTCTTTGCTGAATTAACAGTACTTTCAGCTATTTAATGAAATGAAATATCAATTAATTAACGACTGGTACGATTCAATTCAACATTTTGTTCATTCGGGTTTGATTGTGTCGTAGCTCTATGATTCGAATTAGGTTTCTCGTTGGATGAACTGCATTGCTGATATTGACCCCAAAAAAGCCTCACTTACTGGTATCTGCTTCATCCGTAATCAAAATCGTCAAACCCGAGCCTTGCCTCACAAATACGAGCAATTTTCTCCAAAAATCCGAGGCTGAAATGGCTCCAAAAATATCGTTCAAACGCCCTCGCCCTCACATCTCCTCATTAGCAGCTGGCCCATCTTCGTCACAAGGGCCTCCGGCCGAAGCGCCCCAGCCACCGCCAAGTTTATTCTCGATCGATTTTTGAACCGAGAAATGTAAAAAGAGGTTCGATCGAGATATATCATTGCGGCCGATTATTTATGGGAAGACTATCAACTTCGCTGGTTGGGAGTCTTTGTAGATCAAAGAAATGTTTGACAGCATTGGGTTGCAAGGGCTGTACTAGATGAGTAGAGAGACTTGTGATCGCGTTGTTCACTTATTTTATGCGAACTTGACCAGTACCGGGCGACAGGGGTGCATGAAGTCATATGTTTGTGGTAAGGAGATCTTGGTTTATGTCAGGCATGTGAACGAGCTGCTCGAATTTATGCTCGAGAGAGCTGTACAGTATTATTTTGCTTCTCGAGAGTGTGATTTCGTCAGAACACCCGAGGGATTGCAATTTCTTCGACAGATTCACCGCAATGCAAATATTAAAAAATTCACCAAACTGAGATCGAAGGAGTTGAATGCCAAAGCTCGTGTTGTTCACAACCTCATCAGTCACTCGCTGCTGCCAAGGGATTACCATAGAGATCTAGTCAACTAGATGGATTTCTATGTTATGGAGAAGATGTACAGCAACACTGTGTTGGACCCCGGGTTCATGATATTAGGGCACATGCACGAGATCGCCCGTACACGCAACAAAAATCTGCTGTATGGTACTTTGATTTCATCTATTTAGGATGGGTCTAGTTGAGATCTGCGGGCTTTGGATGCTTAAGGGGGAGCTCGGGGACGCTCCAGCTCAGGACGCTCCAGCTGAGGATACTCCAGCCGAGGATGCTCTGATCGAGGAGGACACCCCCACCACTGCGACGGCGCCGCCAGTTGCCCCTGAGGTTGGCAGGATGTGGGAAATGATGTAGTAAATGCTTCTGGAGGACCGTCAGGAGCGTCAGCATATGCAGCAGAGGATTGAGTTCCTCATCGGCAGTGTCGAGGAGCTGACCCGGGGCCAGAAGAAGATGGTTGAGTCACAGGACTATCTCAGTGAGTCCATTAGGGAGGTCACTGAGAAGCTGGGGAATTGGATATCCAGCAAAGATGACGACGACGACGATATACCACCGGAGTAATTTGATGTACATTATTGTTTATATTTCATTTGATGTACTTTTATTTGATTTTGATGTGTATGACTGTGTTTATATTTGCGTTGATGTACATTTACTGGAACTATTTGGGTATATATGTGTTATTTAAATTTGCAAGAACTATTTGAAGATAGCGATGAAGAGTCATAAAACAAACGAAACTCTGGCCAATTTTTCACTTTTTTAAATTAATTAATTAATTTCAATGAAATCGTTAATTTCAAATTATTAATACATCGAAAATATATTTTAGTAAATAAATTAATAAAGTAATGTATCTAAATTAATTTGTAATAAATGAATTTTTTTAATTAATATAATTACTTTATTCACGTTATTAATTTCAATTAATTAAGTAATTAATGTATTGAAATAAAGTTATGATTTTCAATTAATTAAGTAATTAATAAATTGAAATAAAGTTAGGAATTTCAATTAATTAATGTAAGAAGCATAAAAAAATTAATTCATTAATCAATTGTTTTATTCAAATTACTTATTGTATTTAAATGATTAGTTAAGTAAATAATTTATTAATTATTTTAGTAATTCCAATTAATTAAGTAGTTAATGTATTGAAATAAAGTTATGAATTTCAATTAATTATTGTATAAAGCATAAAAAAAATTAATTAATTACTTTATTCAACTTACTTATTGTATTTAAATGATTAGTTAAGTAAATAATTTACTAATTACTTTAGTAATTCCAATTAACTAATAAATTATTTAATGTATTGAAATAAAGTTATGAATTTAAACTAATTTAAACAATTATAATGTGAAAAAAAAAATTTATATTACATTAACGTAGATGAAATCCAACACAAATTACAACAGTTAATTTCTTCTGCTCCTGCCTTGGCCGCGCGTCGTAGATTCCTGCAATAGCATGAAAACTATATTATATTAAAAAAAATGACAATGTATTTATGAGTGAACTGTTTAGAACATACCTGTGTCTCATCATTTGTGTTGTAACTCATAAACGTGTCTTGGGAAGCAGCAGTGCCTGAAGTGGATCCTCGGTTATGAAAAGTGCGACTATTGTGCATGTACTGCCGACAGATACTACACGCCATCCTTGAGTTCCGCCTACTAGTTCTCAAACTTGAAGGCTCATCGACATCTCGCACTCTGGTCTTCTTGGGTCTACCAGGTTGGCGATATCTTCTTGGCGGGACTAGTTCCACCATACTTGGCACATTCGGCCACATTAATTGGCCGTTCATGAGTTGAATAAAATTAGCGTACATATGCAGCAATGTCATCCGGTGATAGCATGGATGCACGTAACTTTCTGGCTCCATTCTCATGAAAAATATGCATGAAATGGGATGGGCACAAGGAATCCTAGTAAGCGTCCACCGGGTGCAGGAGCACTCCCACGTATTCAAGTCGACAACGAATTGTTCGTTACCGTTGCTCACTTGAAATCGTGAACCTGCCCCGAGCGTAGGGCACCAATTTGCAGCTGCATCTGCGAGCTTCCCAATCTTTTTATATATTTGGGGACACAGGAGAGTCGTCAATCCCGCCATCTTCTCAAATTTTTTAACGATCCGAGTCATCATGTACGTTCGGATCGTCTCGAACATAGTGATGATCGGTTTGTCTCTGACAGTCAATATAAGTGCATTGAATGACCCACACAAATTGTTTAAGCCAATATCGCACTTAGGAATCGGAGAGAAGACATGACTAGCCCAATATCTAGGCACTTCTCCTTAAAGCCATTCGTGGGTAGCGGTGCTGAGCCTTTGTAATTTCCTCATTTCTAAATTGAAATGAGCTCTTGTGGGTGCCCTAGCTGCCTTCCACATCGCTCCTCTATATGCTTTCCCCCGAAATAGCTCTTTAAAGTTTGCGTACATGTGCCGCAGGCAGAAGCGGTGTTCGGCTTCACTAAATTCCTCATCCACGGCATTCCTCAAGCCCTGATATTAAAACAAAGTAAGTTAGTTATACACCTTAATTACACCACAACTAATTTAATTAAACAACATACCTTTTGTCGATCCGAAATAATTGTCCATCCGGCTCCATCTCCAGTGTACAAGTCTGCCTTCAAAAGTCTCAAAAACCATGTCCATGTTTCCTCGGTCTCTTTTTCGACGTTGGCAACAGCGACGAGATATATTTCATCGTTCGCGTCAATACTAACGGCTGTCAGTAATTGTCCGGGATAGGAGCCCTTCAAGTGACAACCATCCAAACAGACAACTCAGCGACCAAACTGCAACAAACCCGCCTTGCAAGCGCCCAAACACATATACACTCTTTGGCAGACTAATGTGTCTCCTGCATCGTAATCGTAAGTATGCACTGCAAAAGTGCTCCCCGGATTTGTTCTATGTATTTTGGCTTTGTACGACCATATTAACTTGTACTGTTCATGTAATATCCGGCTGTACGGATTATTATTATTTTGATGTAAATGGCATTTTTGGGAATTATGTCAAATCAAACCCGTTTTACGAAAAGAAAGCGTCATTAGAATCCTAATTATTGATAGGAATTTTAAGGAAAATATGAGAATTTTTGGAGTAGTAACGCTATATTTCGGGTAATTACGTTTAACGTAATATAAAGGATGTTTAGTAAAAATAGTAAATGAGGTCCGAATTGCAAACAGAAAGTTTTAATGGAACTCTGGTAGTAAATTGAAGTTATTGGTGAAGTAAGGAAATTTGGAGAAACCGAATCGTCCGTTAATTAAAGAAACGAAGGACGAAACAAATAGAAAATCAAAGGAAGGGCAAAATGGTAATTTGCAAAGTCAATATTTAATTTAAAACATAATGTTTTTTTCTTCTTCTCCACGCCATTTCTTCTTTTCTTGTGATTTCTCCTTTCCCTTTGGCGATCAACGGCGATCGCTCCTTCTCCGGCGCTCGTTCTTCCTCCGACGACCTCCGATCCTTCACGTTTTCTTCTCCTCTCGCAACCCTAGGTAATAATCTATGATTTTGGAACGTTATTTTTTGGTTTTCACGGTGTTAGAATGTTAGGGTTCGTTTAGGTTTTCGTTAAAAACACGGTTTAGGGTTCATAGTCGATAGGTTTGTCGTAGTTTTGAATATAATGAACGTATTGAACGTTATTGGATAAAGTTAATCGATTTAGGACGAATATTAGAGATTTAACAATTTCTGAGTTTTGGGGAAAAAACTCGTTAATGTTGGTTTTGAGGTATAGAACGTTATTTGTTGGATAAAATGCCTCGTTGAGCTAAGTTAGTATTTTAGGAGAATTTCTTAGTTGAGGTTTCGTTAAAATTGGACGTTTAACGGTTTAAATCTCATTTTAACATCAACCGTTGTGCTTTGTCTCAGACAAACAACGCTCGTGGACGGAGCTTGAGCTGCAACGGACACGAGGTAAGTTCTCGTGACTTACTCTGGCTGATTGGCCTACACCGTACTTCGATGTCGCGTCGAGGATCTTAGAGTGTTGTATGTTTAAACTGCTTTGATTGGGTAGTTAGGTTTAAATGTTTTCATAGGTTATTTCTGTAATATCCGGCCTGTACGGAATTTTAGATTATAATATATATCGATATTTTATATAAATATGTCAAATCAAACCCGTTTTACGAAAATAAAGCGTCATTATGATCCTAACGATTAATAGGAATTTTAAGGAATTTACGGGAATTTTTGGAGTAATAACGCTATATTCCGAGTAATTACATTTCTCGTAATATGAAGGATGTTTTAGTAAAAATAGTAAACGAGGTCCAAATTGCGAACGAATATTTTTGTTAGAACCCAAATAATAAATTGGACTTATTGGAGAAATAAGAAAATTTGGAGAAGCCAAATCGCTAACCAATTAACGAAACGAAGGACGAAACAAATAGAAATAAGTGCTAAGGGCATTTTAGTAATTTTCAAATCAATATTATAAATTAACCTAAATCTATTTCTTCTTCACTTCTCCCCTGTTGCGTGAAGAAACCAGAGAGCTTTCTCTCTTCCTCCGTCACGGCGACTTCAACGTTCTGACCTTCGTTCGTCCTCCAATCGTTCCGTTTTCTTCACGCTTTCTCCTTCATTCGACGCTCTAGGTATGATTCTAAAGTTTTAGAGCGTTAGTTTTCGGTTTTCGCAAAGTTATACGGTTAGGATTTCGATTAGGGTTTTGTTAAAAATCGAGATTTTGGGTTCGAAATCGATAGATTGTTGTAGATTACGAATGTATAGGACGTATTGAACGTTATTGGACGAAGTTAGAGTTATTTGTGAGAAATGTTAAAATTGGAGAATTTTTGGGTTTTTAGGAAAACTCGTTAATTGGAATTTTAAACTATCGAGCGTTAATCGTTGTTTAAATACTTCGATTAGTTAGGTTGAAATTTTAAGAAATTCCTTAGGTAAGGTTTGGTTAAATTTGGACGTTTAGAAGTTTAAACTCGTTTTAACGATAAACGTTGTGTTTTGCTTCAGACAAACAACGCTCGTGGACGGAGCTTGAGCTGCTTTGGACACGAGGTAAGTTCTCGTGATCTTCTCTGGCCGATTGGCCTACATCGTACGTCGAGGTCGTCTCGAGAATTTTTGGTGACGCGTTTATTTACTCGCTTTGGTTGGGTAGTTAGGGTTCGATTGTCTTCTAGGTTGATTTTGTGTTTTGATGGTATGCTCTGTACGTATGTTTACTTTCTGTCATATTGAACTGTTCACGCATCACGTGTTTTAAAAGAACATAGAAAATGAATTTCTGCATGATGTTTTAAAGAGAATGGCGATGTGGCCTGGAGAGGGGCACGACCTATTGTGGAGACCGATTACGGGTTTGTCACAATACAACATCTATTGCATACTCATACAGTTATACAGTTACAGGTCATGCGAGATGGGGCTCAGGCACGACTGTACGTGTTGTAAGCGTGTACCCTCCCTGTCTAGCCGGAAAGAGTAGTCCGACTGCAGGATGGGCTCTCTCCGGTTAGGAGGCTGAGATATCGGTGACACCACAGAGTAAAGATAAAGAAAATGCTGCATGATTTCTGAACTCATACACATAGCATGCATGTACATTTACTAGAGCTTACTGAGATTTTTATCTCATAGATGTCTGTATGGTGTAGGTGATTACGAGGAAACAGGTGAGGACGAGATTCCTCCTCCTGAGGCATGAGTCCAGTTGACGAAGGATGGCTGCAGTGGTGTGCTGGAGCAGTCGACGCTTACCTGACCCGTGGGGACGTATGTATGTATAGATTTTGGGGTTTCTGGGATGATTTTGATTGATGGTTGTATAGATAGAACATTATAGGATGTTTGGATCTAGACAGGTTTAGGTATAGACATTTTGAAATGTTTTGGAAACTGATTTTATAACTGTTTTGGTGATTTCAAAACAGGAGGATTTTTTTAGGTTTTAAACATATCCACGTGTTTTATTTTCATGAAAATAGGCTATGTTTTGAACGTGTTTCGAGTCGTGGTTTTGGATGAGGTTTGAGTGAGTTTGTGTTGAAATGTATGTTATGGTGTGTAAGTAGAATGTGTGTTTATATTTGTAGGAATATGTTGAAGCTAGGTGTATAAGAAGAAGTGTGTAGGATGTCTGGAAGGAACAAGGAAAAATGTGTGGCGATCGAACGCCTAGTGTTTGATGTTGGGACGCAGAACTCTCTGGAGAAACAAAGAGTTATGCGACTGAGCGCCAAAAGGGGGGCGATGGATCGGTTTGCACGTCGGGTTAGGCGTTCTGGAAACAGAACGTGAACCGACCGAACGCCTAAATGATGGCGTTCGATCGGTTCAGCATGGGCCGCCCGATCGACTGTTGAGTAGCCGATCGAGCGCCCCTCTGTTTCCCGATTTTTGACGTTTCTGCCCTCCTGTTTTATGGCCGATTGTTTTTATTATGTTTTTATATTTATTTAATTGTTTTAATTGTTTTAAATTGTTTTAATTTCAATTATTTTAATATTTGTTTTAAACGATTTACTAAACGAACTCTGATTTCAATTTAATCTCCGCTTAAGGTTAGGATTAAAGTTTATAATGATAAGTACAAAAAAAAATATAATACGGAAGAATTGGGTACAATATTAGGGTCGTGACAATTTCTTTTACAGTCTTGATGGTACGCATGCTTGTTTGTTTACATTTATATTGAACTGTTCATGCATCACGTTTTTAACTTGGCATGAAAATGAATTTCTGCACGATGTTTTCAGAAAACCGATGTGGCCCAGAAATTGGGGGCTATCGATCTATTGTGTGGACCGATTAAGGGTCTGACCAATACCACATCTCATGTAATGTAATTAATGAACGTAATCTGTTATCTGGTCACGCGAGGTGGGACTCAGGCACAGCTGTACGTGTTGTAAGCGTGTACCCCCCTCCTCTAACCGCACGGGGTAGTCCGACCGCTGGATGGGCCCCATTCGGTTAGGGGGATGAGATCTCGGTGATATTCTATCTGCGACGCTCTGTATTTAATGCATGATTTCTGAACTCCATATGCACTGCACACATCTGCATTTACGTAGAATTTACTGAGCCTTTAGCTCATAGTGTGCACTGGACGCATCTGCATTTACGTAGAATTTACTGAGCCTTTAGCTCATAGTGTGTCTGTATGGTGTAGGTGATATCGAAGCAGGTGAGAACGATGTTCCTCCACCCGATGTACATGATGGTTGAAGAAGAATGATAGCGGTGGTGTGCATGAGCAGTCTTCGCGTATTTTGACCCGTGGGGAAAATGGTTAAGTATTTTGAGAGTTTTGGGTGAATTTTAATTGTATGGTGGATCATGTTATGGTTAGAAACATTCTAGGATGTTTGGTTCTGGATAAGTTATGTTTTAGGTTGTTTTTAAAACGTTTTGAAAATATATTCTGTAAATGTTTGGTATTAGGGAAATGTTCAGTTTTTTAAACCGAACCACACAGTTTATTTTTATGAAAATAGGCTATGTTTTGAAAGTATTTTGAGTCGTGGTTTTGGAATGCGTTTGAGTAGGTGAACGGGTAATTGATAACGTGTGCAATGTACGTGAGTTGAGTCGTTAAATGAGGGTTTGGTGAAGTGTTAATTGTATATGGGGGGGAAAGGGTTTGTTATGTTAAATTTGGTTTACAAGGTAAAGAACGAAGATGAATGAGAAAAAAAAAAAAAAGAGGAAAAAGAAGTGGGGGAGGGCAGAATGCTCGCCGATCAGTCGCTAAGCGAGGCGATCGCATCGCCTCTTGGTCGCCGCTCTCTGGAGAAATCCAGAGAGCGTGGCGATCAATCGCCACCGGCGTTTTGCAACAGGCGAATGTTCGCCTGTTGCAATCGCCGAAGGGCGATCAGTCGCCCCCTTTATGGCGACTGATCGCCCCTCTATATTGGGATGAAAATCCCTTTTTGTCCCTCGGCCGATGCATAATTATTTTAATGGTTTTAAATACTTGTTTTAAGTTTAATTTCAATTGTTTTATTATTTGTTTTAAACGATTTACTAAACCAACTCTGATTTCGATTTAATTTCCGCCTAGAGTCATTTAAAGTTAGAAGTATTAAAAAAAAAAAAATGTACGGGAAATTGGGTACAGTACTAGGGACGTTATAGTTCATCAGCCTTGCCTTCGTTAAGTGTGAGAGCAATGCTTCTCGCTCTTCTAGCAAGACTAGGTGTGATATGACATCTGTGGTCCATCCTCACTGTCTCTACAATGGAAGATATGTCCCACCTAGGGTGACTTTTGAACCTCGCCAGGTAATGATTTGCCACCCATTTTGCACTAACGTTTCTATTCTCAACTATTCTGGCACAACTGTGAGTATCGACTAAAGTCTTTATTTGAAAGGTTTGCTCAGTTTGCTTTTGCGAGGCATGCAAAAACCACTCACACCCTTTTGAACACTTAGTCCTCAATCGGCTACTATCACTTTTAATGAATCTTATCCTTAATCCGTGTTTTATAGAATAATTTTTTATTTCGTCTTTCAGCTCTTTTAAAATTGCATATTCTCTAGTAACAAAAAATTTCATATGAATTTCTTCTCTTACCTGAACGCTTTCTACCTCATCATCATCCGACATAACCGGTGTTCGCAGCTGATCGTCTAGAGTTCTGGATGTTGAACACACCGGTATTTGTTCATTTTCATCCGAGCCATCATCACCATGTGGAGGACTATCGTCCGGATAGAAATTCATTCCGGCATCACTATCTACTTCCTCGCCTAATTCGAACCATCTATCGGGATCAGAATTCATCGTCCTTGCTAAAATAGAGAAAATTAGATTGCGCAATATAAATTTTCTAGAGAAATTTCGGTGATTTCTTCGAATGGAGGACAGAGCTCCTTAAATAATAAAGGAGTTCGGCCCCCCGCGTCGTGTCAAAAAATTGATGTGGGGGGCCGAGCATCCTATGCGGCCCCCCGCATGGATGGACATTCGGGGGGCCTTATCGGATTCGTGGCCCCCCGAATGTCAATCCAAAGATCAATAATTGATCTTTGGATGGACATGCGGGGGGTCGCGTAGGATGCTCGGCCCCCGGCATCAATTATTTGACACGACGCGGGGGACCGCGAATCCGATACGGCCCCCCGAATGTCCATTTACAGATCAATTATTGATCTGTGAGGGATATTCAGGGGGGGGGGGGCGAGTTGGATTTGCGGCCTCCCGAAATGTTTTCACGTGCACTGCACGTGCCCCCGAATTGGGTTTGCGTGCAGCGCACGTGAGCGAGGGCCAGAGGTAGGGGTGGGCAATCATCGGTTCGGTTCGGTTTTGGACCGAACAGAACCAACATTTTTGGTTTCGGGTTCCGGTTTCCGAACCCGAACCCGAACCCGAACCTGAATAAATTAAAACAAACCCGAACCTAAAAATTTGGTTTGGTTCGGTTCGGGTCGAGTCGGGTTCCTGCTCCTTATTTACAGTTCTTCCCTTGATTTCTATGTCAAGGTATACTGACGAATTGGTTTAATTTGAATCTACCCGGGACATTCTTGGAAGTTGTAACTTAAAAGATGAAGGTTTTGTTCTTCCGCAGCCGCACTAATCACCATCAATCAACTCCATTTCATATAAAACAGATAATCGGCAACACCTAAAGTTCAATTTCTTTCAATTTACTTCTAGCTTGCAACCGACGCAATAACCTATAACGCAGTAAAAGAATTCGATGAGAAGAATAAGCATACTCAAATCACCCACCTGCAGAAGAAGGTCATCCACCAGCGCGATAGATCTACCAGAATATACCTTCTTCCGGTCATCCGTAAAAAATGTACCCTCAGAAAATGTCGTCGTTTGCTTCTGTAATCGCTCTCGCTGTGTGTGATGACCCGAATGTGAACGTATGTGTACGACTGCGGGGCAAACCTCGGGACCTAAGCCGAGTGTAGGCGAATCCCAGGTCGTAAAGAGGGGGTTGTCACAATCCCACATCGCTTGGGGAAGTACATAGAAATGAAACATATGTAAGAGATTCCTCCCAAGATAGTAAGACGCGTTTTGGAGCACGATTGACAACGGATCCCATAAGAACTCCGAAGTTAGGTCGTAAAGAGGGGGTTGTCACAATCCACATCGCTTGGGGAAGTACATAGAAATGAAACATATGTAAGAGATTCCTCCCAAGATAGTAAGACGCGTTTTGGAGCACGATTGACAACGGATCCCATAAGAACTCCGAAGTTAAAAGTGCTTCGGCGAGAGTAATTCCAGGTTGGGTGACCTTCTGGGAAGTTCTCGCCAAACAAAGCCGTGGAGGGGAGGATATTGTGCTGCGGCTCAATCCCCAGAGCGGACAATATCTTGCTGGGAAACGGGGTCGTTACAAATGGTATTAGAGCCTGTACCCAACCGGAAATGTGGCCAACGAGGACGTTGGGCCCCCGAGGGGGGGTGATTGTGATGACCCAAATGTGAACGTATGTGTACGACTGCGGGGCAAACCTCGGGACCTAAGCCGAGTGTAGGCGAATCCCGGGTCGTAAAGAGGGGGTTGTCACAATCCCACATCGCTTGGGGAAGTACATGGAAATGAAACATATGTAAGAGATTCCTCCCAAGATAGTAAGACGCGTTTTGGAGCACGATTGACAACGGATCCCATAAGAACTCCGACGTTAAACGTGCTTCGGCGAGAGTAATTCCAGGTTGGGTGACCTTCCGGGAAGTTCTCGCCAAACAAAGCCGTGGAGGGGAGGATATTGTGCTGCGGCTCAATCCCCAGAGCGGACAATATCTTGCTGGGAAACGGGGTCGTTACACTGTGGCTGCTCCTGAATTTCACGGCTCCTCTCCTCCATTTCTCGCAAAGTCCTCGACAAAAGCTCCCACTGGTCAATCTCTTTCTGGTACACCGCTTTCAATTTCATTAGCGTCGGCCTCTTCCGCTCTCGCCGACGATTAACCTCCGCCTCTGGATCCACATTTTCAGTCACCTCTAGTAGAGAAAAGGTTGGATCCAACCGTTGCTTCTTCCTCTTGTAAACGAACATTAAGGGTTCGGTTTTTCAGTTCGGTTCGGGTTTGCCTTCCACCCGAACCGAACCCGAAAACATATTGGTGAGCTCGACCCAAACACAAACAACACCTCTTGGACTCGAACCGAACCCTCGGGTCGATTCAGTTCCTCGGGTTGGTTTCGGGTTTGCCCACCCCTAGCCAGAGGCCCTCGCATCTTCCCCCCGTAGCGTGCGGGGGGCCAGGAGTAGTATTCGGCCCGCCGAATACTAATGCGTGCAACACACGTGAGAGGCAACTTTTCCATGCGGGGGGCCGCGAAATGAAGTTGGCCCCCCGAATATGAATTCGAGGGGCATACGGGGCCCTGCCAGGGTTTTTTTTTACAGTTTTTAAAACTTTGAGGTTTTGACTGCGAAGACTTTTAGTTGAAGAATTTTTTCTTGAAATATCCATACTTCAGGGTGTTTTTTAGAATTTACCCATAATATTACTCTTTATTTCTACTATTTAAACGTAACTTATTCGAGTACTCTCAATATAATATTATGTAATAGTTAAAAATCAGCCAGACTCCGATTGTACAGTAGCTCTATTTGTGGCATTTCCTAGTACTCATAATACAATATTATCTGCTTTACATGAAGCCTGCACTGTTTTATACTTTGCCTTAACTCAAAATGCGTTATATTAAGTAATGAGGGAAACTCTACTTATAAACTATGCATTTTCTACTCTATCAAACAATGTGGAATTGTGTCACCTCACTGGTATGAGCTAAGTCCTCACACTGAACTTTCTTTGTCTTCACATGGTGGATTGTGACACTAAACACTCTCGTTGGTGTGTGAAATAATAATTAGTACAATTAATATAATAAATTAACTATTTATAATTTGTTACATTATGTATATTTTAATTGTGTCAATTATTGTTTGATACGTCAGTAAGTATGTTTAGAGAGTAAAATCAAAGACTAATCATAGCATTATTCTTAATGATCATAAGTTCAAGGTTAAAAATGTAAATTACAAAAATAAAAATACATTATGGAAGTATTCATGCAGTTGATGTTAGTACAGACCTTATCAAAACAATTCGATTTGACCTCTTTAATTTGTTTTTTAAAAGGGTAAAATGCAATTTGGCCCCTACAACTAGGTGAAAAGGACAATTTGCACCGTAAACTCGAATAATTGGCAAAAACAATCTTAATGTATTGATAATGGACAATTTACCCCCTACCGTCTTATTTTCAATTAAGTTGTCACGTTTTTTTAATGTGTCCAATTTTTCTTCCCTAAATGCCCCTACACTTGAGTCAGAACCGGAACGAACCGGTTCAGTTCACTAATTAGATTTTTTTTTTTTAAATTCTAAGTTCGATATTCACTTCTCCATAAATAGATATGCAGCAATTAAGAAATACTGTAAAAAAATAAAATCCATCAAAATGGAAGAGCTTGATTAGCCGAGCTCGAATTAGGAAGATCACGAAATACCTGTTTTCAGGGTGGATGACAAGGCCATTGGAGAAGTCCTTGATGCCATTGATGAAGCTCTCGCGGCAAAACTTTCTTTTCGTCGACTCCGTCCTTAACTCGTTCTCTATCAGATGAAATCGGCTTCCTCTCGAAGACTTTATCCCCTCTCTCACTTCCTCCACTTCGTACTCTCCCTCCTCCCCCTCTAGATTGGTCATTTGCTTCTCAAAAGCAGTAGAAAAATCATGAATTTGATTGTCTTCCACAGATGATGAATAGAAGAAGAGCAAAAATAATCAATCAATTAGAATAAGGACTTCTCCACATCTGAAGTCAATACAATCGTCGCCTCTTCGCATTCTAGTCTCCTCTTCAATTCACTTGCTCCTCAGAGGAGCCGCATAAAAATGCTATTTCAATTTTTTTTTTTTGATTCAGCAAAGTGAGGAGCAGGGTGAACTAAATATCCAACTTTGGGTTTTTTTAAAAAAATCTGATTAGTGAACTGAACCGGTTCGTTCCGGTTCTGAACCAGTTTGGACTCAAGTGCAGGGGTATTTCGGAAAGAAAATATAGATACGTGAAAAAAACGTGACAATTTAACAGAAAATAGGACTGTAGGGGGTAAATTGCCAATTATCAATACATTGAGGTTGTTTTTACCTATTATCCGAGTTTACAGTGTAAATTGCTCTTTTCACCTAGTTGTAGGGGCTAAATTGTACTTTACCATTTTTAAAAACCCACACGCAGGAGAGATCAGGTTCGGTTCGATTTTTAGTTTTTCTTATTTTCTTTTAATGATTTTTTAATTCTATAATAGTTTTTTGTTTATCCAATTTTGTTTTATTTTCTTTCTCATTTATTTTATTCTTAGTTTGTAATTTACCAATTTAACCTTTACATATAATATTTTATCTTTTTGAATTTTATTTATGGATCTTTTTATTTTCTTTTAATCTTTTTATTTATTTTAATGTTATTTTGTCGATTACTATTTTAAACCTTCAAATATAATATATTAATACATATTACTTTTTCATCCATATATATGATAATTTTTTGTTTTTATCAAATACATATCTGACCAACTATTCGTATTTGTATTATGAATTATAATGATATATATTATATGTCATTTGTTTACATATTCACTATATCACTTTTGAAGGATCGTGACTATTCATCTTTTTTAATTTATTATGATGACATATATTAGACATGTCATATACTTATCATATTCTTTGTAGCGTTAATAATATTAAAAAGTGAACATGTAATTTTTCGTAATATACTGTAATAACACATGTCATATGTTTAATTTTTTTTACATTGTTTTTATGAATAGTTAAAACAAATTTATCTCTCAGTCAGTGTGCTATAGTGATACGTATTATACGATTAGCTAAAATTTTGTAATATTTTTCTAAAATTAATATTCTGTATTTTATGTAGTTTAACAAGAGTCAAACAACATCCACGTACATCACACTTGCACTTGGATCCAACTAGTATTAAAAAAACAGAAAAAGAATTGAGGGAGTAGAGGTGTACAAAACCGACCGGGACCAAAGAACTGGACCAGAACCGACCTATTTGGTCCGGTGTCGGTTCTGGTCGAGTTTTAAAAAAAAAAAAAGAATTTCGATTCGGTTTTTGGGTTTAATGACAAAAACCCGAAAACTAAAACCGGACCACACAAAACAGAGAAAAGCCCTAATTTTCGTTCTGTTCTGTCGAAGTTCATTTCAGACTTCAGAGGAGAGGAGAGGAGAGACTGTCTCGCTCGCCTACGCCGAAGCCGAATCCGAAGCCGAAGCCTTCAATCTGTCGTTCAATCTTCTATCTCAGCCGTCGCCGTCGCCGTCGCCGTCGCCGTCGCCTACGCCTTCAATCTGAACCGGAGCTCTCTGAGACTCTGAGTAAGTACAGGTATTCCCTCCAGCTCATCGTGCGTACTTCGTATCATTCTACGTTGTCCTCTATTTTACGTTCATTATACTGCTGTTTTTGGGAGACTCTTCGGACGTGACCGAGAGCATTTGATTATGTTAGTTTTCCGAGCTACAACCTGCCAATCATCGGTTTTGTTGTGTTGTTTTGTGGGTGTTTCATTGCTGTTAATTTCGTGTTGCTCTTTACCTGAATTTTTCATCGTGTTGTTGTTAATTTCCGAGAGCATGTTTTTTTGCTGTTAATTTTGTGGGTGTTTGTTGCTGTTTTTCATCGTGTTTGTTGCTGTTTTTTTGCTGGTTTTTGTTGCTGTTTTTATTGTTGTTTTCCGTTGCTTTTGTTGTCCTCTATGGTTTTTGTTGCTGTTTTTCATCGTGTTTGTTGCTGTTTTTATTGTTGAAAGTTTGTTTTATGTTTTTGAAAACAAAAAGTTGTTCTCTGTTATTACTTATTATTGCAGTCGTCTTTGAAAACACAAGTTCTGATAACAGTCAGAACATATTTTCTTCTTTCGTTTTTTTTCTCACCATCTTCTTCTTTCCTTTTTCTCTCTCTCTAGCCAATTTTCCCATAATTTCTCTCGGCCAAGCCCTAGTTGCTTCCTCAATTTTCTTTATTTCCAGTTTCCACTGCTCTGTTGACAAAAATTAAAGTTTCTTTTGAAATTTTTTAGGGTAATTATCGATTTGAACCCTGTACTATACACGTTTTTTCAATTCGGCCCCTGTACTATAAAAACAGGCGAACCAAACCCTGTACTTTGATTCTGTTATCAGTTTTGACCTTTTATCAACAATTTTATTAAACCTTCATTGAAAAAACTAACAAACGATTTTGGATTCAGTTGAAATTTTTATCACATGTTCACTACTTAATGAGAAGATAACATGAAAATTTTCGTAATTTTTTAACACATGTACGATTTATTGAAATTTTATTTTAGTATTTTATAAAAATATTATAATAAATCATACAAATTTTAGAAAATCACGAAACTTTTTTTATTATCTACCCATGATAAGTTGAACATGTGGAAAAGTTTTCAAATAAATCAAATATTGTTTGGTATTTTTTTAAAAATTAATTTATAAAGTAAAGAAGAAATTGATATTAATTTAAAAAAATACCAAAATATATTGGATTTATTTGAAACTTTTGCCAGATGTTCACCATATTATGGGTAGATAATAGAAAAATTTGCGTAATTTGTTAAAACTGGTATGATTTATTATAATATTTTTAAAAAATACTAAAATAAAATTACAATAAATTATAGATGTGTTAAAAAATCATGAAAATTCCAAGATTATCTTCTCATTAAGTAATGAACATGTGGTAAAACTTTCAACTGAATTTACGGTCGTTTGGAAGTTTTTTCAATGAGGGTTTAATGAAATTGTTGATAGAAGGTCAAAACTGATAACAGAATCAAAGTACAGGGTTCGGTTTGCCGGTTTTTTTTGTACAGGGGCCGAATTGACAAAACGTGTAGAGTACAAGGTTCAAATCGATAATTTCCCAATTTTTTATTAAAAAAATATTTTTTAATGGAAAAACCGGAACTGGAACCAAAATTCTGGTCCGGTCCTTAAAAAAATTTTGATGGTACCGGTCCTAAAAAATGAAAACCGAATATTATTGGTCCGGTCTTAATTTTTTTCAAAACCGGACCGGACTGTACCATGTACACCCCTATGAGGGAGCACTTGACTTATTTTCTCTTTTATCCGGCTGAACCGAACCGGACGCAAAAATATCTTGTGACAAGGTCTTCTTTACCGGCTTACTTTCTGTTCGACCTATTATTTCCCCTAGCTGCCGTCCTTATTTGCTCTTTTCCTTCTCTCCTTTCTGCCCGACCTCCGCAGCTTACAGGTACTCTCCCTCCCTCTCTCTCTCTCTGCATCTCCATCTCTTTCGATCTCTGTACATGTGTGTTTATATATTTATGTCGGTGCGTCTTTATGTGTTGAACTCTTTCCGCTACACTCTTATTTGGGAGATTTGTTCAAGGAGCTCATTCTTACCTTTTCATTTTCTTTTTATTCTTTGCAGCAACAATGAAGAAAGGCACAGGAAAGAAGAAGCATTACAGACCTTCAGTAAGCTTGAATTCGCTGCCATCTCATATTCAGTTTCAATTTTATCCTTATCGCGAACTTTACTGAAACTTTCTCACCGAATGATAAAACTATGCATTATATGTTGATTTGTGCGATTTTTATTTGGCGATAAAAGATATATTGAAGTTGCTTTTTGGATAATTCCAGGGAAAGAAAAAGGAGGGCAACGCTGCCAGATATGTCACCAGGTCGCAGGCTGTGAAGCAGCTGCAAGTCAGTCTCCCAGTATTCAGGTACGTCTTGTTTGAACGGTTGATATAAAAAATTCACGAATCGCTTTCTTCTAAGATTTAGGATGCTAGCGAACATATATTTTGTAAGACGTAAACAACTTTTTCATTAGCTCTCTAGTCCTACTCAGTTTTGAGTTAAAACCATTACTTTTTGAAGATTTGGATAGAAGGTTCATTCTCGTGAATTTCTTGTTTTTGTTGGTAAATTATATTAATCTCATTTCACACGTAGAATTTGTTTTTTGAGATTGAAATAATTATGTTGATGTTATATATATGTATCAAGTTGGATATTTATGCTTTTGCTTTTATATTTGTTGATCATTTTGATCTAGTCCTACTCAGTTTTGAGTTAAAACCATTACTTTTTGAAGATTTGGATAGAAGGTTCATTCTCATGAATTTCTTGTTTTTGTTGGTAAATTATATTAATCTCATTTCACACATGGAATTTGTTTCTTGAGATTGAAATAATTATGTTGATGTATATATTTGTATCAAGTTGGATATTTATGCTTTTGTTTTTATATTTGTTGATCATTTTGATCTGTGTGTAATTGATCACTCTGACATAGGCACGAAGCATTGCAGGTTGAAGCTGAATTTAAATTAAGTTGTTATTAGATGCTTACTGTTGATAAACATATCGCTAGATAAGATACAGTCATCATACACTTTATATGGACATTCTACTTCTTAATTTATAGTAGTTTTATTCTTTCAACCTGCCAGAAAGCTATGCATCTTCAAAGGCGTGTTTCCTCGTGAGCCAAAGAAGAAAGTGAAGGGCAACCACCACACTTATTATCACTTGAAGGATGTTGCTTTCATTCAACATGAACCACTATTGGAGAAATTAAGAGATATTAGAGCATATGACAAGAAAGTTCACAAAGCCGAGGTAAAGAAAAACCCAGAACGTGCAACTTTTCTCAAAGCTCGCAGGCCGACATATGCATTAGATAGAATGATACGAGAGAGGTTTGTTATGTCCATGTGGTGTTTTCTTTGTTTGCAACACAAAGTTAGAAGCCTCTTTGATTTCTCCTATAAAGTCATTACGGTTACTTGGCAATTTAGGTATCCCAAATTTGTCGATGCACTCAGAGATTTGGATGATTGTCTGTCAATGGTCCACCTCTTTGCGGCATTACCTTCACGAGAGAGCCTTAAGATTGAACCCAAGCTCGTGCACACATGTCGAAGGTAGTTATCTAATATGTTTAAAAAAAAGTGGGTTAACTGATTTTTTTTTTCTTTTTTTTTTTTTTTTTTTGGATTTATACCATCCACATGAAGATTTTGTGGCTGTTTGTGCAAAATATTTTGAGATAATCTGCAATGTTTATTTTTTTGGTAGGTTGAGTCATGAATGGCAAGCATATATTTCGCGAACTCATAAGCTGCGAAAAGTTTTTGTTTCTGTGAAAGGGATATATTTCCAGGTATCACTGTACTCTATCTTTTATT
This sequence comes from Begonia masoniana, assembly GCA_022432975.1. NCBI lineage: Eukaryota > Viridiplantae > Streptophyta > Magnoliopsida > Cucurbitales > Begoniaceae > Begonia > Begonia masoniana. Next base: position 10,005,287 of record CM039502.1, read on the forward strand.
GCATGAAGCTCAACTGGCATTTCTACGTTTAGTTCACTTTAGATGCTGGTGCTTTTGTGCAGGCTGAGGTTGAAGGTCAAAAGATTACATGGATTACTCCTCATTTACTGCATCAAGTGTTATCTGATGATGTTGATTTCACTGTTATCCTGAACTTCATTGAATTCTATGAGGTGAAATTGTTATCCTGTCTGACCTACTTTTTCTCTGTTTGCATTAACTTGCTATTACATATTCTATGATGACTCTCCCCGTATGCATTTCCCTCAGAAGACAGAAGAGTTCTATAGTAGTTGGAACAAGGGATTTTTATATGAGTTAAACTTCAGTTGGAATTTTGAGCTTCACTTCTTTAACTTGTTGATAACTTTGTCCACTTCATATGGTAATATGTAAATAATAAAGAGGGAGGGATGAATGCCTTTTAAATCAAGAGAAATAAAGATAAAGCAGTTGAAGTTTTAGCTACTAACAAATAGTTGGATTAGATGGCATATTAGGCTGCTGCCTTTACATATCGATTTTTCAACGTTGATGACATAGTTGGTATTCTTAATTCATTTTTTATAAGTGCTTCACATAAACGAGTATAACTTTATTTTGATAAATGTTGTTCTTTTTTTGTTTTTTCTTGGTTCTTCTCTTATCTTTTTTTAATTTCTCCAGACTCTTCTATCTTTTGTGAATTTTCATCTTTATCACTTGATAAATATGATGTATCCTCCAATTCTTGACCCTCGACTGGAAGCTCTTGCTGCAGGTATTCTTCTTATAGACCATATGCTAAATAAATAAAATTTCCACTTAATTAGATTTCTACAAGCAAGTATTCTGTTTTAACTTTTTCACTACTCTGCTACAGATCTTTATGCGTTGTCTAGATACTTTGACGCTAACTCTAGACTCACCATAGTGGATCCTAAAGTGTCCAGTTTGACTGGATCCGATCTAGTTGAGAACCAAGAGAGGTCCGACTTGAGGCTTGCTCAGCTTCAACATCAACTTTCCAGCAGTGAACCTGGTGCTTTAATGCACCTTGTTGAAGATGCTGCGGTTAATGATGATGAAGATGATGAAGAGACGAAAGAGTGTAAAAAACTTTTCAAGAACATGAAATTCTTCTTGAGTCGTGAGGTAACATTAGAGTTGATTGCTACCATTTACATAACTGGCTGTTGTTATGCTACTTTTCTGTTTTTTTCATGGCCACTTGGATTTTTCCTTTCTAGAGAAATTGGATTGAATGAAATTTTGCCGCTAAAAATTTGAAATAGGACTGCAGAAAATTGAAATAATACTAATTGATTTAAGTGTGAGAAGGATAACTTCTTTGTATGTTAGGTGGTATGTTTCAGTTTTTGGTTTGGAAGGTCTCCAATAAAAAAGAACTACAGCATACCATTTCCTCTGTAAAAATAAATTATCAGCCACATGCATGAAATATTTATTATTTGATCTTTATCAACCTATCACTACGTACAGGTTCCTAGAGAGTCATTGCTTTTTGTGATCCCCTCATTTGGTGGTATGGTTTCTTGGGAGGGTGAAGGAGGCCCATTTGAGGAAGCTGATGAGAGCATTACACATCAGGTTTGTGTCTAAACATAATATCCTGGTGAAATTATATAATTGAGGCTTATGGGTTTTAATGTGTTTCTTATGTACAGATTGTTGACAGGCCGACTCAAGTTCATAAGTTTCTTTCAAGAGATTACGTTCAACCACAATGGGTCTTTGATTGTGTAAATGCACGTATCATTTTACCAACTGAGGGCTATTTGGTGGGAAGGTATTTCATTTGTTCTTTCTACTTCATTATTCCTTTTGTGTTCAAGTTGCCAACTTCAGCATTTTGTTGCAATTTAATGCCATAGTTCTAAATTTGTACTTTTTAATTTGATTTTCTAAAATCCTTTTAAATTGTGTTTATATGCACTCAAATTTGTAATTTTAACGTGCTACTCCATATGCCACTTTTCCTTAATACTTACTATTTTATTACCAAATGGACGCTCTGGCATACATTTTCCAGTCGAGGCCAATTCTTAATTTGGATAATGCCTCTCTACTTTTGTAAATAATTGTAAGACACTTCATGTTTTGTTGTTCTCAGGATACCCCCACCACATTTATCGCCGTTTGTTGACAATGAGGAAGAAGGCTATGTTCCAGATTATGCTGAGACCATTAAACGCTTGCAAGCTGCAACGAAAACTGAGGTATTACCATTTCCAGGTATGGGGAAGGAGGATTTGGAGGATCCTCAAAGTTTATTGGTGGAAGGTGTTATCAATAGGGTCGAGGCCAAAGAGGCTGCTGAGAAAAAGAAAAAGGTAGGGAAGCTATCCAATAATATTTTACATTATAATGTCTTCATTTCCATGTAAAAATTTAATGCCTGTTTCTAACAATATATGTTAATTAATACAGATGATGGCTCTTGAACGACAGTATCACGATGAGTTGAAAATGGAGCTTGAGGGTGTTCAATATTCTTCATCTTTGTCTGAAAAACAGGCATCTGGTGTGGAAGCGGAGGCTAGGGAAGAGTCTCTTGAAGATCCTCAACAAGTTGCAAAGGATTATGACAAGCTGTCAACAGTCTTAATGTCACGGAAAAAGAGGAAAATTTATGAAGCTATGCAGGTAATGTCGTTGTCCTAAGTTTTTGTCTTCTTATAGTACCATTGGAAAGATTATAATTACAATCAACTCGAAGAAATACCTTTTTTCTATCATCAGAAGAAAAATCATCCTACTGAAGTAAATATGTTCAACTCAAAACAGTTTCAATAATTCGTATGATAAATAATTGAATGTACTTGAACATTTTAAAGCCTGTTTGTGGTCAAGGCTAGTGTCCTTCGCTTGTTATAAGATATAGATAGAACAAGTACATTGAAATGTGTGTGTATCTATATTGCATAATGAAGTCCAATGCTCTTTAGTTTGTGTTTGACTATATAGTTCATTTACAAATCTAATCTCTCTTCGTTAGATTGGCAAGCAGCGGAAGACTACTGATACGAATAAGCTCAAGGAACGAAAGAAAAAACTGGCTGATGCTCAAAAATCCAGGTAGAGTTGAACTGACTCGGGTACTAGAATTTATTAGAGAGCAGGTTGATCTATTTGAGGAACTAAAGATCTGTGATCCCAACACATATGTAGTGAAAATTTTCTATACTAAATCATATGTTATAATATTTTAATGTTAGGTTTGTCTTTCTTTCTGCCTAAATTAATTTAATTGCTCAAGTTTCAACAAAATCAGTTAATGTCCAATTCTTTTGGTTACACTGAATTATAATGTGTTTTTCAATTCTAATATCAAATAATTTTTGTTGTCAATTCGAACATCAAACTATATACGGTTGTTAATTTGAATCAGTCTAAAAATATCTTAAAAAATAAAATTTTTAATTTAATACTCGATTTACTCTAGGAAATCAAACCTGTCTGAATTAGAATATCCTTATAATCCTTGAGCTTTTGGTGAAAAGTTGAGGTTTACGAATGTGTTTTTCGAAGTAGAGTAATGGCAGTCAGTCAGAATTTGTACCCAAATCCAAGTGTTTTACACAGAAATCACCAATTTAACTAGTGTAAATTATATACGTGTGACTCCAACTCTACAATCTCTAATGGCGGATGAGATTTCTATATCTCTTTCACATGCCCAAAATCATTGGTTTCTGGCGCTGGAGAAGAGAACCACGCGAAGATTGTAGCGAAGACCACCGCTCCCAAACAAGCTCCTCCTGCTTCTGTGATTCCTTCCAACTCCAGCTGCATAGAGAGATTATGAATCGTGCAATGAGAAACAGAGAGGGCTCACCATCGCGAGTCGACCGGAGGTGATCTCCAAGTCCTGGCTGTTCTTTGAGCTCTCTATGTAATCGGAGAGAGTTGCAAAGAACGACAATACGACGCTGGAGTCTCTCCTCGTCTTCATCGTTTCCCCTCCGTACAATTTTGATGAAAGTTAAGGTTTAACGATTATGTTTTTCAAAGCAGAGCAATGACAGTGCCAAAAAGTTATTGGTAACTCGAATAGGTTTAACGATTATGTTTTTATTATCCTAGTTCAGATTGGTTCGATTTCTGAGGTAAATCTAACGTTAAATTAGAAATTTTATTTTTTTGAGTATTTTCAAATTTGTTTAATTTGGTAATAGTGCATGTATATTTCGATATTTGAATTGACGAAAAAATTATTTGATATTTGAATTAAAAAACACTTTATAATTAAGTGTTTTTTTTTATCTTTACCTTATTTTTTATTATCAATAGTCTAATATTGTATATTGATTAATGATACTTATTATTAGTGCTGTAGAATTATAATTGCAAAAATAAGAGATTATTTAAAATAATTATTGAAAAATATAAATAGATAATGCATATAATATATTAATGAAAAAAAAAAATCTTAAACTAGAAAGTTAGTGATAAAATAAACTTTTACATTTGTTAATAAAACAAACTTTAAACTATTACATATTAACAAGTCAACCATCATGCTCTTAAACTCAATCCCGCTCGACCTATCTCTTTTAATTAAAAGTTTTAACTTGAAGTGATAGAACCACTGTATTGAGGACCACAAAACCTCAGGGAACGCGTAATTAAGGACTGAGTAATGGTGTGATGATGTATAAGAAAACTTAACTTCAATCGATTTGTTCTAAATGAGTTGACTGTAAAGCAAATGCGGTTGAGGTTACAAGACTGTGGTTTTTAGAACCTATTCTATCATTTCCCATTCAGGTT
>CM039502.1:10019289-10059017 GCA_022432975.1 Begonia masoniana
GCTTAGTAGTTGAAATTGCATTCTGCGATGGCAGGAACTTTAGACTCTGCTTAAATTTGGAAACGCTTCACCAGAAATTTATCATTCTCAAAGGATAACTTAGGGATTTCCTCTTACGAAATCTCTAGTAATCTTAGCAAAAGTATCCATAAACATGTCCTAATCTCCTAGGCCCCAATACAAGAATCTTGGGACGAATTAAAAGCAAAGGATTTTCAATCAGCACAGCAAATATCATCTAGCAATAATGTAAATCTATCTTTCCTATAGAGAAAAACCGAATTTCGTCCATTTTGAAGCATCTTAATTATGCAAGAATTCGACTTAAAAATCACTTTATATCCTTTATCACATAACTGGATAACTACTAAGTAAATTATGTTGACTAAATGATGTTAAGTCTAAATGGTTTTGTGATGTATGTATGTTAATATTGTTAATTGATTACGTTTTAGTATGAAAATAATGAAAGCATTGAGTGAAATTGTTTGGAGATATCCCTAAATCTAGGGTATTTAGTATTTAAGCATGTGATTAAGGTAAGGCGAAATGTGTTGAACAAATTAATCAGCCAACGGTCACAAACGGACAAGAGCGGAATTGTTTACAAGACGAAGTCACGCTCGCAAAAGAACAAGGCGGAGATAAACAGAAGTACTCCACGCCGCAAAACGGACAAGGATATGAGTAAACGAATTACTCCACCGCTCGCTAAACGACAAGCGGATGATAAAAAGAATTACGCAACCGCTCACAGACGATAAGGCGATGAGGGTAACAAATAAGTCCTACGCTCGCTAAAACGACAAGGCGGATGACTTCAATAAAAAATCCTCTTCCGGCCACTAAACGGACAAAGGCGGTGAAGTAAACCAAATGGCTCTTACGGCCATCAAACGACAAAAGGCGATGCTTCAATAAAATCCTCGTCCCGACTAACGACAAAGGCGGAAGACGTCTAATATTTATCATCCGACAGCGTTTATAGCTTTCATCATCGATGCCGGTTCAGGGCGGTTAAAGCTCATCATACTATGGCGGTCAAGACTACTCAGCTTTGTTTCCGCTGAAATTCAAATTAGCCGCCGAAGCTACAGGACTCGTTTTCAGCCATAACTCTAGAACATTAATGGCAACGACGATTTGCAAACTACAACGGCAACGGCTACCTGAACTTGTACGAAGCTGCTCCAACGGTAACTAAACTTCTATTATTGGATAAGGAGCATTGAAGTCAAGCCGATTTGAAGACAGAGTATTTAAGTCAAGCTTAGAGCACAAAGGACAACTTTTGCGAATTTCTATTGAGCCCTAACTTGCGATTAATTATACTCTGTATCAGTTTTCTACATCTCTCTATTCAAAACTTGAGATTCTGTTGTGAGAGCTTGTAGATTATGTAATCTTCATTCAATCTGAAAAACTTGTAAGGCAGTGGATTGACGCCCGTAAAGTTCAATCCAGGATTGTGGTAAGGTTGTGGATCGACACCCGAAAGCTCGATCAGGATTTCTCGTTGAGGAGAAGTAAGGAATCTTCAAGGGGGAGCCTTGGAGCGTGGACGTAGGCAGTTTGGTCGAACCACGTTAAAATACTGGTGTCGAATTTCTCTCTCTCTCTCTCTTTATATTATCTGATCACTTGTGATAAATCTATAAGTTTAATCTAGGAGAGAAATTAAGTTGACTAGTAATTAAAATTTAAAAGGTCTAATTCACCCCCCTCTTAGACAATACCGATCCTACAATTGGTATCAGAGCAAGGTATATCTTTGTCTAAGTTGTTTTTTGAACACTCTGTGTGATATAAACCATGGCATTCAATACAAACTCCTCACACATTGAGGGTCAATCTATTTCTCGTCCACCACTGTTTGATGGCAGTGATTATGTTTATTGGAAAGCGAGAATGAGAATATTCATTCAAGCTATGGACTATGAGATCTGGAATATAATAGAAAATGGGCCATATACTGCTTTTAAGACAGAAAATGGCATTAGGATTCCCAAAGCCTCACACGAACTAAATGATACAGACAAGAAGAATCTAAGCCTTAATGCCAAGGCTATAAACACTCTGTACTGTGCTCTAAATAGAGATGAGTTTAATAGAGTACAAGGGTGTGAAAGTGCTCAAGAGATTTGGCACTTATTAGAGGTCACACACGAGGGCACAAATCAGGTAAAAGAGAGCAAATTAAATATATTAGTACACGAGTATGAACTTTTTACCATGATAAAGGATGAGTCTATTTCATCTATGTTTACTCGGTTCACTAACATTACTAATGGTTTAAAAGCTCTCGGTAAGATTTACTCATGTGAAGAACAGGTGAGAAAAATCCTGAGATGTCTACCCAGAGCCTGGCAACCAAAGGTGACAGCAATACAAGAGGCTCGTGATCTGAAGGTGCTCAAGCTGGAAGAGCCATTGGCTCTCTGATGACTCATGAGATAACCATGAGGGCCAATGATAAGGAAGATCTCAAAGAAAAGGAGATCAACAAAAAGAAGGACATTGCTCTAAAGGCTTCCTCAAGTAAGCAAGAGGAATCAGAAGAAGAAGAAGAAGATGATGAGGACATTGCACTCATCACTAGAAGATTCAGCAAGTTCCTTCAGAGAAAAAGGATGCATGGGAGGAAATTCTCGAAAGGAGAAAAGCCTCAAAAAGAGAAGGAGATCACCTGCTTTGGATGTGGAAAGCCAGGGCATATGAAGGCCGACTGTCCACATGCTAAGAATCCCAAGAATTCAAGAAGAAAGCTATGAAGGCCACTTGGGATGATAGTGATGAAGACACCTCCTCAGAAGATGAAGAAGTTGCAAATCTGTGCTTTATGGCACATGAAGATAAGGTTAGTCTTTCATCCAGTAATTTAAGTGATTGTGATAGTGATAATGAAGATGGTGAACTTATTGATGCTTTCAATGATTTAGTTAAACAGTTTGGCATGTTAAAACTAAATACAATACTTTGAAAAAGGAAAATGCAAACATGGTAGAACTACATGCCAAGACAACTAATGTGCATGTCAAAGAGATTGATGAGCTTAAAAGCAAAAACGAAGATTTGAATAATATTATACTGAACGTCACTAAGCGTGAAAAATTATTTAAGATGGTAATAGGAGGACAGAGAGCAAATTTTGACAGAACAGGATTAGGTTATGACAAGCCTAATAAAAAGAAAGCTTTTAAGAATTTCTTTGTTAAATCGTCTACCTGTCATGCTTGCAATGAGTTAGGACATAAGTCATATGAATGTCCTTTGAAATTAGGTAAGAAATCAAGCAATAAACTTCAATGGGTTCCTAAGGGAACCAGACCTAACACTAGGACCCAAAAGATTTGGGTACCTAAGAAGACAACCTGATTTCTGTTTTGCAGGTTGACTGCTCTCCCGGGTCAAATCTATGGTACCTTGACAGTGGTTGCTCAAGGCATATGACGGGAGACTCAACCAAGTTTGTTGTTGTCAACAAAAAGAAAGGGAGTGTTACTTTTGGTGGAAACCAAAAGGGCAAAATTGTTGGCATCGGCAATATAGGTAATCCTTCTCATCCCACTATTGAAAATGTTTTGCTAGTAGAAGGATTAAAACATAACCTGCTTAGCATAAGTCAGTTGTGTGACAAGGGCTATAAAGTAACTTTCAAATCAAATGCTTGTGTGATCAAAGACATTTCAACTAACAAAGTTCTGTTTAAAGGATTTAGAAAAGAAAAATGTCTATATTGTTGATCTGAATGTTTTTGAGCATGTTGATGAGAAGTGTTTTGTTGTTAATTCTCTTAATGACTGTTGGTCTTGGCATAGAAGATTAGGACACGTAGGGATGGATACCTTAGCTAAGATTACTAAGGAGAATTTAGTTAGAGGAATCCTTAAGATATCCTTTGAAAAGGATAAAGTCTGTGAAGCTTGTCAAATGGGCAAGCAGATCAAAAGCTCTTTTGCATCAAAGAATGCAATCTCAACTTCTAAGCCTCTCCAACTCCTTCATATGGACCTCTTCGGTCCTTCCAATATAGCCAGCCTAGGTGGAAAATTCTATGCCTTTGTTATTGTAGATGACTTCTCTAGGTTCACCTGGGTACATTTTTTGAAGTCTAAGAATGAGACTTTCGATACTTTCTCTAGCTTTAGGAAAAGAGTTCAAAATGAAAAGGAGCTCACCATTGTTGATATTCGTAGTGATCATGGTGGAGAGTTTGAAAATGAGAAATTTGAACTCTTGTGTCTCAAACATGGAATTGAGCACAACTTCTCTTCTCCTAGGACCCCTCAGCAAAATGGTGTTGTTGAGAGGAAGAATAGATCTCTCCAAGAGCTTGCTAGGACTATGCTTAATGAGAATTCACTTCCTAAGTATTTCTGGGCTGAAGCTGTTGCAACAGCCTGCTATGTGCTTAATCGGGTCTCCATAAGACCTATTCTGGAGAAAACACCTTATGAGCTCTGGAGTGGAAAAACTCCTTCAGTTAAATACTTTAGAGCTTTTGGAAGCAAATGTTTCATCCTAAACACTAAGGATAATTTAGAAAAATTCGATTCCAAATCTGATCTTGGAATTTTTCTGGGTTATTCCCTCTCCAGCAAAGCATATAGAGTATTCAATAGGAGAACTCTAGTTGTAGAGGAATCTGTCCATGTTAACTTTGATGAGTCTCCTCAACCCACAATAAATGTGGATGAGGATGATACTTTGGATCGACAACTGGATTCCCTTTCCTTAGAAAAACCTACTGATCCATCTCAAGCAGAAAAATCTTTAGAACCATCTTCTACATCTCTAGATATAATTCCTGTCAAGGATGAAAATCCTACTCTTCCTAGAGATTGGAAATATGTTAGAAATCATCCATTAGATGAAGTCTTAGGTGATCCATCATTAGGTGTCAAGACTAGATCCTCTCTTAGGAATCTCTGTGCCAACGTGACATTTATATCTCAAGTAGAGCCTAAGAAATTTGAAGAGGCCAAGAATGATGAGTATTGGATTTTAGCTATGCAAGAAGAGCTAAATCAATTTGAAAGGAGCAAGGTATGGGAACTTGTTCCACGGCCTAAGGATCATCCAATTATTGGAACAAAATGGGTTTATAAGAATAAATTGGATGAAAATGGGATAGTTGTAAGAAACAAAGCTAGACTAGTTGCTAAGGGGTACTCTCAGGAAGAGGGAATTGATTTTGAGGAATCTTTTGCCCCTGTAGCTAGATTAGAGTCAATTAGGATGCTCCTTGCTTTTGCTTGCTACAAAAACTTCACACTCTTTCAAATGGATGTAAAGATTGCATTCTTAAATGGTTATATTACAGAAGAAGTTTATGTAGAGCAACCTTTAGGTTTCGAAGCCTTTGATAAACCCGACCATGTCTACAAACTTAGAAAAGCTCTTTATGGTCTTAAGCAGGCTCCTAAAGCGTGGTATGATAGATTGAAGAATTTCCTTGAAGAAAGAAATTTCAAAAAGGGTAATTCTGATTCAACTCTATTTACCATGCAAAAGGATGCAGACATTTTGCTTGTTCAAATTTATGTCGATGACATTATTTTTGGATCAACAAATGTCAAAATGTGTAATGAGTTCTCATCCCTCATGCAAAGTGAATTTGAGATGAGTATGATGGGGGAGTTAAAGTTTTTCTTAGGATTCCAGATTAGTCAATCTCCTGATGGAATTTTCTTCTGTCAAGAAAAGTATATTAAGGAACTCCTTAAGAAGTTTAGGTTAGACTCTGTCAAATCTTCTAAAACTCCCATGAGTACCACTACTAAATTGGATAAGGATGAAAATGGTATAAATGTGGATATCAAGAAATATCGTGGTATGATTGGTTCTTTGTTATATCTGACTGCAAGCAGGCCAGATATACTCTTTAGTGTTTGCCTATGTGCTAGATTCCAGGCTGCTCCTAAGGAATCTCACTTAACTGCTGTCAAAAGGATTTTTAAATATTTAAGTGGGACACCTGACTTAGGTTTATGGTATCCAAAAGGTACTTCTTTCAATCTAATAGGATACTCCGATTCTGACTATGCTGGTAGTCTGGTTGATAGGAAAAGCACCAGTGGAACTTGTCAATTCCTAGGTGAATCTTTAGTTTCCTGGTATTCTAAGAAACAAAATTCTGTTGCATTATCAACTGCTGAAAGTGAATATATTGCTGCTGGCAGTTGCTGTGCACAAATGTTATGGATGAAACAGACTCTGGAAGATTATAATCTGTTTTATGATAGGATTCCTATTCGGTGTGATAACACCAGTGCTATCAACATTTCCAAAAATCCTATTCAGCATTCTAGAACCAAGCATATTGATGTAAGGTATCATTTCATCCGAGATCATGTTCAAAGAGGTGATGTTTCTCTGGAATTTGTTAATTCTGTAGATCAATTGGCAGATATTTTTACAAAACCTTTGGATGAGAAAACCTTTTGTGGTATTAGAATAAGATTAGGTCTTCTTAAGTATGAGAAAAGTTAAGTTTCTCTTCTATTGTTTTTGTCTTTAATATACACATCCTCCGGTCCTTTTTCTATTCTCCGGAAGATGTAGTTCATCCACAGACCGGATGATACATTTTCAAATCTGCCGACACGTGTAATCAATCGGACAATATCAGTCTTACACGTGTGATTTCATCATGTCGGGCGTGTTTCTCTCTCATTTAAACTCGGTTTCTTCTTCGAAACGCTTCATCTTTCGCGCCCTTCTCAGTAAACTCTCTATCGTCACCCCTTTCTCTCTAGGTCATCTTCGCAACTTTTCTCCAATGGAACAAGCTCGTGAACATGATCATCTCGCTTCTTCGTCTCGAGATGGTGCGGGACCACCGCAAAAGAAAACCAAAACCAATCCTCGTCCGGCTCGTGTGTTCCATCGGGCGAATAGTTGGCCGTCGCTCTATTTTCTAAATGAGGCTGCTGAAATCAGGTATCACGGCGATTTTAAGGATAAGAAGTTGATTCCTGGTCGTGGTATGTTTCCCGACGAGCTAGTATCTCTAAACATTGTAGCACCCTTAACAGATATTGGTTTAATAGGGCTATTTGAGGTTGAATCTTTCTATTTTCCATCGGCCATTAGGATGTTTTATGCTAATCTCAGCTATACTTCTGACCAGTCTACCATTTCAAGCTATGTGCACGGAAAGCAAATAGAACTTACTTCCCAATCCCTGAATGAGTTTTTGGGCTATCCTCATTTGGATCAACATCCCAAAATTTACTCCATAGGGCAAGATATACCATTTCTTAGACTTCCTGATGGTCAACAATTTTTAAGAGAAATTGCTCTTGATCCGCACAATATTCCCAATCCTTTGAAAAGCAAGCATTTAACCATTCGAGCTCGTCTTCTTCATCAAATGATCTGCTATAATGTTCTTCCTAAGGGTGGTCATTATGATGACATTAGCAGTATGGAGCTCGTTATTCTGTATGCCATCTATATGAAGGAACCTGTTGACATTAGATACATTATTTTGAGATGAATGATTCAGAGTGTCTCTTCAAGCCCATCTACCTCTTTTCCCTATAACCTTCTTCTGATGAAGATCTTTCAGCATTATAAGGTTGAATTTCCTGAGGATGAGGATCCCATCTGTCTGAAAACAACCAGCTACTACTCCAAAGACACTTTGACCAGGATGGGAATTAAGAGAAATCGTCAAGGGACTCTTGTTATGGATCAGTCCAAGAAGAGGACTGCTATGGTCAATGCTGCCCGAAAAGGGAAACGAGACGTGAGTTTGGATGAGGAATCTTCTGTTCAAGAAAGTGGTGGTGACTCTGAGATCCCTGCTTTTGATATTTCATCTCCTAGTCCTCGTGTCACTCGCCCTAAACATCATCCACCAGTGCCCAGACGCCGTGCCCCTCCTCCAAGGCCTAGACAACCTGCTTCATTAGCTTCAGCCAACCCCTTTGAGGCTATTTCTGCTCCTTCTGACCCTAGCATTCCTTCCCCTACTTCCCCTCCACCTTCTCTCTTACTGCCCTCTCAGCCTGCTCTTCCCTCCATCTCTCCGGTGTTTCGAGCCATTTCCTCTATCATCAAACATGGTCCACCAGTTCCCTCCACTTTACCAACTCTGCCTCCACCTGCTTCCTCTGTGTCCCCTCTGCCTGCAGCACATATGGAACCTGCTCAGGCTGCTGTTACTCAAAGGGGGAAAAGAAAACTTATCCTGGCAGAGGAGTCTGATCAGGATGATGTTGTTGAGACTGCCATCTCAGCTCCTGATATTCCTCCTTCACCCTCTTTGTTGTTGCTTTCCATGCCTGCCTCTGCCCCTCTGTCTCCTGTTCCTCAATCTTCTCCATCTGCACCTCTCCTGCCTCCCACAATTCAACCTGTATCTCAAGTCCTTCCCCCCGCTCCAATAGTCTCTCTACCTCTTTCAGTCCAAGTGACCTCACCATCCCAACTGTCACTCCTGCCACTCCCATATTATATCAAAGGAGATCTACTATCAGTATGGAGCAGTATACGGAGTTGAAGTCCAGCATTGACAAACTCAAGGCTGACTTTGACTTGTCAATTGACTCTAAGATCAATCAACTCAAAGCGGATTTGCACGAAGCTGCAGTTGTGGAACGGGGTCAAATGGATAAAAAATGGGACAGGCATACCAAGATCTTCTCTCGTGACCTTAAGGCTCTTTCATCTAAAGTTGAGGCTCTTTGCCCTGTAGCACATATTCCTCTCAGACCCTCTGAGCCTACATATGAAGACCTCCTCCTTCCTTTTTCCCGACCAGAGGTTGTTGCAGATTCTCGAGTGATGCCTTTGGATCTACAGGAGTTTGAACTGGCATCCTCTACCCCTGCTGCTCCTTCTGTCTTGGAGCCATCCTTCGAGCCCTCCAGTCCAACGGATTCATCTCCTATTGCTTCTCTGGTAGTGCATCCATCTCCTGTTGCTCCTCTAGTCGAGCTTTCTCCAAGTCAGGATCTGGTGGCTTCTCCAGCACCATCTCCCATTGCTAATCCCTGTACAGACTTGGTGATCTATCAGGAACCTCTGCCTCTTGATCTTGCTACACTTCAAGCTCGAGTGGATGCCTTTTTCAATCCACCCCTCACATTGCCTCCTTGGGCTGTTCATGCTTTTTGGAAGACTTTTTTAGATTCCTGTCATAGGAGATAATTTAGTTTATCTATATACATTTTTTTTTTGTGTCTGGACCTCTCTTGTTAAATCTGGAGCTATTTACTTCTTAATCTTCTTTTGTTGAATGCAATGCTTCTGCTGTCTCTCTCTGTTTGTTTTTGATAATGTCAATGGGGGAGAATGGTATTAATGGATGTGTCTGTATTTGATACATATTTGTTTTTCTAAACAGATTGCATATTTGTTTCGGAATGGTAGTTATGAATATGCTATGTGTCTGTAACTGGATATAATGCATATATTATGGGGGAGCTAGGATTATGGGGGAGAGTATACATAATCAAATTCTTAGATTGTCATCATCAAAAAGGGGGAGATTGTTGACTTAAATGATGTTTAAGTCTAAATTTGTTTTTGATGATGTATTTGTATGTTTAATATTGTAATTTTATTATGTTTATTAATTGAAAATAATGAAATGCATTTGAGTGAAATCTGTTTGGAGATACCCCTAAAAAGGGTATTTTAGTATTTAATGCATGTGATTAAGTGTACAGGGCTGAAATGTGTTGAGCAAATTAATCAGTCCACCGGTCACAAAATGACAAGAGCGGAATTGTTTACAAGATGAAGTCCACCGCTCGCTAAAAGACAAGGCGGATGAGTAAACAGAAGTACTACACCGCTCGCTAAACGACAAGGCGGATGAGTAAACAGAATTACTCCACCGCTCGCTAAACGACAAGGCGGATGAGTAAACAGAATTACTCCACCGCTCACTAGACGACAAGGCGGATGAGCTAACACGATGAAGTCCTACGCTCGCTAAAACGACAAAGGCGGATGACTTCAATAAAATCCTCTTCCGGCCACTAAACGACAAAGACGGATGAGTAAACCAAATTGCTCTTCCGGCCATAAAACGACAAAGGCGGATGACTTCAATAAAATCCTCTTCCCGTCACTAAACGACAAAGGCGGAAGACGTCTAAGATTTAATCATCCGACAGTGTTTTATAGCTTCATCATCCGATGCCGGTTCAAGCGGTTTAAAGCTTCATCATCCTATGGCGGTTCAAGACTAACTCAGCTTTGTCTTCCGCCTGAATTCAAATTAGCCGCGAAGCTACAGTGACGTCGTTTTCAGCCATAACTCCAGAACATTAATGGCGACGACGATTTGCAACTACAAACAGCAACGGCTACCTGAACTTGTACGAAAGCTGCTCCAACGGTAACTAAACTTCTATTATTGGATAAGGAGCATTGAAGTCAAGCCGATTTGAAGACAGAGTATTTAAGTCAAGCTTAGAGCACGAAGGAACAACTTTTGCGAATTTTCTATTGAGCCCTAACTTGCGATTAATTATACTCTGTATCAGTTTTCTACATCTCTCTATTCAAAACTTAAGATTCTGTTTTGAGAGCTTGTAGATTATTGTAATCTTCATTCAAATCTGAAAAACTTGTAAGGCAGTGGATTGACGCCCGTAAAGTTCAATCCAGGATTGTGTAAGGTTGTGGATCGACACCCGAAAGCTCGATCAGGATTTCTCGTTGAGGAGAAGTAAGGAATCTTCAAGGGGAAGCCTTGGAGCGTGGACGTAGGCAGTTTGGCCGAACCACGTAAAAATACTGGTGTCGAATTTTTCTCTCTCTCTCTTTACATTATCTGATCACTTGTGATAAATCTATAAGTTTAATCTAGGAGAGAAATTAAGTTGACTAGTAATTAAAATTTAAAAGGTCTAATTCACCCCCCTCTTAGACAATACCGATCCTACAAATTATGCTTTAATCCATCTACTAATAAAACATTCTCAATAATAGGATTAATACTGTTACCTATGTTGCCAATGCCAACAATTTTTCCTTTTTGGTTTCCACCAAAAGTAACACTTCCTTTCTTCTTGTTGACACCTGCAAACTTAGTTGAGTCTCCTGTCATATGCCTCGAACATCCACTGTCGAGATACCATTGATTTTTTCCAGGAGAACAGTCAACCTGCAAAACAGAGATCAGGTTGTCTTCTTAGTTACCCAAATCTTTTGGATCCTAGTGTTAGGCCTAGTCCCCTTAGGAATCCATTGCAGTTTACTGCCAGATTTTATATTGTTTGATTTTAAGGGACACTCAAAGGATTTGTGTCCTACTTCGTTACATGAATGACAAGTGGATGGTTTAACAAAGAAATTCTTGAAAACTTTCCTTTTATTGAACTTATCATAACCTATACCTGCCTTATCATGAGTAGCTCTATGATTTCCTATCAGCAGAGTTAGGTTTTTGCTACCATTTGAGAACCAAAGAACAAGTTTATTCAAAGACTCATTTTTCTTCTTAAGTTTAGTAATTTCTTTTTCATGCAAGTCCACTTCTTTAGCATGCTTTTCTAATAACCCTGCATTTTCCTTTTTCAACATGTTATACTTAGTCTTAAGCATGCCAAATTGTTTAACCAAGTCATTAAAGGCGTCAATTAGTTCACCTTCTTCATTATCACTATCGCTATCACTTAAAATACTTGAGGAAGAAGTACTAACCTTTTCCTCGTGTGCCATGAAGCACAGATTTGCAACTTCCTCATCTTCTGAAGAAGAGGTGTCACCTTCACTGTCATCCCAAGTGGCCTTCATAGCCTTCTTCTTAAGCTTCTTGGGATACTTCTTTGTTTGTGGACAATCTGCCTTCATGTGGCCAGGCTTTCCACATCCAAAGCAAGTGATTTCCTTCTCCTTGTGAGATTTCTCACCTTTTGGAAATCTCCTTCCTTGCATTCTTTTTCTTTGGAGGAATTTGCTGAACCTCCTTGTAATGAGGGCTATATCCTCATCATCATCTTCTTCTTCTTCTTCCTCAGACACATTTTGTTTACTAGAAGAAGCTTTCATAGCAATGTCTTTTCTTTTTGTAGCCTCTTTCTCCTTGAGGTCTTCCTTCTCGTTTGACCTCATTGTGATCTCATGTGTCATAAGAGATCCAATGAGTTCCTCAAGTTTCAGAGCCTTGAGATCCTTTGCTTCCTGTATGGCAGTCACCTTTGGCTGCCAGTTTCTTGGAAGACATCTGAGGATCTTCCTGACCTGTTCTTCACTAGAATAAGATTTACCAAGAGCTTTCAAACCATTAGTAATGTTAGTAAATCTTGTAAACATGGAAGAAACAGACTCATCCTTAGGCATAGAGAATAGTTCATACTCGTGTATAAGCATATTTAATTTACTCTCTTTAACCTGGTTTGTGCCTTCGTGTGTGATCTCTAATAAGTGCCAAATTTCTTGAGCACTCTCACACCCTTGTACTCTATTAAATTCGTCTCTATTTAGAGCACAGTACAAGGTGTTTACTGCCTTGGCATTAAGGCTCAGATTTCTCTTATCGGACTCAGACAATTCAGAAGAGTCCTTAGGGATACTTTTCCCATCTACAGTTTTCATGGCCTTAAAAAGACCATTCTCTATAATACACCAAGTCTCATAGTCTATGGCTTGAATGAATATTTTCATTCTAGCCTTCCAATAGACATAATCACTACCATCAAAGAATGGAGGTCTATTTGTTGCTTGACCTTCTATTTGTGTGGTGTTAATGTTGAATGCCATTGTGTAAATGAATAACACAGAGTGTTTAAACACAGCTTAGACAATGATAAACCTTGCTCTGATACCAATTGTAGGATCGAGATTGTCTAAGAGGGGGGTGAATTAGACCTATTTAAAATTTTCTTAATTACTAAACACAAGCAATCAATCAGTAACAGTAAAAGAGAGAGAGAGAAAAAATCAACACCAGATTTTTACGTGGTTCGGTCAAACCTTGCCTACATCCACGCTTCAAGGTTCACCCCTTGAAGATCCTTAACCTTCTCCTCAATGAGAAAAACAAATCGGAATTCCGGGCTCCGATCAACTGCCTTTACAATTCATGATTGAATTTCACGGGCGTCAATCCACTGCCTTATACACAATGTTGAGTTCGTAAATGGTAAGCTCAGACTACACTCTCACAAGGATTGAATCTCAAGTTAAAATCGAGAGGTGTAGAAAAATAATACAGAGTATGATAAAATTTCGCAGGTTAGAGCTCAGGAAATCAAATTCGCAAAAGTTATATCTTCGTGCTCTAACCTCGGTTTAAATACTCTGTCTTCTTTTTCAGCTCTGAATTGAATGCTTCTTTCTTCAAATGGAAAATGTTACCATTGGGAAGCATCCGTACTAGATCAGGTAGCCGTTGCCGTCTGTAGTTGCAAGTCGTCGTCGCCATTAAAGTTCTGGAGTTAATGCTGAAAACGACGTCACTGTAGCTTCGCGGCTATTTTGAATTCTGGCGGAAGATCATCGGTGGAAGCAGCTTTAATTCAATCGCCACGTCATCGGTATGTATTGCTCTAAGAGTCCATCGGTATATGCAACTTAAAAGTTATCGGCAAATGTATCTTCAACGCCATCGGCAGGTGAAGCTTGAAAAACCATCGGCAGGTGTATCTTGAACTTCATCGGCAGATGCACGCTTTGAACTCCATAGGCAGGTGCACGCTTTGAAGTCCATCGGCAGGTGCATCTTGAAACGCCATCGGCAGATGCAGCTTGAAAGGCCATCGACAGATGTTGGTTGAAAGCCATCGGCAGATACAGCTTGAAAGCCATCGGCAGATGTAGCTTAAAAGCCATCGGCAGATGCAGCGTGAAAGCCATTGGCAGATGCAGCGTGAAAGCCATCGGCAGATGCAGCTTCAAACGCCATCGGCAGAAGCAGGCCCTAAAAGCCATCGGCAGATGCACGCCTTGTACTCTATCGGCAGAAGCACCATTAAACTCCATCGGTATATGTCGTCTAGCGATCGGTTGAAGTAGGCTTTGAACGACTTCTTCTTTTGTCGTTTTATCGATCGGTAGATGAAGACCATCGGCAGAAGCCTTCTTTGCTTTGTCGTTTAGCGATCGGTATATGTCTATTTTTAACAACTCATCGGCAGATGAGTTTTCAGCCCTGTACACTTAATCACAATTGTTAAACAACTAAAATACCCTTTCCAAGGGCATTTCCAACAGATTAAATTACTAATGCATATTCGATATTCTCATTCACTTAACATAATCAAATTACAATATTAACCATTCAAACACATCATCAAAAACATATTTAGACTTAAACATCATTTAAGTCAACAATAAGAACTAATAACTAATAGATTTTATAAAGTTGTTTCTTTATTCTCAATTCAACATAATCAGATTTTAATTGCACCGACAGAAGACTCTAGAATTTTGAATAAAATTCTTAGAAAATTAAAATGCATAGACTCAAGGAGCACGTACTCTAACTTCTAACTTCTAAGTAGAAAAAAAGTTTACCTTACCTTCGTCGATCGAGCGGCGAGCGATCTGTCAACTGTCGAACTCAACAGTGAGCGGCAAGCTGGTGTGTGCGACAGATGGTGAGCTGCGAGTTGGCAACTGGAGACGACGAGAGACTGAGAAGAGAAAGTTTCTCCGCAAACTGTGAACTGCAAAGATGAGAGAACTGCACGATGTCGAACCGAATAGATGTATTGAACTGAATAGTTAGGGTTAGTGCATTAGGTTACTTACTTCCTTAATGGTCTGGTTTGGTTTTAGGGGTTTTGTGTCATTAAACCAGAACCGAACAGAGAACTTTGGTTCTAAAAAAGACAACCAAATATTGTTTATTTTTTGTGCAAAACCGATCAGAACCAGACCAAATATGTCAATTCTGGTCTTGTTCTTCGATCCGTGTCAGTTTTGCTCAACCCTATCCTTTAGGGTGCTAACTTAAATTCGTTAACTCTCATCACCTTGCCATTTCTCTCTCCCTCATCAAAAGGAGATGTTCATCTTCTCCGCTACATTTTATTAATGTTGATTTAGTGGAAACGTCATGGCAAGAAATCTACATCAATAAGTGCGTCGATGAACGCAATAGGAAGAAGAAAAAAGAGGGAAAGACAATCTACTCTATCAGTACTACCCCAGCCAATCTTTCTCTTCATCCTCTTCCTTTATTGCTCCCCGAGATCAAGAAAGCTTCTAATCCGTACAAAGAACCAAGTTGAATCAAAATTAATTAATTTTTGCTCAAACAAACATAAAAGGAAAAAGGTTCTTCAAACAAAAGAGTTCAAGAACATAGTGCTTTGTTAGAAAGAAATGAAAATGTTTTACACAAAAACTAACGAAAAATATAAAACAAGATGAAGGGGGAGAGAGTAGATCGAGTGATGAGATGAAAGGAGAGAAGGAAAAAGCGGCTGAATCCCAAAAAAAACAAAGGCAAAGAGAGTTGACATATTTAATTTCAAGTCCAACGAAGATTACGAGTTTAACATGTATACTCTAATACGTTGATGAACGCAATAGGAAGAAGAAAAAAGAGGGGAAGACATTCTACTCCATCGAAACTACCGCAACCGATATTTCTTTTCATCCTTTTCCTTCATTGCTCCCTGAGATCAAGAAAGCTTCTAATCCGTACAAAGGAACCAAGTTGAATCAAAATTAAATTTTTTTGGCTCAAACAAACATAAAAGGAAAAATGTTCTTCAAACACAAAAGAATTCAAGAACATAGTGCTTCGTTAGAAAGAAATGAAAATGTTATGAACAAAAACAAATGAAAAATATAAAACAAGATGAAGAGGGAGAGAGTAGATCGAGTGATGAGATGAAAGGAGAGAAGGTAAAAGCGGCTTAATCCCAAAAAAAAAAACAAAAGCAAAGAGAGTTGACATATTTAATTTAGAGTCCAACGAAGATTACGAGTTTAACATATATGTAAAATTAATCACATACAACTTAAAGATCTAACCATTCTCAACGTGAAAGAATTAGATCTAGTGCGGAATTGAGTAATCGAACATACCTCCGGTCTTTCCCGTTTCAAGCTTTTAGTTTGGTTCTTCTAAACCTAAAAACCTCTCTGCAGATGGTGTCTCACAGAATTTATTAGAGGACTTATTGTTATTAGTTTTGGTTCTTCTAAACCTAAAATGAGTATTATCTTCCATGCATCACATTTATCAACAATAATCTATAAAACTTAATGAATAAACCATATGTTTATTCTAGATTCAAACTTTAATGATATTTCTCAAATAATAAATATGCGCATAATAAGAAAAACAATATGAGAAAACATCACTAATAGAGTTTCACTAAATCATTCCTTCTTAAAACGAAATAAAATCATAAAACGGAACTAAGTCTCATTCAATCTACATAATCTTTGAATTTCTTTGGTGGCATGTCTTTCGTTAAAGGATCTACAATCATCAACTCAGTGTTAATGTGCTCAATGACCACTTTCTTTTTTCTTAACACGTTCTGTAGCAACTGGTAATGTCCACCTTAATTAATAACCTCTTTTAGTAACCTTTACTCCTTGTGAAATTAAGTGTCTATGATTGGTTGTTTAAATAGGTTAAGCCTTGGCTGCTATGGGCTAAGACGTAATTTGCAATAATTAGTGTAATAAAAGGGATCAGCTAAGGGTTTTAGCCGCCACTGTTTTATTACCTCTTTCGGTATTCAGCAGCTCAGCAGACTCATTCTCGGTGATTTTTCCAGCCAGATTCTTCGTCTATCTAGGTGAGTTTTCCCTCAGTTTCCTTCTTGCTGATGAATCATAATGAAAGCAGAATGTACATTAGAAGATCTGTTTGCGGTAGAATGAGTGTATCGAGAATGCTGTATGTGCGAGCTAGTTCGGATTTTGTGGTGAATCGGGAATGCACGATGGACTGAGCTCCCAAACTAGTTTCCTTAGATTTCTGAATAGCAGAAATGAAATTTAGAGAAGATCTAATTAACACCCTGTCTATGGTTTTAGGTTTGAGTAGCTCTCGAAGTAGCCTTTTCCAACAATCTCTAGGAGACCAGGTAAGTAAAGTATGCTTGTGCCTTCGGGCCTACATCACAAAACAGTAGGGTTGTGCATTCTTGAATGTGTTTGTATGTCATGCATCATATTTTGAAAACTATGCGAAAATGAATTTACATGAAATGACATGGTAAGGAATGAACAGACTGTAACAGTTGTTAAGGGAACTAATCCGCTCCTTAATCAAGAGAGAGAATGTATGACTTTTGGGGAAGTGATCCAAACCCCAATTTCACAGGGGGATCTGAACAGTTGTTAAGGAAACTAAACCGCCCCTTAATCAAGAGAGAGGATGTATGACTTTGGGAGAAGTGATCCAACTCCCAATTTCACAGGGGGATCAGATCAGAAACGAATGCATATGCAACTAAGATGAGAAAGTAGAAACTGCATGTTTAGGAATTTATGTTTCAGCATTTCATTTCATTACTGCTTTACTTACTTAGCATTAGGCTAATAGATGAGTTTTGTGATGTAGGTGAAGAAGTGACTGCAGGTGTGTTTTCTGAGTATGTTGAGGAATAGACTGGTTGGGGGAGCACACTCATGCCTCGACTTGACGAATTGATGGGGCGGTTTAACTGATGTCAGTAGATGAGAAGTTTTAGTAAACCATAATTCAATTTAAATATGTTGAGAGTTTTAGTGACAGTAGTAGTTTTAATGTTTTGAATACAATTTGAGACTCTTTCTGATAATGATACTCTGTTAGTTTTAATAGTGGTTTTTACCAAATTTTGGAGTAGTACACGGATTTAAGTAGTTTTGAATTGTTTTAGTAAAATGCTCAAGTTCTCTGGTAGTCAGAGTTTTTCTTTGTTTATAGTGATATTGCTGTTATGTTGTTTTCGTTGAGTATTTTTGATCTATCGGTAGATGATATCTATCGGCAGATGTTGAGTATTTTTTATCTATCGGTAGATGATGTCTATCGACAGATGTTGAGTATTTTTGATCTATCAATAGATGATGTCTATCGACAGAAGTTGAGAGTTTTGTCTATCGGTAGATTTAGTCCATCGATGGATGTGAGTATTAGAATTTGTCGTTTCGTAATCAGAAGATGTCTTCAGGAAAAGCCATCGGTAGATGTCTTCGGTATAAGTCTTTAGTAGCGTTGTCGTTTTGGTAATCGGATGATGTAGGAAGAAATTTGTTGTTTTGCGATCGGTAGATGTGAATTGAGGATTTTTTGTCGTCTAGCAATCGGAAGACGTAGTTTGTTCTATCGACAGATATGAGTCGAGAATGTTTTGTCGTTTAGTGACCGGTCAATGTGTTCTGTTTTGTTTGAGAGTAAAAGACTTTTGTCGTTTAGTGATCGGTCGACGTGTTCTGTTTTCTTTTTATCTTTCGACCAACTGCCTTGAATATTTTAACCATTTAAATAGATATTGTTTTTACGATGATTTTTCCGCTGCAAGTTTTAACGTATTAAGAGTCAATTCCTGATCATTGAATGAAATTTTAAAATTTCCCAAAAAGTCATAGTTCGGTTTAGTATTTTGTGTAGTGAACCGGGTTCAGATAACTCGGGGGCGCTACACGTTCTCTAATGGCTAAGTATTTAATGTCGATGTGTTTACTTCGACTACCGCTCTTATTATTCTTAGCCATAAAGATCGCAGCTGAGTTGTCACAAAATAACTTCAATGGCCTAGAGATGGAATCTACAATCCTAAGTCCAGTAATGAAACTCTTCATCTATACACCATGCGAAGTAGCCTCAAAACACGATACAAACTCGGCCTCCATGGTGGAAGTAGCAGTCAATGTCTGCTTTGCACTCCTTCACGATACAGCTCCATCAACGAGCATGAAAACATAACCAGATGTCGATTTACGTGAATCAACACATCCGACAAAGTCTGCATCGGAGTAGCCCACCACCTCTAGAGTATCAGTCCGGCTGAATATAAGCATGTAATCCTTCGTTCCTTGAAATATCTCATCACTTTCTTTGCAGCCTTCCAGTGGTCTAAACCTGGATTACTCTGTTATCTTCCCAATACCCCAACAACAAATGCAATGTCAGGTCTTATGCAGACCTGAGCATACATCAGGCTTCCAACAGCAGAAGCATATGAAATGTTTTTCATTTGTTCCCTTTCGAGATCATTCCTTGGGCATTGGTCTAAACCAAACTTATCACCCTTAACAACGGGAGCTACACTTGGTGAATAATCTTTTTCATCCGAAATCTCTCTAAAACCTTATTGATATAAGTTTCTTAAGACAGACCCAAAACACCTCTATCTCTATCTCTATTTATCTTAATGCCAATGACATAAGACGCATCACCCATATCCTTCGTGTCGAAATTCTTAGAGAGAAATTGTTTCACCTCATATAACAAACCCTTGTTGTTAGCTGCAGGTAAAATATCATCCACATACAGAACAAGGAAACAAAGCTTACTCCTACTGATCTTTTGGTATATACAATGATCCATAACGTTCTCTACAAAACCAAACGAAGAGATAACTCATGGAATTTCAAATACCATTGACGAGAAGCTTGCTTCAATCCATATATGGATTTCTTAAGCTTGCACACCAAATGCTCACCACTACTAGAGGAAAATCCTTCAGGTTGTTTCATGTATACCTCTTTCTCTAATTCTCCATTAAGAAATGTTGTTTTCACATCCATTTGTTGCAACTCTAAATCAAAATGTGCAACTAATGCCATGATTATGCGAAGAGAATCTTTCTTAGATACAGGAGAGAATGTCTCCTTGTAGTCGATTCCTTCCCTCTGAGTGAATCCTTTAGCAACGAGTCTATCTTTATATCTTTCAATGTTGCCCATTGAGTCTTTCTTTGTCTTAAAGACCCATTTGCATCCTATGGTTTTTACACCATCGGGCAACGTGACAATATCTCAGACTTCATTAACAGCCATAGAATCCATTTCATCCTTCATGGCGTCATGCCAGAATCTTGACTCTACACAACTTATGGCTTGCGAAAATGTTTCAGGATCATTTTCGGCTCCGACATTAAAATCTGATTCTTACAAATACACAACATAATCACTAAAAATTGCTGACTTCTTTACTTTAGTAGATCTTCTTAATGTTGGATCAACATCATCTTGTAGAATTTGTTGATCAACTGGTTGCACAACTATTTCAGGTAACTCCTAAGCAATCTGATCTACTGGCTCATTATCAACAACTTGTGGATTTTCAGCGATTGTTCTCACAACAGCCGGTTGGTCTCGAGGGTTGTTGTGAATAACAATCAATCTATTACTTGAGCATGATGGTTACGCTTCTAAATGATCCTTTCTGGAACAGTGTTCCAGGATCAGTCGCACCCACTGATTAAGTGATTCTCAAGAAAATTTGCATTTTTTGATTCCACAATTCTAGTGCTATGAGAAGGACAATAGAATCTGTACTCCTTAGATCTTTCGGCATATCCAATGAAATACCCACTAATAGTCCTTGGGTCCAGTTTCTTTTCTTGCGGATTATAGACTCTTACTTCACACAGACATCCCCAAACACGTATATGTCGCAAACTCTGTTTCCAACCTTTCCATAATTCAAATGGTGTCTTTGGGACAGTCTTGGTTGGAACTCGGTTTAATATATACACAGCCGTCTTAAGAGTATCAATCCATAATGACTTTGGAAGGTTGGAGTTACTCTACATACTCCGCACTATGTCCATCAATGTTCGGTTCCTTCTTTCTGCAACACCATTTTGGTCCGAAGAACTAGGCATAGTGTATTGGGGCACAATCCCATGCTCTTAAAGAAACTTTGCAAATGGACCAGCCGATTGTCCATTCTCGGTGTATCTACCATAATATTCTCCACCTCTATCTGTTCTCATGATCTTAATTTGCTTATCGCACTGTTTCTCTACTTTCGCCTTGAAAATCTTAAAGGCGTCTAAAGCTTCATCTTTACAATGAAGAAAGTGGATGTACATATATCGCGAGTAATCATCAATGAAAGGGATGAAGTATTTCGGACCATGCATATCCATATCAGGACAACAAATATCTAAATGGATGATATCTAAAATGGTTGTACTCCTCGTAGTACCTTTCTTAGATTTATTGGTCTGCTTTCCCTTAATACAGTCCACACAGGTATCAAAATCAGTAAAATCTAAAGTACTAAGTACTTCATCTTTTACTAATCTCTTAATCCTTTCAATAGAGATATGTCTCAATCTCCGGTGCCATAAAGTAGAAGAATCCTCATTTATAACACAACATTTTATGCCAAATTGAGCATGTACAACATTATAAGCAGTGTCATTTTGTAAATTAACAGAGAAAAGACCATTCAACAATGTACCGCTCCCAACATTACTAGATTTATAAAACAAATCAAACGATGTTCCATAAAAGTTGAAAGAGTATCCTAAAGGTACAAGTTTTGAAATAGAAATTAAATTCTTAGAAAAGTTAGGAACATAAAAAGTCTTTTCCAAATACAAATTAAAACCACTGCTTAAAACTAAACAACATGTCCCAATTGCCTCCACACGCGATTGCATCCCATTTCCGGAATAGATGCCTTCTTTATTTGGAGTTGGCTTCCTTAGGTTTCGCATATCCTGTAAGGTATTAGAAACATAGATTGTAGAATCAGAATCAATCCACCATGTGTTATAATTAATATCAACCATATTAGATTCATAACAGACAAAAGAGATCAAGTTACCTTTCTTCTCAAGCCATATTGGAAACTTCGGGCAATCTTTCTTAATGTGCCCCTTCTTGTTAGAAAAGAAACACCTTATTTCCTTCGGGTCTTTCTTAATTCCTCCGGTTACCGGTAACGAGCTTTCTGGTCCTTCTCATATGTAACTGTAAGTGCACTCTCGCCCAAATCCATAGACAGCCTATTCTCTTCCTGAACACACATGGTCATAAGCTTATTAATTGACCATTTCTCCTTATGTGTGTTATAAGAGATCTTAAAAACTCCATATGCTGATGGAAGAGTTGCTAGTATATAATGCACCAAGAAAGACTCTGACATCTCGACCTCAAGTCTTTTAAGCTGAGCCGCAATGTCCCGTATCTTCATGATATGCTCACGCACACATTTTACTGTAGTGAGCCTCGTGGATGTGAACTTGATTATAAGGGTAATGGCAAGAGCTTTATCAGAAGTCACAAACTGCTCATCAATCACCTTTAGCAATGCTTTGACATTCTTATGCTCCTTAATCGAACCACGAATACTCTCAGATATTTTAGTCTTTATGAACATCATACTGAGATGGTTAGACCGTTCCCATCATTCATAAAGAGTTAAATCATCCAAAGTACTCTTATCATCAATGATTGACTCGTCTTTCCTTATAGCATTATCAATATCTAAGCATCCCAAATGAAGAAGAATCCTCTCTTTCCAGACCTTATAATTATAACCCACAAGTTCAGGAATCTCACACTTCATATCAGAAACACTAGCAGTCATCATAACTGCATAAAATTCAATCACACATGCTTATTAATTTAAATGAGACAAATAAACATAAATAATGTTTTACCAAAGTAAATCATGCTTAATTAAAGATGCATCTAATGACATAAAACTTGTCTGTGGACCAAAAATTTAATTCAATCAGATACATTTATAACTTTATGATAAAACTATCAAATTATGTTCATTTTCCTAACTCCTGTGGGTAAATTAAGAAATATAATATGACATTTCATCATAATTAATCACATAAATATAATAAAAATTTCTGTGGGATAAAATCTATCATATAAAATGAAATTAATTACAAATAATGTCTTAATATGATTCTAAGTATTTATATTTTATTTAGCCTAATTAAAGATGTTGTGGCTACTCTCTAATTAGCTAAATCACATGAATCATTTGATATTTAAATTTAATTCACAATAAAGTTTATATAATATGCCTAAAAATATAAACAATGTGAATTACCAAAATTAAAGTAAATGCATAAAAAATATTTAAATGCACTCATGTTTCACTGCCTCCATGTTGAAACTTGCAATTTCATACATTTAAAGAATATTTTGGTTTTCTCTGTCGCAATTGAAAATCATGTTTTTTTTTAGGCATTTAAATGACTATTTTAGTCTTCACTGTAATCATGCTTTTAGTCTTCAATTTTGATCTTCACTGTCGCCAGGTGAAAACATGTTTTTAAGGTATTTAAAAATATTTTATTCATGAAAATCAAAAGCATCACGTACAGTGTCATCTTCAACCTCTGGTGGGTCCAAACGACCCGGTTATGACCCAAATGAAAAACCCGACAGTTTTTCCATCGATAACACACTAAAATCTCCGAAAGACATAATAGAAATCAAATTCTATAAAATTTCTAACATTAAAATCTAAAACAAAACACAAAAGATGTATGACCTAATTTCAAAATTTCCATTGATAAAGAAGGCAAAGGTTATTATGTCGCTCTGATACCAAATGTAAATTAATCACATACAACTTAAAGATCTAACCATTCTCAACGTGAAAGAATTAGATCTAGTGTGAAATTGAGTAATCGAACATACCTCCGGCTATTCCCGTTTCAAGCTTTGGTTTTGGTTCTTCTAATCTTAAAACCTCTCTGCAGATGGTGTCTCACATAATTGATCGAGATTGTGGCTTAGGGACCCAAAACCGTTTATACGTTCCCTTTATTTTCTCTAACCATCATAGAGAAAAAGACGTGTAAAGTGGGTAGTTATACACATGTCATTTTCTATATTTAAATGTATTATTAAACCAAATAGGAAGATAATTACTTCCAACAATATATACTCTAATAGATCATAATAGATGGTGTCTGTTGATAACTCTCAAATTTGATATTTAAATTTAATTCACAATAAAGTTTATATAATATGCCTAAAAATATAAACAATGTGAATTACCAAAATTAAAGTAAATGCATAAAAAATATTTAAATGCACTCATGTTTCACTGCCTCCATGTTGAAACTTGCAATTTCATACATTTAAAGAATATTTTGGTTTTCTCTGTCGCAATTGAAAATCATGTTTTTTTTTAGGCATTTAAATGACTATTTTAGTCTTCACTGTAATCATGCTTTTAGTCTTCAATTTTGATCTTCACTGTCGCCAGTGAAACATGTTTTTAAGGTATTTAAAAATATTTTATTCATGAAATCAAAAGCATCACGTACAGTGTCATCTTCAACCTCTGGTGGGTCCAAACGACCCGGTTATGACCCAAATGAAAAACCCGACAGTTTTTCCATCGATAACACACTAAAATCTCCGAAAGACATAATAGAAATCAAATTCTATAAAAATTTCTAACATTAAAATCTAAAACAAAACACAAAAGATGTATGACCTAATTTCAAAATTTCCATTGATAAAGAAGGCAAAGGTTATTATGTCGCTCTGATACCAAATGTAAAATTAATCACATACAACTTAAAGATCTAACCATTCTCAACGTGAAAGAATTAGATCTAGTGTGAAATTGAGTAATCGAACATACCTCCGGCTATTCCCGTTTCAAGCTTTTGGTTTTGGTTCTTCTAATCTTAAAAACCTCTCTGCAGATGGTGTCTCACATAATTGATCGAGATTGTGGCTTAGGGACCCAAAACCGTTTATACGTTCCCTTTATTTTCTCTAACCATCATAGAGAAAAAGACGTGTAAAGTGGGTAGTTATACACATGTCATTTTCTATATTTAAATGTATTTATTAAACCAAATAGGAAGATAATTACTTCCAACAATATATACTCTAATAGATCATAATAGATGGTGTCTGTTGATAACTCTCAAATTTGATATGTTAATTGACGAAATTAAAAGTTTAAGGTATTTATTGAAAAATCTCTGATGTTTCAGGGTCCATTTTGATACTTACCCAAAAATAACACGGTAAAATACAAATTAGATCTTAACATTTATGGTCATTTATAAATTAGTAATTAAACTATTTTTTTTTAATATATCTAATCTTGTTTAAGTTATTAAAACTTTATATATTGTTTTTGTTAAATCTTGTATGTATGTATCATTCTTTCCATTTAAAAATGTGTTTAACCCAATTTCAACTTTACCCGATAATTTTTGACTCATTATCAAAGTTTGTTAGTCTCCCAATAAAGTTCAAAATCATTAGAGAAGAGATTGACAGTGTTAGAAATCAAGTTAGAAATTGTTGAAAATGTTATACATTGAGTTAAAATACCTGATTAAATAAAAAATGTGATATTGATTCGTGAATTAACAAAAAAAATTGACGACAATGTTTGAAGTTGTAACGCCCCAAATTTTATAAATTCGATTCGCTACTCATAACGTTGAACAAAACTAAGACAATCTGGGAAGATTTTAAAAACTTCAATCGACGGTCAAAATTTGCCCTTTATTTAAAAACATCAAGAAAACTTGCAGCGAAAATTCATTTGTATAAAATAGGGTTAAAACAAAACACTAAAACAATACTTGTGTAACGATTAAAATAATAGAAACAATCGGTCAAAAGAACCAAGGACATAAATGTATTGAATATTTAAATGTCTTAAATTCGAACACTTCTTCCGTCAAATAGTTTCAACGGTAGAAGTAGAGACAGAAGAGTCTCAGCGTTAGAAGCTGAACGAAATACATCCACCGCTTGCATCCACCGATCACAAAACGACAAAATTTACTACCCACATCTACCGCTCATATCCACCGATCACAAAACAACAAAATTTACTATCCACATCTACCGCTCACATCCACAGATCACAAAACGAAAAAATCTACTACTCACATCTACCGCTCACATCCACCGATCACAAAGCGACAAAATCTACTACTTACATCTACCGCTCACATCTACCGATCACAAAACGACAAAATCTACTACTCACATCTACCGCTCAACAGTAACACTCGACATCTACAAATTGACTTTGACTTCTGTCAAACGACAACATCTGCCGATCAACAGTAACACTCAACATCTACCGATTGACTTTGACTTCTGTCGAATGATAGCATCTGCCGATCAACAGTAACACTCAACATCTACCGATTGACTTTGACTTCTGTCGAACGACAGTATCTGCCGATCAACAGTAACACTCAACATCTGCCGAATGACGCAGAACCACATTAGCATTTACACTCTAAACCATCGGACAACTCTGCCTACTAAAAGAACTTATAAATTTTACTGCAATCATTCAAAACAACTTAAAACCACAACTTTCTAGAAATCCAGAATAGCAAGCTACAAATAAACCAATCTTGTTTTCATAGTCAGGATAATCCCAAAACATGTCAAAACATTAAAACTACTACTGTCATTAAAATCTTCAGCACATTTCAACAACACACTTGTCCACTAAGACTACACATACTGACATTTGTTAAACCGCCTCATCAGTGCACCAAACCACGGCATAGATGTGCTCCATCAACTTCGCCTATTCTTCTGTAAACTCAGAGAAATCACCTGTTGGAAACTCAGCACCTACATCACAAAACTCATCTATTAGCCTAATGTTAAATAAGTAGAGCAAATATGAATGAAATACTGAATTCATAAATCCTAATCATGCAGTTTCTACTTTCACATATCAGTTGCTTTTGTATTCGTTTCTCTGATCTGATCCTTCTGTACGATGGGAAGTGGATCAGTTTTCCCAAAGTATAAATCCTCTATTAGATTAAGGGGCCGATTAGTTCCCTTAATAGCTGATCTGATTCTTCTATACGATGGGAAGTGGATCAGTCTTCCCAAAGTATAAATCCTTTACTATATTAAGAGGCGGATTAGTTCCCTTAATAGCTGATCTGATACAATCTGTCCATGTCTCACCATGTCTTTACATGTAAATTCATTTTCGTTCTCATTCAATAAAACATGATGTATGACATACTGAATAACATTCATAAACACACATAAACCCTACTGTTTTGTGATGTAGGCCCGAAGGCACACACATTGTAACACCCGAGTTTTCGGGTTTCCGCTTCAAAGCTATTTTCGTAAATAAGTGAATTAGGTCCGTTTTGCGAGCGGATAGTTTTATTAGGACCCTAGAAATTTCTGGGAATTTGTAGAAGAATAAGTGAAATTTTGGAAACCCAAATCGAGAAGAGTAATGCTAGGGTTCCCGTTTTACCCTTTTAGTATGATAATTCGTAAAAATAGAAAAATAAGTCCGTTTTGTGAACGGTGAGTTTTGTTAGAACTCTAAGATTAAATTGAAATATTTGGAGAAATAAGGAAATAGCAGAGAAACCGAATCGATAGACTAATTAAAGAGTTAAACATAAAATGGATGGAGGGGCATTTAAGTAATTTGGTAAGTAAATAAAAATTATAATTTCATTTATAATTTTTATAAAACAATGAATGGCTTCACGAGGAAGCCATTCCCTGCCCGAGCTCCCGACGCCGCGAGAGAAGTGGAGGCGCGCGACTCCTACGACGAACGCCGACGTCCGACCTCGACGTTCTCCGGCCAGACGACGGCGAGGTGCAGTTCCCGGCCCGTCCCCGCGCACTGAACCGAACGGTAAGCTCGGTTTTCTCCTTTTTTGGCTCGGTTTGGGGCTGGCAGTGGCGAGCTCGATTGAGCTCCGATTGCCGGCCGTTTTAGGTCACCTCCGGCGTGGGTTTGCCAACCCTTGCGCCAGCTATTCTTGATTGGCCGTGGATTGCTCAAATTGAGCAAAATTCAGTGAATGCCCGATTAGGGCAATTCGGGTTTGTGGTTTGAAACTTCGATTTTAGGTTAGTTTATGTTAATTGGATGTTAAAAGGATAGATTGGTGAAGAAATTGATGGAATTTGATGAAAAATCAAAAAGGGGGATTTTCCGGGTAAAGGGCAGTTTCGGGTTTTTGATAAATTGACCTAGCTCCGGTCATTTGTTTTGAAATTCCTTTTGGCAGATTAAAATAGGTTATTAGAGGAGTACGTGGCCGCTGGAATCGTTCGATTCCGATAACCGACGCGAAAGTTACGCGCGTTTGAAGTTTCGGGTCGGTTTTACCAAACCCGAATTAGTGGCCCGTTTAGTTAAGTTTTAGTTGGATTAGGCTTGAAATATTAGTTCGAGAGTAAATTGGCGAATGTAAGTTTGATTTAATGAAGTTTGAATGTTTGTCATAGGTCGAGCCATAGGTGACGTGTGGTGCCAAACCCAGCGAGCTACAGAAGACAGGTAAGTTCTCGTGACCTTCTCTGGCCGATTGGCCTACACCGTACTTCGATGTAGCGTCGAGGATCTTAATGGATTGTTTGTTTTAATTGCTTTGGTCGGGTAGTTAGGTTGGTTTTAAATTGTTATAGGTATTCTGTTTCGGTCTGGATGGTATACATGTTGCTTGTTTATGCATAGTATAGTTATGTTATGTTCATATCTGTTCATGCATCACGTGTTTTTAAGATCATGAAAAACGAATTTCTGCACGATGTTTTAAAGTAAATGCAAAGAAAGAATGACCTTCGGTATACAGTTTAATGACCCCATCGGTATATAGTTTAAATGACCCTTCGGTATAAGTTTAAATGACCCATCGGTATATAGTTTAAATGACCCATCGGTATATAGTGAATGACCCATCGGTATAGTAATGACCATTCGGTATATAGTTTAAATGACCCTTCGGTATATAGTTTAAATGACCCATCGGTATACAGTTTAAATGACCATTCGGTATATAGTTTAAATGACCCATCGGTATATAGTTTAAATGACCCATCGGTATACAGTTCAAAGCAAAGCAAAGCAATCGGTATACAGTTCAAAGCAAAGCAAAGCAATCGGTATACAGTTTAAATGACCCTTCGGTATACAGTTCAAAGCAGAGCAAAGCAGAGCAGAGCAAAGCAGAGCAGAGAGCAAAGC
Organism: Begonia masoniana; assembly: GCA_022432975.1. Classification (NCBI taxonomy): domain Eukaryota; kingdom Viridiplantae; phylum Streptophyta; class Magnoliopsida; order Cucurbitales; family Begoniaceae; genus Begonia; species Begonia masoniana. The sequence continues at coordinate 10,048,169 of CM039502.1, forward strand.
AGAGCAGAGCAAAGCAAGCAGAGCAGAGCAAAGCAGAGCAGAGAGCAAAGCAGAGCAAAGCAGAGCAAAGCAAAGCAAGCAAAGCAAAGCAAAGCAAGCAAAGCAAAGCAAAGCAAGCAAAGCAAAGCAAAGCAATCGGTATACAGTTCAAAGCAAAGCAATCGGTATACAGTTTAAATGACCCATCGGTATATAGTTTAAATGACCCTTCGGTATATAGTTTAAATGACCCTTCGGTATATAGTTTAAATGACCCTTCGGTATATAGTTTAAATGACCCATCGGTATACAGTTCAAAGCAAAGCAATCGGTATACAGTTTAAATGACCCTTCGGTATATAGTTTAAATGACCCATCGGTATACAGTTTAAATGACCCATCGGTATATAGTTTAAATGACCCATCGGTATACAGTTCAAAGCAAAGCAATCGGTATACAGTTTAAATGACCCATCGGTATATAGTTTAAATGACCCTTCGGTATATAGTTTAAATGACCCTTCGGTATATAGTTTAAATGACCCATCGGTATATAGTTTAAATGACCCATCGGTATATAGTTTAAATGACCCATCGGTATACAGTTTAAATGACCCTTCGGTATATAGTTTAAATGACCCTTCGGTATATAGTTTAAATGACCCATCGGTATATAGTTTAAATGACCCTTCGGTATATAGTTTAAATGACCCTTCGGTATATAGTTTAAATGACCCATCGGTATATAGTTTAAATGACCCTTCGGTATATAGTTTAAATGACCCTTCGGTATATAGTTTAAATGACCATTCGGTATATAGTTTAAATGACCCTTCGGTATATAGTTTAAATGACCCTTCGGTATATAGTTTAAATGACCCATCGGTATATAGTTTAAATGACCCTTCGGTATATAGTTTAAATGACCCTTCGGTATATAGTTTAAATGACCCTTCGGTATATAGTTTAAATGACCCATCGGTATATAGTTTAAATGACCCTTCGGTATATAGTTTAAATGACCCATCGGTATATAGTTTAAATGACCCATCGGTATATAGTTTAAATGACCCTTCGGTATATAGTTTAAATGACCCTTCGGTATATAGTTTAAATGACCCTTCGGTATATAGTTTAAATGACCCATCGGTATATAGTTTAAATGACCCTTCGGTATATAGTTTAAATGACCCATCGGTATACAGTTCAAAGCAAAGCAAAGCAGAGCAAAGCAAAGCAAAGCAGAGCAAAGCAAAGCAATCGGTATACAGTTTAAATGACCCTTCGGTATATAGTTTAAATGACCCATCGGTATATAGTTTAAATGACCCATCGGTATATAGTTTAAATGACCCATCGGTATATAGTTTAAATGACCCATCGGTATATAGTTTAAATGACCCTTCGGTATATAGTTTAAATGACCCATCGGTATACAGTTCAAAGCAAAGCAATCGGTATACAGTTTAAATGACCCATCGGTATATAGTTTAAATGACCCTTCGGTATATAGTTTAAATGACCCATCGGTATATAGTTTAAATGACCCTTCGGTATATAGTTTAAATGACCCATCGGTATACAGTTCAAAGCAAAGCAAGCAAAGCAAAGCAATCGGTATACAGTTTAAATGACCCATCGGTATACAGTTCAAAGCAAAGCAAGCAAAGCAAAGCAAAGCAATCGGTATACAGTTTAAATGACCCTTCGGTATATAGTTTAAATGACCCTTCGGTATATAGTTTAAATGACCCTTCGGTATACAGTTCAAAGCAAAGCAAAGCAAAGCAATCGGTATACAGTTCAAAGCAAAGCAAAGCAAAGCAATCGGTATACAGTTTAAATGACCCTTCGGTATACAGTTCAAAGCAAAGCAAGCAAAGCAAAGCAAAGCAAAGCAAAGCAAAGCAGAGCAGAGAGCAAAGCAGAGCAGAGCAAAGCAGAGCAGAGAGCAAAGCAGAGCAGAGCAAAGCAAAGCAGAGCAAAGCAAAGCAAAGCAAAGCAAAGCAATCGGTATACAGTTTAAATGACCCTTCGGTATATAGTTTAAATGACTTTGTTAAGTTGAAAGATTGATGTTTAGATGGTTTGATTCGAGTTAGTGGATAAAATAGATTTATATACAGATGTTATGGCAAACTGTTTTATAAAGCGTTTTGTTAAATCAGTTATTTGAAATGTATTCTGGAACTGCTTGGTATTTTCTTTGATTTGTAAACAGGAGGATATGTCACACTTTTAAACGGAACCATGCAGTTCGTTTCATGAAAATGTACATGATTGTAGTTTCGTTTTGATTGGGTTTTGATTGGGTTTTGATTGGGTTTTGATTGGGTTTTGATTGGGTTTTGATTGGGTTTTGATTGGGTTTTGATTGGGTTTTGATTGGGTTTTGATTGGGTTTTGATTGGGTTTTGATTGGGTTTTGATTGGGTTTTGATTGGGTTTTGATTGGGTTTTGATTGGGTTTTGATTGGGTTTTGATTGGGTTTTGATTGGGTTTTGATTGGGTTTTGATTGGGTTTTGATTGGGTTTTGATTGGGTTTTGATTGGGTTTTGATTGGGTTTTGATTGGGTTTTGATTGGGTTTTGATTGGGTTTTGATTGGGTTTTGATTGGGTTTTGATTGGGTTTTGATTGGGTTTTGATTGGGTTTTGATTGGGTTTTGATTGGGTTTTGATTGGGTTTTGATTGGGTTTTGATTGGGTTTTGATTGGGTTTTGATTGGGTTTTGATTGGGTTTTGATCAAATCTTTACTAAACTTAATCCTAAATCAACCCAGAAATCTAAAGAACTAGTTTGGAACTCTGATAATCGTGGATTCCCGATTTTTCATTCACACCAAAAAACCAAAACCTATTCTCATTCACAGGCATTCCCAAGCCACACATTGCACACCTTCTGTTATCTCGCCACTAAAACACAGGTAAACGAAGAAAATTCACTAGGCTGGAGAAATCGCTAGAGAAATCGGAGGGAGAATCTCCTAGAACGCTCTGCTGAGCTAAGACTGAAATGAAAAGTGAAAGTTGTGGCGGCTAAACCCTTAGCTAAACCCTCATTTATAATATATATTTCACAAATTACCATATACTCTTAACTAACCAAACTTTATGATTGGTTTAAGTTTTTAGATGAATGTAGTGTTGATGGTATGAAGTGTGTAGTTGGTGCAGGAGAAAAGGAAAGAAAGAAAGAGGAAAAATGTTTTTAATTGTTTTACATATGTTTTAAATTGTTTGAAGTTTTATTCGCTCGAACGCTAAGTTAAAGTTTAGAGTATAAAATGAAAAATTTATACGGGAAATTAGGAAGAGTATGAGGGTCGTTACACACATACTCTACTTACCTGGTCTTCTGGACAATGCTCAGTTGTCAGCTACCTCAGAAGTTTGCTCACCTAAAGTCATAAACAGAACATAATCAAATTCTTTACTAACTTAATCCTAAATCAACCAGAAATCTAAAGAACTAGTTTTGGAACTCTGATAATCGTGGATTCCCGATTTTCACCAAACCCAAAACCTATTCTCATTCACGGCATTCCAAAGCACACACATTGCACACTCTGTTATCTCGCCACTAAAACACAAGGTAAACGAAGAAAATTCACCTAGGCTGGAGAAATCGCTAGAGAAATCGGAGGGAGAATCTCCTAGAACGCTCTGCTGAGCTAAGAACTGAAATGAAAAGTGAAAAGTGTGGCGGCTAAACCCTTCGCTAAACCCTCATTTATAATATATATTTCACAAATTAACATATACTCTTAAACTAACCAAACTTTAACCTAACCATTGATTCTAATTCCTCTCTAATAATATACTCAATCAATTAGTCATATCCCTCCCTTAATTCCATAAAACGTACGCTACAAACGTCAATTCCAGTCGATAATTGCCGGGTGCTACAGAAGTGCTAACAATTATAAATTGAGTTTTAATTTATCGAAAAAAATAAATTAATGTCTAATTGTTAAGATCCTTCCAACATTAAGATTTAAATTTCAATTCTTCCTAAATAATATAAATTTAATCTTTGCATATGAGGATTAGGTAAGAGCAACTCCAGTGGTTGTTCTAATATAGGTTGCTTTTGAGAGCAACTTACCACCAAGGTTGCTAACCCCATTGTGGGCAACCTATGGCCCACCATGAGTTGCTCTCTTTGGCAACCGTTGAAAAAAAAAAAATTCATTATTTTATTCATTATATTTTATTTATTTATTTTTTGCACCGTTGCAGCAACGATCAAAAAATTGATGCAGATTTCGAGAGGAACACAACCTATACGCTCTAACTTTTCTCTCAATCATTCCAAGAATTCTAAAAGCATACTTCACTCCTTAAAATCTCTCTCAACGATTCCTAACTTATCTCTCTCTATCTCTAAACTCTTTATTCTCAAATGGATTCACCATCTTCTGCTAATCCTTACGAGATATGAGTATAAAGATATTATAATAGCAGAATGTATTGACGAGTACGATGATCAATATTTCAAAGATTTCATTGAGAATAGACATGTAGAAGGTAGTAGCTCAAGAAGAAGTCGGAAAAAAGGGTCTACAGAGATAGGGGACGTGAAGACGAGCACCAACGTTTATTCGATGACTACTTTTCTGAACGTGTTTGTGTGATTTTTTTATTTGTATTTTAATTATTTAGAATTATTTTTTATTTTCTGTTTAATTTCAATTTCAAGTAATATTTACTTCATTTATTAAATATAATATGATTATATATTTGTTAAAAAAAATAAATATTAAAATTTAGACGTGGGAAGAGAGAGAATCTTTAGAGGGTGCTCACTACTGAAGAATTTTTTTAGAAAAATTGCTTAAAAATGATGTGAAGAAGAGAGAAAATGAAATTTATTAAATAATAATGATGTGATTTTAATTAATATACGGGGTAACTCAAGGAATTGCCACCAAGGAGATCTAACATCTCCTTTCGTACGATTAATAAAAAACTGTTTTCTCCTTTTGAAAATTATTTCAAGAACTACTTCTAGTTTGCTTCTATTGAATGACCCAATCATAATCTGACAAATGGCGCCAACCTGAAAGAGCTCAGCCCGGGAACTCCCCCTTATCTTTGCGTAATTACATATTTGTCCTTGATTCTCCCGTAGTGGGACCGACAATCAGGCCACGATCCTCCGACTGTCGAGCCATTACCCCGAGCTCTGTGGTTATGGCTTCTGGCTTCTGTAATTATCATCGGCACAAGTTCCAACTCCACCGACCAGTGAAACCTCTTCTTCTTCTTCATCTTTTTCTTCTCCACTTCTGTGGACTCTTAGTCACGTCCCTTTTCGCTTCCGCATATGGCTGCTCTGCAACTTCTCAGTTATGGAGCTGTTGATCGCTCCTCCTTATTCTACTCCAATGATTTATCGTCCTCGTTCTGGGGACGAGATTTGTGTATCGGCTCTAGGTGCAGTTCCAGAGTGAAAGTTCAGTTTAATGGGAGTTTCCCCAGGGTTTTCGCCATGTCAAATGGCGCACAGTCTCCTTTCAAGATGAACCTCAACGAGTACATGATTACTCTTGAAAAACCTCTCGGTATCCGCTTCGCGCTTACCATCGACGGAAAAATATTCGTTCACGCTCTTAAAAGAGGGGTAATGTTTTTATTTTTCTTGTTTTACGCTTCATTTCTCAATTTTGACGCTTCTCGTTACATTTGGATGAATTCCTTGATGCTCCTAATTCTACATTAATGACTCCAGTAGGGTGTCTTAGATTTCCCTTGCAAATATATTTGTTTTGCCACAGAACGCTGTTCTGATAAATTTCATTTGAATCTTGATTAAAACTCAGTAATTGGCAGGGCAATGCTGAGAAGTCAAGGATAATCATGGTGGGAGACACATTGAAGAAGGCTAGCGAATCGTCTGGTGGCAAGATCATACAGATCAATGACTTAAGTGATACCCAGTAATCCGCTGTACATTGATAAGCTTTTTCTTCAAACACATATTTGGTTTGCATTCTAATATAGTTTTAAATTAGTTTAAAATATAATAGTTCATGCTTCATTGGCTTGATGGTTTAAATTTGTTTCTAATTCTATCCAAAACCATTTATTGGTTCATAGTTTTTTATTTTTCAGTCTTTGGTTTCTTCAGGAAGATGCTGAAGGAGAAATCAGGATCTTTTAGTTTGGTTCTTGAAAGACCCTTCTCTGCTTTTCCAATTCAACAGCTTCTATTTAGTGATTTTGACATATTATTCAATAGAGGTCGAGTCCCTATTGCCTCATGGAACAAGAATGTTATAGCACCGGCATTTACCGACAGTGATGGCAATTCTGGGTTTGCTGTGTTTTCCTCAAAGTTTTCAACATCACAAGGGTGGAATATTTTGAAGCAAAATGAGGCTATAAAACCACAAAAGCACAAGAATTCTCTCTTACCTCCCATAAAACAGCTGATCAGTATCTTTTCAGAAGAGGAATCTGGAGATGGAGAGTGGGGTCATGGGAGCTTCCCATTAGAGGAGTATACTAAAGCACTGCATCGGTCGAAAGGCGAGCTATACTATGATCACTTTCTTGGTATGCGCAATAGTAAGGTGTGATAAAAGTTCTTACACATGCTTATGCATGAAAACTGATGGTTAACTTACTCTGATTTTTGTTGGTAATAGTCTTTTGAAGCAAAAGTTTTGGGTTTTATGATTATTATAAGCCACTCTTTTTTTGTTTGTTTTGTATTGATAGATTACAGAGCAAATATATGTGGGGTCATGCATACAAACTGAAGCTGATGTGGAGACTTTGGCAAAAATGGTAGTACCTCAAAATCACCTCTTAGTACTGCTTTAGTATCATAATATGGACAATGTTTGCTATATTATGTGTATAATTATTTATAAATTTGATAAAACACAGTGGCGTATAATAATGGTCTTCATTAAAATCACATTTAGCGTGCAATCTATGTTAGCAGAACTTTTGATTTCAATAAAATGTCATGTTGAAAGATGGATAAAAAATTCCCAGTTGTAAGTATGTTGTGTAGTCAATAGTAGGGTGACTTGGTTATTAGATCTCTTACAATTCCTTTTGTAATTGTCTTTGCAGATTCATTCTTTCCAGCTATGTATGAACTAATGTCTTAATTTATGTGGTTTCAGCATTCCAATTATGGTACCTAACTATTGTAAAGCTAATTTGCTGTAGGGGGTTACTGCTGTTTTGAATTTCCAAAGTGGAATTGATGCAGAAAATTGGGGTATCAATTCTAAGTTAATTAATGAGTCGTGCCAAAGATTGGATATCCTGATGGTCAATTATCCAATAAGGTAAACAATTTTTACCCATGTCCTTGCCTTGACAGATAAGTCTAAAACTTATGTCACGTTTTTGTTACCATATTTGTATATGTTAGGATAAGTCTAAAACTTTCATGTTTGATAAGATTCTTTTTTAATAGTAGATAAGAAGTTAGTAGGAGTTATTAAAAGTTGGTAAAAGTTAGGAATATACTTGTAATTTGGTAGTATAAATAGTAGATAGGAATAGAAAAGGTGAGTGGAAAATTGGATGTGTAATAGGGGAAATTCTAGACTAAGTCAGTTTGGGGAAAGATTATGGGAGTTTCGAAATTCTAAAGCATTTGTAGTTTTATGTTGTTTTAAATAGTATAAGTGTTGATTGTTGTGATGAAGATTTCTATCGATGTTTTCCTGGAAATAGATCATGAAGTAGAGCAAATTCTTTCCTTCTAGGAATATACGCTATCATTCTACCTCAATGGATTTTTTTCTAGATTTAAATTTCTTCACTAGTGGAATCCACTTTGCAGAGCTAACCATCTGGTAATGCCAGTCACTCTGCTGAAATTTTCTTTTCAGGGAAGGTGATTCTTATGACTTAAGGAAGAAGCTACCGTTTTGTGTGGGGTTACTATTACGCTTGTTGAAGAAGAGCCACCGTGTTTTTATTACGTGTACTACTGGTTTTGATCGATCTCCATCCTGTGTGATTGCATACCTGCATTGGATGACTGATACTTCCCTTCAGGCAGCATATAATTTTGTTACCAGTTTGCATATATGCAAGCCAGACAGGTTCTTCCTTACAACCTTTTTGGCCGTTAATCTGGTTCATTGGGTTTGTCACTTCGATTTTTTCCTTGAAGATGGAAAATCTTACAACTATGTAGCCATAATCTATGCCTTCAGTGTATATCTGTATAATATACAGAAATATGAATCGTGATAGGCTATAACAGACATTCATGTATTTTGTAAAAGCTAAGAATATTTCTATCCTCCTGAACGTAGGCCAGCTATTGCTTGGGCTACATGGGATCTCATAGCTCTGGTGGAAAATGGTAGGCACGACGGACCCGCAACACATGTTGTGACCTTTGTGTGGAATGGACACGAGGTAATTGATGATTTGAAGCTACTTTATACTCTATTCAAATCTTCTTCTCGTATGAAAAAATACTTCTTCATGGTTTCTCCTTGGGGTTCTGTTGAAGAACATCTCTTTTGGGTGCTCATCTTCTCGCTCAAACAGGGAGAGCAAGTGGATTTGGTTGGAGATTTTACTGGAAATTGGAAGGAACCAGTGAGGGCAACCCACAAGGGAGGGCCAAGATATGAGGTGGAATTGAGACTTTCACAAGGAAAGTAAGTTTTCTATTACTTACATATAGATCTTACTTTGAGCTATAAATTAATTATCTTTGCTTTGCTCCGTCTTCATTCTGTCTTCATGAACTTCAATACCAAAATCATAAAATCTTCAAGAATTAACCAGGTGTTAGAAAAATGCAAGTGTTCATGACAATTTTACTTTCAGGTACAACTACAAGTATATAATAAACGGTCAATGGCGGCATTCAACATCATCACCGGCCGAGAGGGACGAGCGGGGGAACGTCAATAACGTGATTGAAATAGGCGATACTGCCAGTGTTCGACCTGCCGATCAACAGCACAAGAAAGTAACTCTCTTTCTCTCTCCTTGCACGATTATTCCCGTTTCTGGGCTGATTATTTTAGGATTAATTCGAGTCTTTCATCTTAGGATGCCAATATCTTAAAGGTGATCGAGAGGCCATTGACAGAAAACGAACGCTTTATGCTGGCCAAGGCTGCTCGATGCATCGCATTCTCCGTCTGCCCAATCAGGCTAGCTCCCAAGTAGTCTTCATTGATCTGTTTTTCCACTTTCTAGTTAAAGAATCATATACCCACGGCTACACATTTTCAACACTCCTCGTCGAGCATGAGTTATCCCTTTGTGCTCAGTTCGTTGTCCTCCAAACTTCAAAACTCTTTGGCATGTACTTCATATAGTTTGATGATTTGATCCATATGAACATTGTCTTTAAATAAAAGTTCATAATGTTGATCCAACCCAATGATTTGAAGCAAATATAGAAGGATCCCAAATGAGGAAATGCTCTTTTTATCTATTTTAATTTCTAAATTTGTCATTTATAGTAGTAACTAAACTAGATCCAAACGAAGAACAAAGCATGTGCTAAGAAAGAATTAGAGAAGCTCTGATTTGAAAGTAAATAATTTGTGCAATTACTCAGGCATAAAATTCCTTGAAGTTTGACAATAAGGTCGTGATTTGGAAGAGGGTATTGTTGGCACGTTTGTGAAGAAAAGATGAGGAAATGATGAGAGAAGAATGTTGACATAATCCTTTTTTCTTCAACTGAGTAAGCATATTTCACACTGAATTCAGTCTTCTTAAAACCTTATAACACCATTCTATACACTGGTCATCATCAACGCTCTCTCTCTCTCTCTCTCTAAAAGTTTGGTCATCTCCTCAAATATTGGATTTCAAGTGAATAACTCTGCCATCGGAAATGGATGTCTTATTTGATTTTTTCTTTTATTTACAAGGTAACTTTAATTTTCGAATAATTTCTCATCCTTTTCTCCTTTTTGTTATTTAATTTTATTAGTTAGCATTGCATGATGAACAAGGCAGAGGATTTCAATGAATCCACCGGGTTATTATCACTGTTTGAATATATTTATGTAATTAAATATCGGAATATTTTCGACCCGTTTGAGGGTTCGATTCGAAACTTTGGTAAAATCTAGATTTTTCACTTGCATTGTTGAATTGAAGTGTGTGTGGAGATTGCATGATTTGAATTTGGTGCAAAAGTAACAGATAGCAATTTCATAAGAACCAAGCGTTGAGGATTGGACCCTTATCTCTTTTAATCCTTCATATCCATTCTATTTCTTTGTTATCTGCAAAAAAAAAAAAAAAAAAAAAAAAAAAAAACAATCATTCACCGACACCCGTAAACAGGGCTATGATCTTCGATCGCCGTTGCTTATTCTTCGTATTCGTACTCATGAGGTGTTGTTAGACTTCAGTGCCGCCCTTCTCTATGTAACGCCCCGAACCCCCCTGGCTCGGTGCGCTACGTGCTACCAAACTCACTTTGAGACTAATTTAACTAGGCCTAACCTCGCTAATTACCCTTACTCCTAACGCGCTAAGCACCCCACGGGGGCGGTTTCCCCCCCCCCCCCCCCGTTTCCCTAAAAAATTTCGGCAGAGTAACGCTGAAAATGGCGCCTCCAAAAATGCTAATTAACCTGCACACAAACCAATTCCCCACATATCCGAATATTCTACCTCACTAATCACTCCGACCAGCATCCAAAATCTCTATCTCATGAAAAATGGGAAACGAAAATACTAACATCCGCAAATGTGAAAATCCACAGGTTAGGGCGACCTATCACCCTTAACTTAACTATAACAACAATAAAATTTACAATACCCCAAAATTTAAACCCCCCATCTCCGATGACCATGTTAGACCGTCCTTACAAACTGCCCGCCACCGTCATAACCGCTACATC